>JAVIAB010000024.1:63241350-63716350 GCA_032433765.1 Megaustenia siamemsis
CTTTTTGCTACCCGGGGATGAAATAAAAACTCAGACCCTCTCAACGCCTCGTGGCAACTGCACTGGATAAGCAGTCTTTATTCTCATGTCAAGTTCCTGAAACAAGTGTAACGTGTAAAATACTTGGGTACAAAAATAACATCAGATGGAAGATCAACCACAGAAATAAAAAGCAGAATAGCTCAGGCCACAATAGCATTTCATGAAAAAAAAATTTCAGAAAATGAAAACGTCTTATTCAATAAATCTATATCAAAAGAAGTGAGAAAGAGAGTTCATCGGTGCTATATAGAACCAATTCTGACCTATGGAAGCGAATCATGTACAGTCGACAAATAAATGAAAAGATGATTAGAGGTAAAAAAAGATGGGAATTCTCAGAAGAATGTTGAAAGTTCCTGGACAGCTAAAAAGACCAATGAGGAAATTCTCAAACAAGTCAAACACAAAAAGCTTCTTAGAAAAATTAGAAAGAAATAATCAACATTATTCGAGCACATCATGAGAAGAGGAAAGTGTGAATATTTGGTTACAACTGGCAAAACACAGGAAAGAGCGATCGCGGACGCCAAAGATAGAAAATCCTAGATAGTTTAGTGTCATAGCATGGAAAATAGTCAATAGCAGAACTGATACGCTGCACGGTGGATAGAAAATTGTGTAAGGACATGATCGCCTTCGTCAACCGATAGACACATAATGATACGTTCTTATTATTTCTAGGAAAGTAAAGCGGCACGGGCGTAATACCGACCACATTACCCCAAAGACCATGTGCCGAAAGTCTATACAAATTATGGTCACTAACACAATATTCCCTATACGCCGTTGGGCGTGACGGAGCTCTTTACCTATTTTTACTTATAAGTTCCTTTAGTAGTTCCTAGAAATGAGAAATGTCATAAAGATAGTTATAGTTCCTTTTTGTATTCTTTTTGATTTGTACTTGAACGATCACTCGACAAAAAAAAAAAAAAAACTACAGACATTTTAAAAAGCAAATGAAATCTCGTTCTAAAGGAAAAACAATTAACTTGCACAAAGTTTAGATGGTACATTTCATTTTAAGTGTGTTTTTTTTTAATTCATTGACATGAACAACTGTCATTTTATTTTATTTATGTCCTGTTCGTGTTACATGTCTAGCCATTATGTCTATCTATCTATCTATCTATCTATCTATCTATCTATCTATCTATCTATCTATCTATCTATCTATCTATCTATCTATCTATCTATCTATCTATCTATCTATCTATCTATATCTATCTATCTATCTATCTATCTATCTATCTATCTATCTATCTATCTATCTATCTATCTATCTATCTATCTATCTATCTATCTATCTAATCTATCTGTCTATCTATCTATCTATCTGTCTATCTATCTATCTATCTATCTATCTATCTATCTATCTATCTATCTATCTATCTATCTATCTATCTATCTATCTATCTATCTATCTATCTATCTATCTATCTATCTATCTATCTATCTATCTATCTATCTGCCTGCCTGTCTGCCTACCAGACTGCCTGCTTGCCCTGTCTGCCTGCCTTGTCTTGTTTTGTCTGTCTGTCTATCTTGTCTTGTCTTGTCTTGTCTGCTTGCCTGCCTGCCTGTCTGTCTGTCTGCCTGTCTTGTCTGTCTGTCTGTCTTTTCCTTTAGTCTGTATATATCTGTCTGTCTGTCTATCTGAGGAGAGAGCTGAATAAAACATTATAATTGTTGCATGATTGTCCAGTATAATATCCTCAACAGGCGTTACAGACGTCGTAAACAGCTGGAAAGTATGTTGTGGCAGGTCAAACTTGAGGAGGTTGATTTCGTGACAGCGATACTTAACGGCAGTGTTCGTGTATGTACTTTCTATTGGTTTATGTACCAGGCAGAGGTTCCGTGTTCTGTTGGTTCAGTCTCGTGATTGTTTTAGTGTTTGTTGATTCACTCTTGTGATTGTTTTAGTGTTTGTTGATTCACTCTCGTGATTGTTTTAGTGTTTTGTTGATTCACTCTTGTGATTGTTTTAGTGTTTGTTGATTCACTCTCGTGATTGTTTTAGTGTTTTGTTGATTTAGTGTTGTGATTGTTTTAGTGTTTTGTTGATTCAGTTTTGTGATTGTTTTAGTGTTTTGTTGATTCAGTCTTGTGATTGTTTTGGTGTTTTGTTGATTTAGTTTTGTGATTGTTTTAGTGTTTTGTTGATTCAGTCTTGTGATTGTTTTAGTGTTTTGTTGATTCAGTCTTGTGATTGTTTTAGTGTTTGTTGATTCACTCTTGTGATTGTTTTAGTGTGTTGTTTTTTCACTCTTGTGATTGTTTTAGTGTTTGTTGATTCACTCTTGTGATTGTTTTAGTGTTTTGTTGATTCACTCTCGTGATTGTTTTAGTGTTTTGTTGATTCACTCTCGTGATTGTTTTAGTGTTTGTTGATTCACTCTCGTGATTGTTTTAGTGTTTTGTTGATTCAGTCTTGTAATTGTTTTAGTGTTTTGTTGGTTCAGTCTTGTGATTGTTTTAGTGTTTTGTTGGTTCAGTCTTGTGATTGTTTTAGTATTTTGTTGATTCAGTCTTGTGATTGCTTTAGTGTTTTTTGGTTCAGTCTTGTGATTGTTTTAGTGTTTTGTTGATTCAGTTTTGTGATTGTTTTAGTGTTTTGTTGATTCAGTCTTGTGATTGTTTTAGTGTTTTGTTGATTCAGTCTTGTGATTGTTTTAGTGTTTTGTTGGTTCAGTCTTGTGATTGTTTTAGTGTTTTGTTGGTTCAGTCTTGTGATTGTTTTAGTGTTTTGTTGATTCAGTCTTGTGATTGTTTTAGTGTTTTGTTGGTTCAGTCTTGTGATGTGTTTTAGTGTTTTGTTGGTTCAGTCTTGTGATTGTTTTAGTGTTTTGTTGATCCAGTATCGTGGTAGTTTAATTTCCTGGTTGCTGTTCTGTGTTGGGGTGGTTACGTGTTGTTGTGATTAAGAGTTTATGATGGTTAAATGTTGTGGTGGTTATGTTTTGTGGTGGTTAAATGGTGTTGGGTTATGTATTGTGGTAGTTAAGTGTTGTGGTGTTTCTTTTTTGTGGTGATTAGGTGTTGTGGTGGTTAAGTATAGGATGGTTCAGTGTTGTGGTGATTAAGTGTTGTGGTGGTTAAGTATTGAGGTGGTTCAGTGTTGTGGTGATTAAGTGTTGTGGTGGTTAAGTGTTATGGTAGTTAAGTGTTGTGGTGGTTCAGTGTTGTGGTGGTTAAGTGTTTTGGTGATTAAGTGTTGTGGTGGTTAAGTATTGGGGTTGTTCAGTGTTGTGGTTGTTAAGTGTTGTGGTGATTAAGTGTTGTGGTGGTTAAGTGTTGTGGTGGTTAATTGTTGTGGTGATTAAATGTTGTGGTAGTTAATTATTGGGGTGGTTACGTGTTGTGGTGGTTAAATGTTGTGGTGGTTCAGTGTTGTGATGGTTCAGCGTTGTAATGGTTCAGTGTTGTAATGGTTCAGTGTTGTATTGGTTCAGTGTTGTGTTGGTTCAGTGTTGTGATGGTTCAGTATTGTAATGGTTCAGTGTTGTGGTGGTTCAGTGTTGTGATGGTTCAATGTTGTGATGGTTCAGTGTTCTGGTTGTTCAGTTGTGTGATTGTTCAGTGTTGTGATTGTTCAGTGTTATGGTGATTCAGTGTTGTGGTTGTTCAGTGTTGTGGTTGTTCAGTGTTGTGGTTGTTCAGTGTTGTGATTGTTCAGTGTTATGGTGGTTCAGTGTTGTCGTTCGGTGTTGTGGTTGTTCAGTGTTGTGGTTGTTCAGTGTTGTGGTTGTTCAGTGTTGTGGTTCAGTGTTGTGGTTCAGTGTTGTGATGGTGTCAAAGTTTTGGTGGATTAGTGTTGTGGTGTTTCCTGGTTATGTTGGTGTAGTAATAGTACAGTGTTCTGGTGGTTCACCTCTGACTTAGTGTTAAAGTGAAATTTAGTTCAGTCCCATCCTGACCTTCTTTCCTAAACGACCCAGCTGACAATGTCTCTGGATTGCATAGAGTATTAACACAAAGGTAGAGCATATGTCCATCAGCTGCAAATATTTGTTTAAAACGGGTCAGATTTAACACTTCATTTGTCTTCATTAATGCTATAAAGCATACTTTGCATTGCAGGACCACTAACTTGAAATAACTGGTCTTCCTACGTCTGGAAACTGGATTAACGCGATAATGTTCAGATTCATTGGTGTGACAATCTCCACCTCTCGCTATAAGATTGTCTTCTGTTTCACGGTTTTTTAATACAAATCTCACATACAATTAATAGTCACATCGCATATATCTGTAGAGTAACTGTGCAGATAGAAATATATGAGTTATCCAATTATTCCATCAACCAGATAATTATCTAACGCAATTTCTACCGGAGAAATATCTAACGTTCCTCATACCGGAGAATTTTCTAATACTCCACTTACATTAAAGCCATCAAATACATCACCTATAGGAGAGTTATCTAATACTCCGCCTATATTAAAGTTATCAAATACATCACCTATAAGAGAGATATATAATACTCCACCTATATTAAAGTTATCAAATACATCACCTGTAGGAAAGTTATCTAATGCTCCACTTACATTAAAGTTGTCGTAAGCTCAACATAAAGAAGAGTTATATAATAATCCACCAAAAGGAAAGTTATCTAATGCTCCACATAAATGATAGTTATCTAAAGCTCCACCTATATGAAAGCTGTCGTAAGCTCAACTTAAAGGAGAGTTATATAATAATCCACCTACAGGAAAATTCGCTTATGCCCCACATAAAGGAGAGTTACTTAAACTTCACCTGATTGAGAGAATGGATTATGGAATTCTCCACCTATAGAAGAGTTCTCTTTACTTGTCTCCACTTCTGTTAGCTTGCAGCTTTTGAATGAAACAAAATAATCAATCGTGGTCAATGTTCTATGCGCTATGTTGTGATTCATCCATTGTCATCATCATTGAGTGTCGTCTCCACATTGAATATTGGCTGCCATGAGGCCCCATTCCGCTCTGTCTCTTGCTTTGATACTGCATGTTGTCATAGGCTGACTTGTCCCTCTGTTGATGTTACGCGTCCAAGTTAGTCTTGGTCTGCCTCTGCCTTATTTACCTTGTATTTTAACTTCCAAGATTACTTTTAGTAGGCTACTGTGCTTTTTAACATGCCCCAACATATCTATTGTCTTGAGTGAATTGTGTTTAGTAGTTCTCTTAACATTTTTAGTTATTTTAAGACTTCGTGTATAGTTCACATCAAAATCACTGCAACTATATAGATCCATCGCCTTCTAGGTTTGCTTTCAATCCCTTTTGTCGGTGTCTTTGCTTTTTTTTTTTTTTTGATAGTGGTTTTCGTGGTGCATGTCCAAACTATTTATTTTGTTCTTCTTTTATAATTCAGCAATGTTAGCCCAAATTCTCTGCGCTCATCTTTACTTACGATTGTGCTGTTTCTTAATCTATTCGGTATGGTCTGGTAGTGATGGAGTATTGTCAAACAAGCACACATATGCTGGAGGGGGAGGGATACGGCGTGTTCTTTGATATGAAAAACAAAATGCGAATGTGATGCATATCGTCATCATTTTCCTGCCAGAATTATTAGCATATCCTATATGAGCTTAGGGAGCCAGCTCAGTGGTTAGTGAACTGGACTACAACGGACAAGAGGTAGGGTTCGATCCCAACCGACGGCTTCCGGGTTCACCCAGCTTTAAATGGATACCGGATTTTTTCATGGAATGTAAAGCGGCACGGGCGTAATACCGACCACATTACCCCGAAATTATATGCTGAAGGTCAGTAAAATTGATGGTCGCTGACACCATATTCCCTATACGCCACTTGGCGTGAAGGGGGCTCTTTACTTCTTTTTACTATATGAGCTTAAAATGACGTTCTCGTTTTTTTTGTGTTTTTTTTTTTATTAGCGAACTAAGATCCAATTTAATTAATTATATATTAATTCACTTTATATCTTGCTCTTCTAGATTATTATTGTACTTCAACATAATTCTTTTGCAATTTGATTTCTTCCGATTACACATACACATTATTTTAAATTATGAAACACTGTGTATATTTATTAATTAATAGTAGTTTCACATTACTTGTTAGAAATTATTGTAATGTCTCTGTACAAATAGTGAATTAAGCTAAAACTGAGATGCAAAGATGTCTGCCCACTATACTTGAGAAATGTCTCCATTAGTGAAAACAAATTTTACTTTGAAAACCGGTGAGAGAATTGTTGCATATGGAGAACAAATATGAACAGAGGTGAACCGTGTACAAAAATGAAATACGCGAAAGCTTGAAGAGAAAAGACGGAAGAGAAATGCGGCGACATTTTATTAAATAAATACCTTTTGCTCATTGTAATGACTGACCTATCATTAAAATAATAACAAAATCAACAATAAGAGAAGCTACTTGGCGAAACATTGTCTTGCAGTTGCTACTATAGATAGACAACAATTTGCTTCCAACAGTATTTAGAGTCAACAAGATTATTATAACCACCCCAGTGTGGCTCCACTACAGTTCGGTAGGAAAGAATAGAGCCACTGTTACCTGCCACAGATGTAGTAAGAGGCAACTAAGGTCGTCGCCTGTGCAATCGACTAGGGCGTGCACGGAACTACCTTGTCAACAGTATTGACGGATGCATTTTGGGAAATGTGACAAATGCTTGAGCGGAT
Source organism: Megaustenia siamemsis (assembly GCA_032433765.1). Taxonomy (NCBI): domain Eukaryota; kingdom Metazoa; phylum Mollusca; class Gastropoda; order Stylommatophora; family Ariophantidae; genus Megaustenia; species Megaustenia siamemsis. The sequence continues at coordinate 63,248,054 of JAVIAB010000024.1, forward strand.
ATGGGGTGTTACTGAATGCAGTGAAACTAGTTTTATGAAAAGGATAAGATTATATCTCACGCGTTGTAATAGAAATCAAGTTTCAAATTTCGTTTCATTTGCTTATTGGAAGTTCTAGGCCTTAATAAAACGATTTGGGTTGTTCTATTGCTTATTGGAAGTTCTAGGTCTTAATAAAACGATTTGGATTGTTCTATTGCTTATTGTAAGTTCTTTAATGCAATGATTTGGGTTGTTCTATTGCTTATTGTAAGTTCTTTAATGCAATGACTTGGGTTGTTCTATTGCTTATTGTAAGTTCTTTAATACAATGATTTGGGTTGTTCTATTGCTCATTGTAAGTTCTTTAATGCAATGATTTGGGTTGTTCTATTGCTTATTGTAAGTTCTTTAATAGAATGATTTTGATTGTTCTATTGCTTATTGTAAGTTCTTTAATACAATGATTTTGGTTGTTCTATTGCTTATTGGAAGTTCTTTAATGCAATGATTTGGGTTGTTCTATAGCTTATTGTAAGTTCTTTAATGCAATGATTTGGGTTGTTCTATTGCTTATTGTAAATTCTTTAATGCAATGATTTATGGTTGTCTATTGCTTATTGTAAGTTCTTTAATGCAATGATTTGAGTTATTCTATTGCTTATTGTAAGTTCTTTAATGCAATGATTTGGTTGTTATATTGCTTATTGTAAGTTCTTTAATGCAATGATTTGGTTTGTTATATTGCTTATTGTAAGTTCTTTAATGCAATGATTTGGTTGTTATATTGCTTGTTGTAAGTTCTTTAATGCAATGATTTGGTTGTTATATTGCTTATTGTAAGTTCTTTAATGCAATGATTTGGTTTGTTATATTGCTTGTTGTAAGTTCTTTAATGCAATGATTTGGGTTGTTCAGGCTAGTTTCAGGAACATGGCCAGACAGAGAAATCATGGTCACAAGAAACTGCTTAAATCTGATGCAGTCATTAATGTCGACGAAAACTCTTCCAGCAGCGTGCAGAACCTGTTTGACACTGATGCCGTCATGTTTGGATCTGTGGCCTACGTCAGAGGTGAGAGTCGTACATCAATTAACCGGAAGCTACTGGTTCTATTTTGTACAATTATCTATATATATCTATTGACCTTTGGAGCCGTAGCCGGCCCATAGGGCGTAGGCCAAGATACTCCTTCTCTTATTTGAATTTTTGTTCTAGCAGTTTTTAATTCTTTTAAAGATATTTTATCAAATCTCGCCATTTGTATCTGTTCTGTGCAAGCAGCTCTATCTCATTCAGGAAGCCGACTCCTGCTGCACATTTTACTGTATAATCTACTGTGAATTTTACTGTATAATCTACTGTACATTTTACTGTATAATCTACTGTACATTTTACTGCATATTTTACTGTACATTTTACTGTATAATCTACTGAACATTTTACTGTACATTTTACTGTATAATCTCCTAAATATTTTACTGTACATTTTAATGTATAATCTACTGCACATTTTACTGTATATTTTACTGTACATTTTAATGTATAATCTACTGTACATTTTACTGTACATTTTACTGTATATTTTACTGTACATTTTACTGTATAATCTACTGTACATTTTACTGTACATTTTACTGTATATTTTACTGTACATTTTACTGTATATTCTACTGTACATTTTACTGTATAATCTACTGTACATTTTACTGCATATTTTACTGCACATTTTACTGTATAATCTACTGTACATTTTACTATATATTTTACTGTACAATTTATTGTATAATCTACTGTACATTTTACTGCATATTTTACTGTACATTTTACTGTATAATCTACTGTACATTTTACTGCATATTTTACTGTATAATCTACTGTACATTTTACTGTATAATCTACTGTACATTTTACTGTTTATTTTACTGTACATTTTACTGTATATTTTGCTGTACATGTTACTGTACATTTTATTGTACATTTTACTGTACATTTTACTGTGTATGTTATTGTACATTTTAATGTACATTTTACTGTACATTTTATTGTGAATGTTATTGTACATTTTAATGTACATTTTACTGTATATGTTATTGTACATTTTACTGTACATTTTACTGTACATTTTACTCTACATTTTACTGTATAATCTACTGTACATTTTACTGTACATTTTACTGTATATTTTACTGTACATTTTACTGTATAATCTACTGTACATTTTACTGTATAATCTACTGTACAATTTACTGTATATTCTACTGTACATTTTACTGTATATTTTACTGTACATTTTACTGTATAATATACTGTACATTTTACTGCATATTTTACTGTATAATCTACTGTGCATTTTATTGTATAATCTATTGTACATTTTACTGTTTATTTTACTGTACATTTTACTGTATATTTTACTGTACATTTTACTGTACATTTTATTGCACATTTTACTGTACATTTTACTGTGTATGTTATTGTACATTTTAATGTACATTTTACTGTACATTTTACTGTACATTTTACTGTATAATCTACTGTACATTTTACTGTATATTTTGCTGTACATTTTACTGTATAATCTACTGTACATTTTACTGTATAATCTACTGTACATTTTACTGCATATTTTACTGTATAATCTACTGTACATTTTACTTTATAATCTATTGTACATTTTACTGTTTATTTTACTGTACATTTTACTGTATATTTTACTGTACATTTTACTGTACATTTTATTGTACATTTTACTGTACATTTTACTGTGTATGTTATTGTACATTTTAATGTACATTTTACTGTACATTTTACTGTACATTTTAATGTACATTTTATTGTACATTTTACTGTACATTTTACTGTGTATGTTATTGTACATTTTAATGTACATTTTACGGTACATTTTACTGTGTATTTTACTGTACATTTTACTGTATAATCTACTGTACATTTTACTGTATATTTTACTGTACATTTTACTGTATAATCTACTGTACATTTTACTGGATAATCTACTGTACATTTTACTGTTTATTTTACTGCACATTTTACTGTATAATCTACTGTACATTTTACTGTATATTTTACTGTACAATTTACTGCATATTTTACTGTATAATCTACTGTACATTTTACTGTATAATCTATTGTACATTTTACTGTTTATTTTACTGTACATTTTACTGTATAATCTACTGTACATTTTACTGCACATTTTACTGTACATTTTATTGTACATTTTACTGTACATTTTACTGTGTATGTTATTGTACATTTTAATGTACATTTTACTGTACATTTTACTGTATAATCTACTGTACATTTTACTGTATATTTTACTGTACATTTTACTGTATAATCTACTGTACATTTTACTGCATATTTTACTGTATAATCTACTGTACATTTTACTGTATAATCTATTGTACATTTTACTGTTTATTTTACTGTACATTTTACTGTATAATCTACTGTACATTTTGCTGTACATTTTATTGTACATTTTACTGTACATTTTACTGTGTATGTTATTGTACATTTTAATGTACATTTTACTGTACATTTTACTGTATATGTTATTGTACATTTTACTGTACATTTTACTGTATATGTTATTGTACATTTTACCATACATTTTGCTGTACATTTTACTGTATATGTTATTGTACATTTTACTGTACATTTTACTGCACATGTTACTGTTCATTTTTTTGTACATTTTACTGTACATTTTACTGTGTATGTTATTGTACATTTTAATGTACATTTTACTGTACATTTTATTGTGTATGTTATTGTTACATTTTAATGTACATTTTACTGTATATGTTATTGTACATTTTACTGTACATTTTACTGTACATTTTACTCTACATTTTACTGTATAATCTACTGTACATTTTACTGTACATTTTATTGTATATTTTACTGTACATTTCACTGTATAATCTACTTTACATTTTACTGTATAATCTACTGTACATTTTAGTGTATAATCTACTGTACATTTTATTGCATATTTTACTGCACATTTTACTGTATAATCTACTGTACATTTTACTGTATATTTTACTGTACAATTTACTGTATATTCTACTGTACATTTTAATGTATATTTTACTGTACATTTTACTGTATAATGTACTGTACATTTTACTGCATATTTTACTGTATAATCTACTGTACATTTTGCTGTATAATCTATTGTACATTTTACTGTTTATTTTACTGTACATTTTACTGTATATTTTACTGTACATTTTACTGTATAATCTACTGTACATTTTACTGTACATTTTGCTGTACGTTTTACTGTACATTTTACTGTATAATCTACTGTACATTTTACTGTATAATCTACTGTACATTTTACTGCATATTTTACTGTATAATCTACTGTACATTTTACTTTATAATCTATTGTACATTTTACTGTTTATTTTACTGTACATTTTACTGTATATTTTACTGTACATTTTACTGTACATTTTATTGTACATTTTACTGTACATTTTACTGTACAATATAATTTTTTATGTTATTGTACATTTTACTGTACATTTTACTGTATATTTTACTGTACATTTTACTGTATAATCTACTGTACATTTTACTGTACATTTTATTGTACATTTTAATGTACATTTTACTGTACATTTTACTTTATATGTTATTGTACATTTTACTGTACATTTTACTGTATATTTTACTGTACATTTTACTGTATAATCTACTGTACATTTTACTGTATATTTTACTGTACATTTTACTGTATAATCTACTGTACATTTTACTGGATAATCTACTGTACATTTTACTGTTTATTTTACTGCACATTTTACTGTATAATCTACTGTACATTTTACTGTATATTTTACTGTACAATTTACTGTATAATCTACTGTTCTTGTTACTGTATATTTTACTGTACATTTTACTGTATAATATACTGTACATTTTACTGCATATTTTACTGTATAATCTATTGTACATTTTACTGTTTGTTTTACTGTACGTTTTACTGTATAATCTACTGTACATTTTACTGTACATTTTACTGTACATTTTATTGTACATTTTACTGTACATTTTACTGTGTATGTTATTGTACATTTTAATGTACATTTTACTGTACATTTTACTGTATAATCTACTGTACATTTTACTGTATATTTTACTGTACATTTTACTGTATAATCTACTGTACATTTTACTGCATATTTTACTGTATAATCTACTGTACATTTTACTGTATAATCTATTGTACATTTTACTGTTTATTTTACTGTACATTTTACTGTATAATCTACTGTACATTTTGCTGTACATTTTATTGTACATTTTACTGTACATTTTACTGTGTATGTTATTGTACATTTTAATGTACATTTTACTGTACATTTTACTATATATGTTATTGTACATTTTACTGTACATTTTACTGTATATGTTATTGTACATTTTACCATACATTTTGCTGTACATTTTACTGTATATGTTATTGTACATTTTACTGTACATTTTACTGTACATGTTACTGTACATTTTATTGTACATTTTACTGTACATTTTACTGTGTATGTTATTGTACATTTTAATGTACATTTTATTGTGTATGTTATTGTACATTTTAATGTACATTTTACTGTATATGTTATTGTACATTTTACTGTACATTTTACTGTACATTTTACTGTACATTTTACTGTATAATCTACTGTACATTTTACTGTACATTTTACTGTATATTTTACTGTACATTTCACTGTATAATCTACTGTACATTTTACTGTATAATCTACTGTACATTTTACTGTATAATCTACTGTACATTTTATTGCATATTTTACTGCACATTTTACTGTATAATCTACTGTACATTTTACTGTACATTTTACTGTACAATTTACTGTATATTCTACTGTACATTTTACTGTATATTTTACTGTACATTTTACTGTATAATATACTGTACATTTTACTGCATATTTTACTGTATAATCTACTGTACATTTTACTGTGTATGTTATTGTACATTTTAATGTACATTTTACTGTACATTTTACTGTACATTTTACTGTAGAATCTACTGTACATTTTACTGTATATTTTGCTGTACATTTTACTGTATAATCTACTGTACATTTTACTGTATAATCTACTGTACATTTTACTGCATATTTTACTGTATAATCTACTGTACATTTTACTTTATAATCTATTGTACATTTTACTGTTTATTTTACTGTACATTTTACTGTATATTTTACTGTACATTTTACTGTACATTTTATGTACATTTTACTGTACATTTTACTGTGTATGTTATTGTACATTTTAATGTACATTTTACTGTACATTTTACTGTACATTTTACTTTATATGTTATTGTACATTTTACTGTACATTTTACTGTATATTTTGCTGTACATTTTACTGTATAATCTACTGTACATTTTACTGTATAATCTACTGTACATTTTACTGCATATTTCACTGTATAATCTACTGTACATTTTACTTTATAATCTATTGTACATTTTACTGTATATTTTACTCTACATTTTACTGTATATTTTACTGTACATTTTACTGTACATTTTATTGTACATTTTATTGTACATTTTACTGTGTATGTTATTGTACATTTTAATGTACATTTTACTGTACATTTTACTTTATATGTTATTGTACATTTTTCTGTACATTTTACTGTATATTTTACTGTACATTTTACTGTATAATCTACTGTACATTTTACTGTACATTTTACTGTATATTTTACTGTACATTTTACTGTATAATCTACTGTACATTTTACTGGATAATCTACTGTACATTTTACTGTATATTTTACTGTACAATTTACTGTATAATCTACTGTTCTTGTTACTGTATATTTTACTGTACATTTTACTGTATAATATACTGTACATTTTACTGCATATTTTACTGTATAATCTACCGTACATTTTACTGTATAATCTATTGTACATTTTACTGTTTATTTTACTGTACATTTTACTGTATAATCTACTGTACATTTTACTGTACATTTTACTGTACATTTTATTGTACATTTTACTGTACATTTTACTGTGTATGTTATTGTACATTTTAATGTACATTTTACTGTACATTTTACTGTATAATCTACTGTACATTTTACTGTATATTTTACTGTACATTTTACTGTATAATCTACTGTACATTTTACTGCATATTTTACTGTATAATCTACTGTACATTTTACTGTATAATCTATTGTACATTTTACTGTTTATTTTACTGTACATTTTACTGTATAATCTACTGTACATTTTGCTGTACATTTTATTGTACATTTTACTGTACATTTTACTGTGTATATTATTGTACATTTTAATGTACATTTTACTGTACATTTTACTGTATATGTTATTGTACATTTTACTGTACATTTTACTGTATATGTTATTGTACATTTTACCATACATTTTGCTGTACATTTTACTGTATATGTTATTGTACATTTTACTGTACATTTTACTGTACATTTTACTGTATATGTTTTTGTACATTTTACTGTACATTTTACTGTATATGTTATTGTACATTTTACCATACATTTTACTGTACATTTTACTGTACATTTTACTGTATATGTTATTGTACATTTTACTGTACATTTTACAGTATATTTTATTGTACATTTTACAGTACATTTTACTGTGTATGTTATTGTACATTTTATTGTACATTTTACTGTACATATTACTGTGTATGTTATTGTACATTTTATTGTACATTTTACTGTACATTTTACTGTGTATGTTATTGTACATTTTATTGTACAATTTACTGTACATTTTACTGTATATTTTTTGTACATTTTACCATACATTTTACTGTACCTTTTACTGTACGCTTTACTGGCCACATTTAATTAACAGTTAACCTATTACCAAACACTTCCGTCTCCATTAAAATTTCAAAACTCCATCAATCTACTTCGATATCTCTAATTCGGTTATAATCTCAATCAGTCAATCTTATTTTCATTTGCTACTTTCAGTCTCATTGCCAAGATTAGTAATTCTATTGTTTGTCCTCTATTTAAGTTTGCTTTTTGTATATCTCAAGCAGCGCGTATTTCATAACATCAATCTGTTTCGTATCAAGACTATTGAAAAACAAAGCAATAACTACGGAAGCAAAAAGGGCAATATACAAATCAATTTTTCTACCAACTCTGAGTTATCAGTGCCAGAATTGGACGCTGGACTCTAGAACAATAAGAAAGATAACGACCACTGAAATGAAATATGTCAGAAGAATGACAGGAAGCAGCTTAAGTGACAGAGTAAGAAACACTTACCTGAGGAAGAAACTCGAAATTGAACCAGCCATCGAATACATAAAGAAACAACAGATAAATTGGTTCGGCCACATAACAAGACAAAAAGAACTAACAATGACTCAAAGAACCATAAACAAACGCTACGAAAACGCCAGATTAAGAGGAAGACCGAGAAAGAGATGGATAAAGCGAATACTAGGGTCACTAGGAGGAATAACATCAGAAGAGGCCAACAGAAGAGCAAAGAATGGCAGATTGAATCTCCCCTCGACGCCAACGGCAGCAGAAGAAGGATAGAAGAAGAAGAATCTGTTTCGTTTACATTTTATAGATGTTTTATTTTTTATCGTTTTGCTTTTGTCCCATTTTATTGACAACTTATTGTATTGCCCGCATTCGAACACTTGCCATGAACATTAATTACCAACACGTCACCAAATGTATTTTCCAAAGTGCACGGCGGCAACTGTTTGTTTTCATCTGAAAGTGACATATTAGTTCTTATCTCGAAATTTATTTGCAGCATTTATGGATGTAGATTTTCTGTACCTTGTACATTTCTATCATTCTTAAAATTGATATTTAATGGAAATTGTTTCAATTTCTGACACCATATACACACAACTAATATCTGCCTATCTATCTATTGTCCTTTCGAGCCGAAAACGGCACATAGGGCAGAACCACAATCTCAAAAACAGAAACCTTGCGTGCCAAAACGGCACATATTGCAGAGATCGCTGAATATATATATAAACATATATATAATTGAGGGACGAAGCGGTAGAAAAAATACCAGATAATTTAAGAGAGTGGCTTGGCAGATGGTCAACAATAGAAATGTTAAATAACTGTCGAGATTGAAACTTGTGGTGAGACATGATCACCTACGCTAGCAGGCATGGTACTTGATGATGATGATGATACACAAAACGTAAAATATGCTAAACTAAATATACGTGTTTGATGTTTTAGTATAATATTCATCATAAATAAAATAACAAATCGTGACAAATTTAAGCGTTTCTTTGGTACAATATTCAATGTTTAACTACAAAAAAGTTTTTGAATTTTTAAAAGTTTTTGACGTTTCAGTAATAAAAAAACTACGAAAATCACTAGTAAGCCGTGGTTCTTTGTGGCGGCGATAAAATGGGAAAGAAAAACGACAAAAAAATGTATAAACACTAATTCAAGATGGAAACAAAGTGTATGGGATTAACGTGGGCAGGTCAAAAACTCAGTGCCGGAAGCAGGAGTCAGAATCAGTGAACCATTACTGGTCAAATTCCTACTCCAGCGTCCAGCGGTTAATCTTGAGGCAGGCATCGAAGAGGGATAGCGAAGCCCGTTTACCATAAAACGTGAGAAATGTTAGGCTGACATCTCTTTGTAACCTACAGTATAACTCAATCATGGACGAATATTAAGGACAAGAGGTAGGGTTCGATCCAAACCGACGGCTTCCAGGTTCACCCAGCCTTTAATGGGTACCGGATTTTTTTCTGGGAAAGTAAAGCAGGACGGACGTAATACCGACCACATTACCCCAAAAATCATGTGCCGAATGTCTATAAACTTGATGGTCACTAACACCATATTCCCTATATGCCACTTGGCGTGACGGGGTACTTTACTTTTACTTGTTTATTGATGAATATTAAAAACTTAGAATATTAGGAATACATATTTGCCAAACTAAAGCTAAGACAGCGCGACCACGTATGGACATTCGTTCAGGAGTGTTGCAATGTGTAGGTTGAGTCATGATATGACAAATTGAGTCTTCAGCTTCAATGTAGGAGAAGACTAACGGGTGGGAGTCATGATCCTGGCAGGCCTACCCTCCTAGAGTGTTAAGAAGCTAAAGGTCTGAAACATTTGCTCGACGGTGGACCACTTCTGACGATCAGTTTTCCTCTTGCTTTGAAGCTCTGCATTAAGAGTTTTCTATTCATCATCATCATCAAGTGTCATGCCTGCTGACGTAGGTGATCGTGCCTTTCCTCAACTCTCGATCTTGACAGTTATTTATCATTTCTGTTGTCCTGCCAAGCTATTCTCTTAAGCTGTCTGGCATCTTTTCTCTTTGCTTCTATATCTTCTTCCTTTAATTTTTCCAGTTGCCACAATATATTTCAGCTGTACCCCTTTTATTAAAATGATGAAAAAGTTATGAGAAAGTTTCCTATTACATAAAAACTAATAACTAAACGAACAAATGAAGACGACTTCATCTGATAAAAAATGAAAGGAAAAATATCGCCCGAATCGTGCTTTTGGCTTTTGTCTCATTGCTCCACGCTTGACTGTTTTTATTTTTTATTTTAGATCACTGCTTCATTCTATGTTATTGACAACACAAAGTCTCAGTCTGGCATTTCTAGCTACTGATTTGTCTTCTTGTTTAGGCTGTTTGGTCTCAGTCAAGCGAATGAGCAGAGCCAACGTCAGCCTCACGAAAGAACTTCTACAACAACTTAACAAGGTAAAAACGTGTATATCTGTATGCTCTACAGTTAGAGTTTGTCTGTTTGCTCCACAGTTAGAGTGTGTCTGTATGCTCTACAGTTAGAGTTTGTCTGTATGCTCTACAATTAGAGTTTGTCTGTTTGCTCCACAGTTAGAGTGTGTCTGTATGCTCTACAATTAGAGTTTGTCTGTTTGCTCCACAGTTAGAGTGTGTCTGTATGCTCTACAGTTAGAGTTTGTCTGTATGCTCTACAGTTAGAGTGTGTCTGTATGCTCTACAGTTAGAGTGTGTCTGTATACTCTACAGTTAGAGTTTGTCTGTTTGCTCCACAGTTAGAGTGTGTCTGTATGCTCTACAGTTAGAGTTTGTCTGTATGCTCCACAGTTAGAGTGTGTCTGTATGCTCTACAGTTAGAGTTTGTCTGTTTGCTCCACAGTTAGAGTGTGTCTGTATGCTCTACAGTTAGAGTTTGTCTGTATGCTCTACAATTAGAGTTTGTCTGTTTGCTCCACAGTTAGAGTGTGTCTGTATGCTCTACAATTAGAGTTTGTCTGTTTGCTCCACAGTTAGAGTGTGTCTGTATGCTCTACAATTAGAGTTTGTCTGTTTGCTCCACAGTTAGAGTGTGTCTGTATGCTCTACAATTAGAGTTGTCTGTTTGCTCCACAGTTAGAGTGTGTCTGTATGCTCTACAATTAGAGTTTGTCTGTTTGCTCCACAGTTAGAGTGTGTCTGTATGCTCTACAGTTAGAGTTTGTCTGTTTGCTCCACAGTTAGAGTGTGTCTGTATGCTCTACATTAGAGTTTGTCTGTTTGCTCCACAGTTAGAGTGTGTCTGTATGCTCTACAGTTAGAGTTTATCTGTATGCTCCACAGTTAGAGTGTGTCTGTATGCTCTACAGTTTGAGTTTGTCTGTATGCTCTACAATTAGAGTTTGTCTGTTTGCTCCACAGTTAGAGTGTGTCTGCATGCTCTACAGTTAGAGTTTATCTGTATGCTCCACAGTTAGAGTTTGTCTGTATGCTCTACAGTTAGCGTTTATCTGTATGCTCCACAGTTAGAGTTTGTCTGTATGCTCTACATTTAGAGTTTGTCTGTATGCTCCATATTTACGTGTTGCAAGGTCACTGAGTCCTCTGTTGTGTATGTGTGCTCTGAGACCACTGTAACCTGTTTTGAGTCTGAATATCTTAGTCTGCTCATGACTGCTGAATCTATTCAATAAGATGTCGTGTTCTTGGTCATATTTACCATTTAGTTCTCTCCATCTTGTTTTCCTAGCTTGTTTCATGATTGTTTTTATTTCTTTGAGGCTCTGGGGCTGGTTTGGGAAGTTGAATGTTCCCACCAATTTTTGTGAGTTAGTCTTCTTTTTTTTCCAGAATGCCTCAGTGTGCTGATATCCACTGCAGAACTAGTTCTGTCTTTTCTGACAGCGAAATTATTTTGTTCTTTAGTTACTGAATGAATCTGTTTCAGGCTTCACATCGCTTGTACAACTGATCTTGCATACCAAAGGTTGACTTTTATTGGACTCGGAACTTCTTGTGTGTTCAGAGTTTGTTTGGTCGTGTGTAGTGTCATTGTCTCTGCTCTAAAATGTGTGTATCTTTCCCTGACTCGAATAGAATATGTTTCTGTTTTTCCACTTGCATAAGTTATAAAGATGTCACCGCCTCCCTTCTTTAATGCTTCGATTGTGGATCCATCTGTGTTTTGCGCGTGCCCATGTATTTTTGCCTTATAGTTCCTGGTGAATTGATTAGTGATGCTGCTCTCATTTCTGTCACATGTTGCTCTTTTTGAGATTATTCCTGGAACATCTAGGATTATGTTCGTTTTGTTTTCACAGCTGGACCATAACTTGGGTGTGAGGGTATTCGCACAGATCTTTGTTTGGTTCTAAAGAATGTGAGTGTTGTGTGAAGGTTTCCCTTGCAAGCTGATTTGGGCTTTTCCTTATGAGTCTGTTTTTTTGTTCTGATTTGGAATGTTTGGTTCAGAGGGTGATCTGCTAGTCTTTTAAACTTTTCTAACTGGATGAGAGTTTTGTTCTGTCTGTTGTGTGATGGAGGCTCAAGATCTCTTGTTTTCTCCATTGTTATGATGGGGGTGCTTTTCGCAGGGCATTCGCTTACCCTGTGGGTGTCTTCTCCCAACAATCACAGGACGTTCGACGCGCTGGTAAGCAGGGACACTTATATGTTGTTCTTCAAAATCTCCTCACCCCACTTGTTTGACATCGTGGGGGGGGGGGTGTTTTGGTGGCTTTCTTTTCTAGAAAGTTCCACTTTTCTGTGGCATTTTTATGGGGTAAACACCTGTTTCTGGGTGCGCGGTGATGTGTTTGACGATTTTTTTAAAAACTCTGTTCTTCCTTGTACTTTGGGGCCGCTATTGTAGCGTGTCTATAGCTTTTTTTTTGTCAAGGTACTCAATGATAACAGCAATTTGTTGACTCTGTCATTCAAACTTTTCCATGCAGTCCTTCGAGGTAGGTGACGTGTGAGGCGGCACTTGGCGTCGAGTTCCATTTCTTCGGACTTTCAAAGTACAATTGGTACAAGAATGTCATTCTTTTGGCCTTACATTGGCCGGTCCTATGATTATTCCCGCAATCAGGGAATACAGGGCCCGATAAGACTGGAACCCAGTTACAGCCAGCACAAGTGTGCCGAGAAGGTCGAGTGCTCCTTCCTCCAAAGCATTATCCATATTAAACTCTAAAATTAGATTTTGCTTATTGCCTCTTTACTCTAGGGTAAGGGATGTCCCTTATACACAGCAATAAGACAGCACCACGGATAGTAGTGTCCGTATCGGTAAATACAGTTCAACTCTGCACAATAACTACACATCGGATGTGTAGTACCTTTTTTGTGCCAATGTAAATATAAAAAGAGAGCTAATTTCCAATGTTAGGAAGACACAATCATAATTTGTTGGCCATGTAATAAGAAAAGAACAGCTGGAGTATATTGTAACAACTGGGAAAATTGAGGGACGAAGAGACAGAGGGAAGCAAAGAGAAAAATTACCAGACAGATTAAGAGAATGGCTTGGAAGAAGGTCAACAACAGAAATGATAAATAACTGTCGAGAACGAAAGTTGTGGAGAGACAAGATCACTTACGCCAGCATCCGGTACTTGATAATGATGATGATGATGATGATGAAATATAACCCTAAGATGCAGGCGTGAAAATAGTCTATAGACTAATTATATTGCTCCTCTCCACGTAAATGTTTAATAATTTCTTCTTTTTTTTATAATCTTCATTTCACTTTCAGATACAAAGCATTACAATACGCAATGATGATTACATCTATGTGAGTCAAAGATGATAAGTGCTACATATATTTTTGATGTAGTACGATGGCATGTCAATAAATACATTACATGACTCAATCTGCTGGTCGTGTGATTATTGTGGCTAGAGTCCATTTGTAAATACTGGGGCGCCAGAGGCCACAATGCGGACAAAAGAACTCTGATGTCTGAGTTTATTTTGAGAGGGCCTCTTCACAGAAATATTTAATAAACATTTTTCCCTTTATTTTTTTCTTCTTTTTATTAGCATTTATACATTCATGATTATTCATCGTCATTTTCTAAGAAAACAGAAGTAATGGTTATATCGAAGAAACAACCATCACCATCATGCAGCATAAAAATAAATGAGACAAATCTGAAACAAGTGCAACGTTTCAAATACTTGGGCACAAAAATAACATCAGATGGGAGATGCACCACAGAAATAAAAAGCAGAATAGCTCAGGCCAAAATAGCATTTTAGAAAATGAAAAATATTTTATGCAACAAATATGTGTCAATAAAAATGAAAAAGAGAGTTCATCGGTGCTATATAGAACCAATTCTGACCTATGGAAGCGAATCATGGATAGTAGACAAACAAATGAAAAGACGATTAGAGGCCACAGAGATGGGATTTCTCAGAAGAATGTTGAAAGTTCCCTGGACAGCTAAAATGACCAATGAGGAGGTTCTCAAAGAGGCCAACACAAAAAGGGAGCTCTTAAAAAACATCCGAAAGAAGCAATCAACATTTTTCGAGCACATCATGAGAAGAGGAAAGTTGGAATACTTGGTTACAACTGGCAAAATAAAAGGATAGAGAGATCGCGGACGACAAAGAGAGAAATACTGGATAGCTTGGTGTCATGGCTTGCAAAACAGTCAACAACAGAACTGATACGATGCACTGTAGATAGAAGATTATGGAGGGACATGATCGCCTACGCCAACCGGTAAGGCACATGATGATGATGATACATTCATTCATTTTCGAGAAAAATCATGTTGCTCTAAAGATGGATATTGATTCTTTACTTTAAATCTGTAAAACTAGGTTAGGCTTAAATGTTTTAAATCGGAATGTGGCCAGAATGTTGAACAGGTCCGCACTCAATTTCTGTATTTTGGTATTAGAATAAGCGATTTTGTAAAAGCAATCTTGTGTTGTTTTTTTTGGCAGTGTGTTGAGCATAATAGATCTGTATATGTCTACCTGTTGTGTGGTGTGTGTTACGAGAATGTGTTGTAACGCGTTTCTTGCTGGTATGGTTGTATTGCATTCGTAGAATATATGTTCTTCTGTTTCTTTGTATGTGTCATCCGCGAAGTTGGCACTTGGATGTCTGTCCTGATACGTGAGGTTGTCTTTCTGTACTGGGTGTCATGCTGTATAAGAGTCTGTATGGAACTTCCCTTGCTTTGGAAGCGAAGTGTGGATTCTGCAGGTTTGAGAAGGTGCTGGCGTAGTCTGTGTGAAAGTATATTTGGCCCATGTAAGAACTTTAATTGTGGGAAATGTTTGAAAATTTATACAAAGGCAAGAGAGACAATGGGAGAAAGGGTATAATGCTCCAAGGATATCAATGATGTCCACAAATCTAGCAGAGTCTAACGCTCTAATTGTGATCTAATACGGCTCTATGGACATCAATGATGTCCACAAATCTAGCACAGTCTAACTCTCTAATTGTGATCTAATAAGGTTGCATGGACATCAATGATGTCCACAAATCTAGCACAGTCTAACTCTCTAATTGTGATCATGTTATTCTGGCAGTTGATGGAACTGAAGCACCAGAACATCACAGCCTTTGTTGGAGCCTGTGCTGATCCTGGGCGATTTCTGCTTCTCTGGGAATACTGTCCTAAAGGCAGCCTACAGGTAAACAATTCAAGATAAACAAAATCTTGTCTGTGATGTTGACAGTGAATAGTTTCCAAACCTTTTCTGTAACTGCATATAGCATGTGTTAAACAAGATCAGTATAGGGCTTTATTAGCTACAACATTCGAATGTTTTTCACAAATACAAATATTTCTAAATTATGACATTCTCGGATGTTTATAAATTTATCATCTGTAGCATCCATATTAATATAGATGAGAATTCTCTTTCTTTGTTTGTTGGTTATTGTAGCAATATTAAAATGTGTACATTTCTAATCATCTTTTGTGCTCCAAGATAATTGTGTGTTTTCGTACTGACTAATGATTTCCTGATTGCTACATATTTTTTTTTTATTTTCATTCTATTAATAATTCTGATGTATGTGCTATATGCTGTCGTTGTCGAAAGCTTTCTAGCAGTACGATTATGATTTGTTTATTGTGCTGTTTTTTGTTTTTAGAAAATGTTAAGATCGTTCTGTCTAATCAGGGAAGATATCCAAGTGGTATTCTCAAAGTAAAGGTTCCATCCACGCCTTGATATGCGTTTGGAGAATATGGTGTTAGTGGTTATGGTATTATACACAGGTCATGGTATTATACACAGGTCATGGTATTATACACAGGTCATGGTATTATACACAGGTCATGGTATTATACACAAGTCAAGGTATTATACACAGGTCATTGTATTATACACAGGTCAAGGTACAATACACAGGTCATGGTATTATACACTGGTCATGGTATTATACACAGGTCATGGTATTATACACAGGTCATGGTATTATACACAGGTCATGGTATTATACACAGGTCATGGTATTATACACAGGTCATGGTATTATACACAGGTCATAGTATTATACACAGGTCATGGTATTATACACAGTTCATGGTATTATAAACAGGTCATGGTATTATACATAGTTCATGGTATTATACACAGGTCATGGTATTATACACAGGTCATAGTATTATGCACAGTTCGAAAACGACATTTCTATGCAGAAAAACAAGATCAATTTTATGAAAGTCAACAAAATATCTGAACATGTATGTTTTTATTTAAACCACTAACATTTTGAATGTAGCTCTACTTTAGTGCACTACTGTTCCTCTTATAATCACATCAGCTTAAACATCGCCATGTCTTTCTTGCAGGACATAATCCTCAATACGAATATAAAGCTGGACAAACTGTTTCAGTTCGCGTTGTGCCAGGACATTACCAAGGTACTAACATCAAACAAATCATTATTATACTCTTCATGGAAATATTTATTTGATAAATTATTTGTTCTTGCATTACGTTAATAAACGCACTGATATCCACACCTCTTTTTTTAAAAACTGTTTATAAATCTCTAATCCATGTTTTTGTTCTATATAGATCTCAATCTTAATATAGAAATTTTCTAGAAAGGTTGTAGAATGTTTCATGTTTATGTAAATTTTTGTGAGAAAAAAACTCAGGTCTCTATTTCGTTATTTCTGATAATAGTGTTCACTTCTTTAATAAAACCATTGGATCATTTGTTTTTTCTGATTTTTCAGTTTCTTTTTAGTATGAATTTGTTTAATAACACGGAATCAATTTAAAGAATCGAATAGTTCTTTCTTACTATGTCAGTGCTGATTTTATATTTAAATTGAGGTTATTGAGTTGTGATATTTGCGGTTCATCTTCATTGCATTTCGAACATGTCCATAGGCGTTCAGATCCCCTCCTCAGTAAATCCCCCAATGTCAAGCGACGACTCCAGTTCTGTGTTAGTTGATACGTCTTCTTATACATCCATTACGTTTCTCGTTTCCGGCTGTACGCATCTTAACTCCCATCTTTTTCATTCGAAAAAAGTGACGTGGACTCATGATTGTCGAAGTCCTGTGCCCTTCCCACATCTCGGCGGTCATTGATGACGTCCGTCCGATCCATTGGGTGACCGTCTTCAACAACAGCGCAGCTAGTCAATCTTTCCGATGTTTCATTTCCCCGTACTCCCACATGTCCAGGGACGTAGAGAAAGATGACCCTACGTATTTTTTTACATCTGCAATGACTCTACCCATTGCCTGCATACAGAGCTCGCCATCACTTTTCTTATCATGCTCATCGAATCAATGAGTATGCAGGCGTGGGTATAGTCTTGTAACTCTAACCAGATGAATGCCCTGGTCACTGTCATCACCTATATCGTCATGCTACTCATGGTCATAACGTATGCACCACTGTCTTCTTTGATTATTTTGCCTTTCGAGCGTGCTGTAAATCCCCATGCACTCTTTTGGTGTCATATTACGGATCCATCTGTGTAGATGACAGCATCTTTCTCATCCCATATGAGACCGTTGACCTCCGCATCGACCACCGCTGAGTTATGTTCCATACATTTCCTGTGGAGTGTGACAAAGTGTGGTTGTTTTGTATAAATGAAGACTTGTACAGCTGTATATTCATCTGTTAGAAATACAGTTGAATATATTTAGGTGACTTCCAAGAGCGAATTAGCTACTTCACATATATGATGTTTTCGTGCTCAGCTTTGCAATCGAAGTAGTCACAAACAATGGCTACAGTAGATGTGTGTCTAATTCCCCTTTTGTTACTTTCTATATGCACGACAATACAGTTATCTTCTCGTGAATATGATACATTTTCAGGGTTTGGAGTACATTCATAAGAGCTCCGTCACATACCACGGAAACCTCAAAAGCTCCAACTGTGTAGTGGACAGCAGATGGACGTGCAAGCTGACGGACTTTGGTGTGCCCCAGCTGCGAATGGCTGAGAAGGCATCCATCTCGTCTGAAGACAGCAGTGACGGTAAGTTCTCGTTTATTTTAGCGAACCGAAGTTGGCACATCAGTGGCTAGCAAGAAATTCATTCCATTTCTGGCTCATGTTATAGATTGTAATTTATCTTTATTGGTTTCATGTTGTGGAATATTTAGAAAAATCCCTCGCGTTATGTTCATTGCGCATGCGTGTGTTTAACAAAGCTAGATCCCGTTATGTATGCAGTACATGCCTGTACATATTTTTTATGAACTAAGATCTTCGCTGTCAACGTTTATGCCCTTAAAAATTTAATTATTTCTTGGTACTTTACTTTGTCAAATACTTTGGAGTAAACATGGGTATAGATCTGTTTTCACCTCTATGGCGCTGTCTACTAAAAGATCTTATGAGGTACATTGTATTGTTCGTTCCTTTACCTCTAAGTAAACCTCACTGTTCGTCACTAATTTCTGGACTGATTTTGTTTCGCACTCTTCGCTTGATGATTCTTAGTAGTAACTTAGTATTATATATATTGTGTAGTAGATTATATATTTTTTAACAAAATTGTCCAAGTGAATAATGATTTAGACCAATAAGAAAATGTAACCACTATCGAGATTAAATGTGTTTCACAAATGATAGGAAACATCCTGAGAGATAAAATCAGAAATGAAGAACAGAAAAAAAGATAGGATTCCGCAACTTAATATATAAAGAGACAGCAGATAAAATGTTGTGGCCAAGTGATGCAACAGAAAGACCAAAAACAAAAACAAAAACGCACAACAAGATAAGCATTGAATAAACTTTGCGAGAACATCAAACTGAAGATAGAACATGAAAAAGATGGATTGATATAATATTAGAAACGCTAGGAAACATAACAGCAGGAGAACCAACAAAAGAGCAAAAGGCAGCAAATTATATCTCCCCTCGACGCTGAAAGGCAAATGATGAAGGAAAGAAGAAGTCTAAACGTTCTTTTTAGTATATATGTAATTCGTTTATCTCTTGCTTTTACCGCACATATTTTATTCGTAAGTATATAAATATAAATAAATCCAATTAAAAACCCCCAGCAAAAAGTGATCCACCTCATCTACATACGGAGCGAAATGTTACCAAATGGAAACACAGAAAATAAAATCTCATCAGATGGAAACACAGCAGCTAAAATCTCATCAGATGGAAACACATCAACTAAAATCTCATCAGATGGAAACACATCAACTAAAATCTCATCAGATGGAAACACAGCAACTAAAATCTCATCAGATGGAAACACATCAACTAAAATCTCATCAGATGGAAACACATCAACTAAAATCTCATCAGATGGAAACACATCAACTAAAATCTCATCAGATGGAAACACAGCAACTAAAATCTCATCAGATGGAAACACATCAACTAAAATCTCACTAGATGGAAACACAGCAATTAAAATCTCACCAGATGGAAACACATCAACTAAAATCTCACCATATATAAACTCAGCAATTAAAATCTCACCTGATGGAAACACAGCAACTAAAATCTCACTAGATGGAAACACAGCAATTAAAATCTCACCAGATGGAAACACAGCAATTAAAATCTCACTAGATGGAAACACATCAACTAAAATCTCACTAGATGGAAACACAACAAATAAAATCATTATACAAATCGCTTTGGCATCAAGGGCTTTTAACAATCTTACATGTATTGGGAGATCACAAATAGTTAGCATGTACACGAAACCCAGACTGTTCAACTTTTGTGCGATAGCCATGCCAACATGGATGCGAGAGCAAGAAATCCACTCAAGCTTTAGGAATGAGACTAATTGACTTTGAAAATAAACATCTCCGAGGTTCTTAAACATATGTTAGAGCGACTTTATTATTATTAGTATTAGTGGCTGCCCTGCAGGTGAGCTTGGGTGAGTAAAACGCTAAGGGAGGGTACCCCGAAGTAAAACAACCCCACTTACTTGTGGGTGAGACTTTTTAGTCAAATGCTAGCGGAGCCAACCGTAAACAAACCGACGGGAGGCAACTGAAAACCACCGTCGTAACTTCTTTGTACAATCATGAATCGAGAGTAATGAAAACGTTCTGAAAGAGGCCAAAGCAAAAGAGAGCTAATTTCCAATATTAGGAAGAAACAAGCATTATTTTTTTTTGCCATGTAATAAGAAGAGAACAACTGGAATATATTGTAACAACTGGGAAAATTGATGGACGAAGAGATAGAAGTAAGCAAAGACAAAAAATACCAGACTGCTTAAGAGAATGGCTTGGCAGAAGGTCAACAACAGAAATGATAAATAAATGTCGAGATCGAAAGTTGTGGAGAGACATGATCACCTACGTCAGCAGGCCAGTTACTTGATGATGAGAGCAACATTACACCAAATTAAACAATAAGAAAATACATTTTAAAAAGAATAGTTAACAAAATAGTTACGAAGAAGACGCCAGAAGTTCATGGATTAGACAAAAAGACAACTCCCGGCCCAGGTTTTCACGTGGGCACAGAGTAGCTAAAGAAAACAATCAAACCTCCCCAAAAAACTATAATAAGAGCAATTAATAGAGAGGGTTCAATTACAGCCATCTATAGTTTTGATAAGGCCAGCGGGTTCAAAGGGAATCACCCAAAGATTGTAACGTTTTCAGCTTTGAGATTTGTGGGTAAAATGACGTCATTTCTATTTCTCCTATCTGATGTCACAAAGTTTGGGTGAATCCGCGATTCCCATTTTAGCCCGGATCCTTAGAGAAACTACAGATGATGTGATTAAATTACGGGCTTAAAAGCAGAACAAGACTTACAAGATCTGCTAGTGATTTGTCGAACTTTGAGAGTTATCTTCCTCTTCTTCCTCTTCTTTCCTTCCTCATCTGCCTTTCAGCGTCGAGGGGAGATATAATTTACGGTCTTTTGCTCTTCTGTTCGCCACTGCTGTTGTTATGTTTCCTAGTGCTTCTAATATTCCATCCATCCATCTTTTTCGTGGTCGCAAGGGCAGACCCTTGGGTCTGGTGTTCTCACAACGTTTGTTGAAGGCTCGTTGTGTTGTTTTTTTTTTATCTTTCTGCCTTGTCACGTGGCCAAACCATTGTATCTGTTGTTTCCTTATATATTCTATGGCGGTGGCTATTCCTAGCTTTTTTCTCAGTTCTTCATTTCTGATCTTATCTCTCAGACTGTTTCCTATCATTTGTCTAACACATTTCATCTCTGTAGAGGTTAATTTTCTTATTGTTCTTGCATCTAGGGTCCAGGTCTGAATCTAGGGTCCAGGTCTGCATCTAGGTCCAGGTCAGAGTTATTATAACTGTTCTATATACGCCATCTTCAGCCTAGGAGGAGCTAACTCTATAAATGTACTAACAATTCAACTTCCTCGTCTTGTAGCATTCTGGACAGCACCAGAGATCCTCAGGGTTGAACGAGATATAGATCACCAGAAGGCAGACATCTTTGCCTTGGGCATCATCTTCAAGGAGGTCTTTACACGTGCCGCGCCTTACTCTGACTCTGGACTAAAAAACTCCGTAGGTGAGAAATTGACAAGTTGGTAGCGTGTAAGATGGTGATGCTTTGGTGTCACGAGTGCATGTACTAGATAAACATAACATTGTCTTTATCCATCTAGTTGTCCAGGAACATTTGACCTTATGTTTGATTATGTGAAACGTCATTTTGTTTCTATGAATACTTGAATTTATGTTTGATTATGTGAAACGTCATTTTGTTTCTATGAATACTTGAATTTATGTTTGATTATGTGAAACGTCATTTTGTTTCTATGAATACTTGAATTTATGTTTGATTATGTGAAACGTCATTTTGTTTCTATGAATACTTGAATTTATGTTTGATTATGTGAAACGTCATTTTGTTTCTATGAATACTTGATTTTATGTTTGATTATGTGAAACGTCAATTTGTTTCTATGAATACTTGATTTTATGTTTGATTGTGTGAAACGTCGTTTTGTTTCTATGAATACTTGATTTTATGTTTGATTATGTGAAACGTTATTTTGATACTATGAATACTTGATTTTATGTTTGATTATGTGAAACGCCATTTTGTTTCTATGAATACTTGATTTTATGTTTGATTATGTGAAACGTCAATTTGTTTCTATGAATACTTGATTTTATGTTTGATTTTGTGAAACGTCAATTTGTTTCTATGAATACTTGATTTTATGTTTGATTGTGTGAAACGTTATTTTGTTTCTATGAATACTTGATTTAATGTTTGATTATGTGAAACGTCATTTTGTTTCCATGAACACTTGTCCTTATGTTTGATTATGTCATTTTGTGGTTGTGAACATTTGCCCTTATGTTTGTTTATATGTAAGATCCTGTGAATGCTTGCCATTAAGTTTAATTATATATCACATCGTGTAAACACTTGCAACAATACCCCAGAAGATAATATATATATATATATATATATATACATATCTATCTATCTATTGACCTTTCGAGCCGTAACCGGCCCATAGGGCGTCGACCAAGATACACCTTCTCCTATATGAATTTTTGTTCTAGCAGTTTTCTTTTAAAGATATTTTATCAAATCTCGCCATCTGTCTCTGTTCTGTGCCATCAGTTCTATCTCATTGAGGGAGCCGATTCCTGCTGCTCTTGCCTCTCTCATCAATGTTCTTCTCAGATATATATATATATATCAATTGCTCGGGATTGGAATGAGTAGACCATAATGTATATCTTGGTAGTAATATAGATAACGATGAAGCAAAGAATGTGATCAGAAGCAGAATAGCAAAAGCATCGACGAGTTTTAAAAACCTGGGCAAAATATGAAAAAATGTAAAATACTATACAAGAAAATCTAACATAAAATATCTAACTCATACATATTATCAACACTAATACCTATGCATGTGAAAGATGGAAAACATCAAAAGAGATTGATAAAAAACTACACGCATTTGAAGACAAATGAATAATATACGTACTCTGTGTACACAAAAATTGTCAGCTCATGCGATGATTCCGGGTGACTTCCATCGAAAAGAAAGCAATTACATCGCAAAATGTTCGTTAAAAGACAGCAAAGAAGCGACCCAACTGATACCAGACATGGAGACAAATAATAATACATGAATATTGTTATAGAGGGAAACTTCCAAGACGATAATCAGCGAACCAATTCATAGGAAGAGGTATGTTTACGGCACTCGGAAAAAATGACAAGTAATCAACAACAGGAGAAAAACAAAGAACAATATACGAAAAGCCAAACGCTAGGGAACACTGTCAGTTAGCTGAGTGCCGGTGATCCCTAGCGTTTGGCTTTTCGTGGCAAGGCGCTGTGCCACTGAGTACGGGTTCGATCCTGCTTCAGTCCATATACTGTTCTTTGTTTTTTCCTGTTGTTGATTACTTGTAATTTTTTCCGAGTGCTATAAACATACCTCTTCCTTTGAGTTGATTCGCTGATACTAGACATGTTGTTTATGACAATTATTTAGATATGAATTGATAACTTCCTGCTGTCTACAGAAATACTTCGACGAGTCATGAGTGAGGTTTCATTGCGGCCGTCTCTGGACAACAATGTGCTGACCAACCATGAACTCTGTCAACTTGTCTACGAGTGTTGGGATGACGATCCAGCGCTACGACCTTCAGCCACCCGGGTACTCAAAACTCTCAGCAGATTAAACCCTTCTAAGTGAGTAGTTTACAGTCTTGTTATCGCCTGAATTAGATTAGTGAGTAGTTTACAGTCATGTTATCGCCTGAATTAGATTAGTGAGTAGTCTACAGTCTTGTTATCGTCTGAATTAGATTAGTGAGTAGTCTACAGTCTTGTTATCGTCTGAATTAGATTAGTGAGTAGTCTACAGTCTTGTTATCGTCTGAATTAGATTAGTGAGTAGTTTACAGTCTTGTTATCGTCTGAATTAGATTAGTAAGTAGTCTACAGTCTTGTTATCGCCTGAATTAGATTAGTGAGTAGTTTACAGTCTTGTTATCGTTTGAATTAGTTGAGGTTGGGCGGAATTCCCCCTCGGAATTTACAAAATACCCCCCACCTCTCCCCCCACGGCAGAAAATTTTAAAAAATCTAATAATACAATTTATATTAATAGTTGGAAAACAATAACATCTATGGTTGTAAAATGATGACAATTATAACAATATTGAACGTGGCAAACAAAATATTATAGGAAGTTTTTATTAACGAATCATACAGAAATGAGATGATTTTAACATCATGAATAAATAATTAAGACTTTAATTGCCTTTCCTTTAAATGTTTTCCCCCACCCAACCAACCTCTACCGATTATAAAATACCCCATTCCCCCCCACCCCCGATTAGAAAACCCCCCACACACACACACACACACAAACACACACACACACACACACACACACACACACCCGGGTTTTTTTTTCCCGAAAGAAACATTGCCAAGAACTGGACAAAATGGAGGAATTCGGTTGTTGGTGTAAGAGACGACGTAGGGCATGTGTGATGTCACTGACTGTTTTGTTGATTATTGCCAGTGAACTGAAGTACAAAGGATGCCCCGCAACCTGTAACGTCCTGGAAAGTGTGCTTAACCACTCAATGTTGAGATGGTGAAATGTGCTCTTTCTATCTGTTATTACCTTCATTTTCTCTGTGAGTCAGATAACTGTTGTTTTTATAACTAACCAGGCACAAACAACATTTCTAACAACCGATAGTTCAGCTCCCAACAACTGAGCTATTCCACACCTTTTACTCACTGCTAAAGAACAGATGAACTATGGATAGAAGATTGTGGGGGATTGGGGGGGGGGGCATGATCGCCTACGCCAACCGCTGATGATGATGAAAGAACAGAGGCAGCGCACCTGTAGATTTCACAACGCCACACCTTAATATAATCTGTCATGGCTAAATAACATAGTAATGACTTGTAAGTAATGCATACATCATATTAATATAAAAATATTCGTTCATAGTGCATTGTCTACAGCTATATCACATACACAATCTATGTGTATATACACACACACACACACACACACACACACACATATATATATATATATATATATATATATATATATATATATATATATATATATATACCATCGCTAATAATGCAAAAATCCAGGTTAATTAAACAGCCTATATGACTGTATAACATAAACACATACATATTCGCATCCTAAATAAAAGTGATATGCATGCCTATTTGCTTGACTCGTGCAAACAATAAATATAATAAATGCATGTACAAGTGCACCGCCTTTACTTACATAATATCAAAATACATTAATCTACGCGTCCTATAAACGCACAAACACGCCTCACATCTGTTGCTTGATTGCGTTCGCCAACTTTATATCTCAAGTCCTGAATTTTGCTGGAATGTCACTTTTTGCTACTTTTTCACACGAGCAGCCGTGTACTCAGGTATTCCTCGCCATACAGGCAGATACTCTTTACTGTGTAGGTGCCCTCACGTTTATCATCGAGAGTATTTGCGTAGATCATTTATCTCCAGGCAGCGGCCATCTTTGGCCTGCTCTTTTCGATTCCCAACAGCCAAGGGTTATTTAACATGCGCAGAGCTGGAACGGGACCTCCTATTCTTCTCCGTTACCCAAGAGACTAGACATCGGATCTCACTACCAAGAGATCAGGGAAGCCAGGAATAATTCAAGGATTTCATTTTTGGTTTTTTTTTTAAACTTGTCCTCGTCTGTGGTGGGACTCGAACCCGAGACCTTGTCCAGAAGCCAACTTCTTACCTCTAGAACACCCAGGCCCCACTTAACTTTAAACTTTAAAAATAATGGTGTACATGGTACTCTTGGAAACGCCTCAGTAACCGTTATTTTAGTGAATACACTTTCAAGTATGGACTTTCCCTTCAGAGAAGCATTCAATCAAAGAAAGTAAAAGGAAACCTTTTTGGGAACTTTGTTAACCTCAGACGGAAGATGTACAACAGAGGTGAGGAAGATACTGTGCATTCAATTTTTGACAATAGAAAAAAGAAAAAGAGTTCTTAAATGTTATGTAGAGCCAGTCTTAACATGTGGATGTGAGTCATGGACAACAGGTAAACAGACAAGAAAATCACTGGAGTCTGTAGAAATGTGGTTTTACAAAAGAATGTTGAGAATACCATGGACAGCTAAGAAGAGTAATGAAAACGTTCTGAAAGAGGCCAAAGCAAAAAGAGAGCTAATTTCCAATATTAGGAAGAAACAATCATAATTTTTGGCCATGTAATGAGAAGAGAACAACCTGGAATATATTGTAACAGGTCCATCTACTGTGCCATGCTATTCATAGTTCTCCTCCACTAGTCCCCATTGAGACACTTCGTTGTTCTCATATAAACTTTTCTTTCTGGGCCACGTACTACTCATATGTTTTTATTGCACCCCACTCTCAGACATCTTACTCTTTCCGCCTTGTGAGGACCTGTTATTATATTCTTTCTCCTTCTAGCTTGCACACTTACTCCGGTGTGTACTCCTCTGGTCAGTAGTGCATAATGCGCACATTTCTACACATTTGATTGTCCCCGTATGGATGTACACATATATGTATGTGTTCATTTGTACGGGTATTGGTATATATATATATATATATATATATATATATATATATATATATATATATATGTATGTATACTCATGTATGTGTGTACTTTCTTGTATGCACATATATGTTTGTGTATGCATGTATATATGTTTGTTGATGCATATTAGTACGTGCACAAATGTATACACACATCGATACACGCATCTGTGAGTGTGTGTGTACCTGTATTTATGAACCTTAGATACTTCCAGGCATTGTCGGCGTCTTTGCTAGCCGGCGATACCTAGACACTCGTGTATTTTTAGTACTATCCACCCCTGTCCAGAGGGTATATTACAGCCAGACACGCGTTACGCGCCCTTTTCCCGTCCTGACCAGCATCCACGGCACAAGTGAAGTCAATTTGCTTTTCTTTAACATTTTTCGATTATTTTGTTTTGGATATTTCATTACTAGTTAGCTATGTAGGATTAGTTATATTTACTTACATATATGTGTGTGTTGTTGTTTGTCTGTTCCTGCTGAATGTCTATTGAGCCGAAACGTCGTTCTAATCTGTGTCGTCTACTAACCACGTAAAGCTTTTACCATACCTTTTTTTCTATTTTTTTCAATTTTCCCTCACAATTCAGCTTTACTGCAGCTTCGCAATTTTATGCATTCATTTGCATTTTTTTTGCCTTAACCCCCCCAATATATTGTAACAACTGGAACAATTGAGGGACGAAGAGATAGAGGGAAGCAAAGCGAAAAGATACCAGACAGCTTAAGAGAATGGCTTGGCAGAAGGTCAACAACAGAAATGATAAATAACTGTCGTGATCGAAAGTTGTGGAGAAACATGGTCACCTACGCCAGGAGGCCCGGTACTTGATTATGATGTTGAAAAGGAAACTATTTATTGAGAAATTGCAGCAGGAGCAGACAACCTAATCAACAGAGGTAATTTTCCCGTTGAATCAGTGTTACTGCCCTTTACCTACTAGACAATCAAGTGTGGCTGTTGGTCATAGGTCAAAACCAAAAAGTCTTCCTTCTGTTGTATATATGACATGGGAACTCACGCGATGCTCTATTGGGTTCTCAACATTGTTGACCCCATGGGTGCTTGGACATTTTCCAAAGAACCGCGAGCTGCAGCGTCCAGATTTATTGTTAACAACAGCATATTTATAACACAGCTTTTTGCTAGTCTCACAATTATTGTGTCCATTTTCAAAGAAAAATAAATATAAAGCACTGTATGTTACCAACAACAAATTACACTTCTTCTGAAGACAAACAACAAAATGAGCATGAAGATAGAAAAAAAAAGCATTATACTACACAGAACTAATGTCAGAAAGAAACAATCAACATTTTTCGAACCACATCATGGGAAGAGACAAATTGGTTACAACTGGCAAAATACAGGGAAAGAGAGATCGCGAACTAAAAGAGAGAAGATACTAGATAGCTTGGTGTCATGACATGTAAAACAGTCAACAACAGAATTGTTACGATGACATGTGAATAGATGTTTGTGAAAGAATATGATTGCCTACACCAACAGCTTTTGGCACATGATGATGATGAACTGTAAATTTTGGCATTGGATTTTTTTTTCTGTTAGGTTTTCACTGTTGGGAACGTATGATTTGTGCCAATTTAAGTTCACCCCTACTTAAACCTGTCAAGACACCACATCAAGACTAATTCCATCCCCTTTGCTTTGCTCTGACCATTTGATGTCGGCGGTTACCTCTTCTGTACATTGGGAAGGAAACAAACGTCAGCGTCTCCCTCTTGCTTTCTTTTCTTTTCCTCAATCTTCCCTTGACATGATGATCGAACAATAAATGACGTCACTCGCTGGAATTAGACTGGACATTTCCGGTCATCAAGAAAACACGCGGGAACGGGGCTGGGAACAAGTGCTCTAATAGAATATACATATGTGCAAACCCCACCCTTTTAACAAATGTTAAATCAACATATTGTTTGTGCAAGGTCTTGTATGCGAACTTATACTCTCAGGTTTGTAACCATGGAAATATAGTTGTAGTGGAGCACTGTGGATCGGTCTGTTGAGCATTAGAGTTGGTTGGCGTTGGTGGTTGGATCCCTACCAATATCTCCTAGGTGTCTACAACGCAAGTACTCAGCCCTGCCCTATGTGGGAGATACTTGTCCTAACTGGAAGATACAGATACAAAATTTATTCCCGAGTTGTGTTCGTAACCCTATGCTATAGTCACGTGTACACATCGCCAATGGTAGCAACAGTTTTTTAGGTCGATTAGTTATCCGTTTGTGATTAGCGTTCGTTTCTCGTTGCGAAGCCCTGTGTCAAGGAGTACGGGTTCGATCCTGTGTCTTTTGTTCTTTTGTTTTTTTCTGTTGATTATTTGTGATTGTTTTCCCCGAGTGTTGTAAACATATCTCTTTCCCTTAATTGATTCGTCGCTCCTAGGTTTTCTCCACATTATCCTATGCTGTGTTTTAATCGGGAAACATGAACACTAGATGCTACATTAGAAGCGTGACGGTGTGACATATAATACAGCAACAATGGCCAGCGAAGAAAGATGAATGGAACAAACGATTCCATATTGCAATAAAAACTGTAGACGAGGTACAACAGACAACAATCACATTTATCAACAAGCACTTACTGGCACGGCAGTTTATTGATGATATGTTAGTAGTCTTGTGAAATTTTCTCAGCTCTCAAACATGACTTGAGTGTAACTCTACTATAGTACATTAACAATGATCATAATGTTGCTATAAGTGAATTTGTGGAACATCTGTGGTTAAGTTATGGTTATTCTAAACCAGAATTGGTTAAAATGGTTAAATTTTGAAACATGTTTTTCTCATAAACCTTTTTGGACTAAAATAGCAATCATCATCATGTGCCATCACGGTTAGCGTAGCGATCACGTTCTTACACCATTCTCTATTCACAGTATACCGTGTCAACTCTGTTGTTGTCTGTTTTCCGTGCCATAACACCGAGTTATCTCCAGTATCTTCTCTCTTTACCGTCCGTGATCTATTTCTCACTGTATTTTCCCAGTTGTAACCAAGTATCTCCGCAGTGATTTCCGCAAAATGTGTCATTTTGGCATGCAAGATTTCTGTTTTTGAGATTGTGGTTCTGCCCTATGTGCCGTCTTCGGCTCGAAAGGACAATAGATGGATAGATAGATAGATAGATAGATAGATAGATAGATAGATAGATAGATAGATAGATAGATAGATAGATAGATAGATAGATAGATAGATAGATAGATAGATAGATAGATAGATAGATAGATAGATAGATAGATAGATAGATAGATAGATAGATAGATAGATAGATAGATAGATAGATAGATAGATAGATAGATAGATAGATAGATAGATAGATAGATAGATAGATAGATAGATAGATAGATAGATAGATAGATAGATAGATAGAACCAAGTATTCTGAGGTACGCGTGGCCGTGTGGCGAAATCCACAGTTTTGATGGCTGAGAAAGCCGGTCTACAGTGTTCGGAACCTGCGTTAGACAGAAAGGATTTATCGGGGTGAAATAACAATCCTGAGTCTCATACGTCGTGGCGACTGCTTTGACCAGGCTGTCTTTATCCCTTTGGTCCTGTCGAAAGCCCCCGACATACACCAACAATGGTAATATGTGTCGTAAAGATAGTACGAGTTGATTAGGTCAAAGACTGGGCTGAGAATGAGTTGCTCAGATTAAAGGGTGGGCAGAGAATGAGTTGCTTAGGTCAAAGGGTGGGCAGAGAATGAGTTGCTTAGGTCAAAGGGTGGGCAGAGAATGAGTTGCTTAGATTAAAGGGTGGGCAGAGAATTAGTTGCTTAGATTAAGGGTTGGCAGAGAATGAGTTGCTTAGATTAAAGGGCGGGCAGAGAATGAGTTGCTTAGATTAAAGGGTGGGCAGAGATAAAGGGTTGGCAGAGAATGAGTTGCTTAGATTAAAGGGTTGGCAGAGAATGAGTTGCTTAGATCAAAGGGTGGGCAGAGAATGAGTTGCTTAGGTCAAAGGGTGAGCAGAGAATGAGTTGCTTAGATTAAAGGATGGGCAAATAATGAGTTGCTTAGATTAAAGGGTGGGCAGAGAATGAGTTGCTTAGATCAAAGGGTGGGCAGAGAATGAGTTGCTTAGGTCAAAGGGTGAGCAGAGAATGAGTTGCTTAGATTAAAGGATGGGCAAATAATGAGTTGCTTAGATTAAAGGATGGGCAGAGAATGAGTTGCTTAGATCAAAGGGTGGGCAGAGAATGAGTTGCTTAGATCAAAGGGTGGGCAGAGAATGAGTTGCTTAGATCAAAGGGTGGGCAGAGAATGAGTTGCTTAGGTCAAAGGGTGAGCAGAGAATGAGTTGCTTAGATTAAAGGATGGGCAAATAATGAGTTGCTTAGATTAAAGGATGGGCAGAGAATGAGTTGCTTAGATCAAAGGGTGGGCAGAGAATGAGTTGCTTAGATCAAAGGGTGGGCAGAGAATGAGTTGCTTAGATCAAAGGGTGGGCAGAGAATGAGTTGCTTAGATCAAAGGGTGGGCAGAGAATGAGTTGCTTAGAACAAAGGGTGGGCAGAGAATGAGTTGCTTAGATCAAAGGGTGGACAGAGAATGAGTTGCTTAGATCAAAGGATGGGCAGAGAATGAGTTGCTTAGATCAAAGGGTGGGCAGAGAATGAGTTAATCAAATCAAAGGCGAGTCAGAGAATGAGTTAATCAAATCAAAGACGTGTCAGAGAACACACAATAAATTGGGGCGCACATAAGATCACAATATATCAAGATTGTAAATACTTTATCCTGGTGCCCTTAAAAGTGTAAAGAAATCTGGTAAACAAGTATGTATAGACTTGTGTGTAAGTAGGTAGGCAGACAGACGGGTCAATCGGTAATTGGATAGTACGATAGACATGCAGATAGATAGGCAGGCAGCCAGATTGGTAGGTAGAAAGGTATAGACGGGTGGATAGTTAGGTCGGGAAATAAGTGGATAGACAAGTGCATAGAGTGTAAGTATGTAACTAAGTATATGAGGGTGGGTTGGTAGGTAGGTAGGTAGGTAGGTAGGTAGGTAGGTAGGTAGGTAGGTAGGTAGGTAGGTAGGTAGGTAGGTAGGTAGGTAGGTTGGTAGGTAGGTAGGTAGAAAAATAATCAAAGGAAAGAATAAATAATAAACTCATTCGAAAAAAAGAACTGTGAAACAGTGACAGCAGGTAAACTAAAGTTACATATAAGAATTCGTTTGTTGGCGACAAATATTGGCCACAGAAGCAGTGAAATTACCACTACTGTCATAAAACACGATTCATGAATAATAATTAGGACTATCTGCGATAAACTAAAGACAAAAGCATTCGTGCAATTTGTTTACTTACAGTTACTGATGATTTCGAGAATTACTTTCATAAATCCTAAGATAATTGAGAAAACGAGTAGTCAAAATAAAGTTATAATTTTAAGTTATCGAATGCAATCAGTTTCTCCAATAGCCTAAGGAACAAATAATAATAAATTAATATTATTATAGAGGGAAACTTCCGAGGCAACAATTCAGCGAATGATAAGAGTAAAAAGTAAAGTACCCCCGTCACGCCAAGTGGCGTATAGGGAAATATGGTGTTAGTGACCCTATATTTTACAGACCTTCAGCACATGATTTTTGGGGTAATGTGGTCGGTATTACGCCCGTGCTGCTTTTACTTTCCCAGAAAAAATCCGGTACCCATTTAAGGCTGGGTGAACCCGGAGCCGTCGGTTGGGATCGAACCCTACCCCTTGTCCGTAGTAGTCCAGTTCACTAACCACTGAGCTATCGCGGCTCCTACTAATTTTTAGGGAATTAGTAAAACCCAGGTGTCCTCGCCAGGATTACGAACCCCGGCTGTTGCCGTGGTAAGCCAACCGGAATGATAAGAGGATGAAGTATATTTGACAGCTCTCAGGAAAAAAGCAACTGTTTGGAGTACGGGTTCGATCCTTCTTCGGGCCATTTATTGTTTTTTGTTTTTTTCTGTTGTTGTTTATTTGTCATTTTTTCTGAGTGCTGTAAAACATACTTCCTGCTCCTATGATTCGCTCTCCAATAGCCTAAACCTAAAAGAATCACCAACACTATAAACTACCAAATACGTGTCCAGGTAAATGCATAAAGTCCTCATTTACTAACTTGCTAGAAAATTACCAAGGTATAATTTGTTTGTTTTTTATTGTCAATAAGCGTTGTTCAACTTAACTAAGCAAAACAAATTTGTACACAACACGCAATCTAACCAACAGTACAGGAAGTTCAAAGCCTCTATTGTTTCGTCGACAGATTTCACATAATAAGAATGTGTTACCCTTTGCATATGCAGGTTATATTTAGCAACAGGAAATGCTCCAATTATATTTTATATGACCTCTGAAAAGGTATATGTGTGTACATAACATATCTGATGTCAGAGACGATTGTTATTATACCATGCTCTCTCTATCTCTATCTCTCTCTCTCTTTCTCTCTCTCTCTCTCTCTCTCTCTCTCTCCCTCCTTCCAAATCCCACACAAATCCTCACCTAATAAATATGTACTTTTATATTTCGTCATCATAGCTGTACTTGAACTCTAGCCCACGCTTACTTATAGCCCATCGTAGCACAATCAGTTAGGAATATCCCAGAACAATGCATGAACTGCTTGGTATCGTATCCTAAGATGAACATTTAAAAAAAAATAAAATTAAAATTGAGAATGGATTGTGTTATTTTTACACAGGGTGTTATGTATTAATAAACGAAGCATTTATTTTTACTATGAAAAGTGTGTATATTGCTACATAATGTTTGTATAATGCCACAAAAATATGTATATTACTACAAGCTGTTTTTATATTACTACACAGGTTTTATATAATACCACTCAATGTTTGTATATTACTACATAATGTTTGTATAATACCCCAAAAATATGTATATTACTACACAATGTTTTATATTACCACAAAAAATACGTATATTACTTCACGATGTTTGTATATTACCTCATAAATATGTATATTATTACACAATATTTGTATACTACAAGAAAATATGTACATCACTTCAGCCTGTATATATTAGTACACGAAGTGTGTATATTACTTAAGACTGTATGAGTTGGTGGCAAGCAATCATGATGAGTCTGTAGTGTGGCAACAATTGTAGTGTCTTATACTGGATGCTACTTTGCTGAACAGCTTCTCCCGTGGCTGAATCTGTCAATATGGGATAGACAGATCAGGTTACACATCGAACACGAGGTATTCGTCGTGCATGGCCTCGTCTCCTTTCCCCTGCGCCATTTGACTTCTGAATTTAATATCAGCACTGCCTCGCAAGTTGCTGTACCATTTTTCATTTTGGTTCTCTATGTGCTACGATCTGCAACTAGATTTTGTCAGTTTCTTTCGCTGATGAATATAATTCACCCATGGTAGCCCTGCAACCATCTTTACATCCTAGAATTTGTATGTCCTTTGGTCTGTTTCCAAACAACAGTACACAGTGTTTATACTAGTAAATCATCATCAGGTACTGGGCCTAGTGGCGTAGGTGATCATGTCTCTCCACAACTTTCGATCTCGGCAGCTATTTATTATTTCTGTTGTTGACCTTCTGCCGAGCCATTCTCTTAAGCTGTCTGTTATTTTTTCTCTTTGCTTCCCTCTATCTCTTCGTCCCTCAATTTTTCCAGTTGTTACAATATATTCCAGTTGTTCTCTTCTCATTACATGGCACAGAAATGATGATTGTCTCTTCCTAACATTGGAAATTGGCTCTCTTTTTGCATTGACCTTTCTCAGAAATTCTTCATTACTCTTCTTAGCTGTCCATGGTATTCTCAACATTATACTAGTAAATAAAGTATATATAGATATATATATATTACTACCCAACGTGTATATTAGCACACAAAGTATGTATTTTACTAGTGTTTATATTAGTACTGGGAGCCGCGATAGCTCAGTGGTTAGTGAACTGGACTACAATGGACAAGAGGTCGGGTTCGATCCCAATCGACGGCTTCCGGTTCACGCAGCCTTTAAGGCTACCGGATTTTTTTCTAGGAAAGTAAAGCAGCACGGGCGTAATACCGACCACATTTCCCCCAAAAAATCATGTACCGAAGGTCTGTAAAAATTTATGGTCACTAACATCATATTCCATATACGCCACTTGGCGTGACGGGGGTACTTTACTTTACTTATATTAGTACTACAAGCATCAAGAGTGTATTTTATTACACAACGCGAACACTATACACAATGAATGCAAAACTACACAGTGTTAAATAAATTGCCTTTATTCTGCACTATGTGTATTATTGTTCGTTCAGAAATTCGTGCCCCTAGAGTAAATCAATTATCTCGGAAACTGATGAATGTTAGTAATTTTTTGCATGAAAACGTATTATTTCATCGACCCTAAGATTTTATAACATTTAAGTACAAAGGTAGTCGGAATTTTGCACAAATCGTTTTATTTATATAATTTTAGGAAAATATCAAACCGTGTGGCCTAAATATTAGATTTTACTCAAAATTACGTTAATTTTCTAACAATGTAAGTCAAAGGCGAGGAAAGTTGGAGTACTTGGTTACAACTGGTAAAATACAGGGAAATTGAGATCTCGGACGACAAATATAGAAGAAACTATATAACTTGGTGTTAAGGCATGGAAACAGTCAACAATTCAGTAACAGAAGTGATAAAATGCACTGTGGATAGAAGATTGTAGAAGGACATGATCTCTTACGCCAACCGGTTTGGTATATGATGTTTTTTTGTTGTTGCTACCGCGATAGTTAACTGAAGACAGAGATCTAAAAGGTATGTCTGTCGAATATTACATTATCAGGTGAGCTATATAACATACATATACCTACATTAAACACTTCAATAGTTGCATGCTTTGGCTCCACATTAAGTCAAATCATCAATCACGATGTGTTCAAAGGATGATAGCAACAGGAAATGACGAGACTGATACTAAGCACTGGAGCTAGATAAGCCCAGACAAAATAAAAACTAGGATGGATGATAAAAAAAATGGAGTTAATTCCGGATAGAAAGCGAAAGAAAAGCGAACGAAGCAGAATTTGGCAAGAAATAGAGGCATAAATATGCAATCTGGACCATGTAATGGGCACTTTGCGTGAATGTGCCACACACCAAGTACTGGCAGAGCTTCACTATAATAGTGGACAAGAAGTAAATGTTCATGGATCTTTGACGATCAGTGAGTAAGGATACAATAATAATAATAATAATAATAATAAATAGAAGATGAAAAATAGTAGAAGAGGAAGAATATTCCTTTAGTCATCGGGCGAACTCAAGCAAGTAAGACGATGAGAGGAAGAAATGAAGAAAATAAGAAAAAGCGAAAGAATATAAG
Source organism: Megaustenia siamemsis (assembly GCA_032433765.1). Taxonomy (NCBI): domain Eukaryota; kingdom Metazoa; phylum Mollusca; class Gastropoda; order Stylommatophora; family Ariophantidae; genus Megaustenia; species Megaustenia siamemsis. Next base: position 63,284,859 of record JAVIAB010000024.1, read on the forward strand.
AAGAGAAAGAAAAGAGAAGACACAGATGAAGAAGAAAAGGCAGAAGAAGACGATGGAGGATAAAACGAATTTTCATGTCGATTAGCTTGTGCGAGAGCCTCGGTGGCTTAGTGCTTATTGTGCCCGCTTCCTGATCAGCAGGGTTTGAGTTCAATCCCCATAAGTGTCGGATTTTTTTCCGGACGACAGGGTTCTTGGGTTCACCCAGCATCTAAAAGTTGGTAGAAGGGAATTTTCTAGTAATCAAAGGCGGCCTGGTGTAATACCGACCGTATCACCCAAAAATGTGCCGTGGTCATTGAAAAATATGGTCACCAACAACCATACTCTCCCCTAACGACTAGCAAGGCGTGGAGGGAATATTTACTTTTAACGTTTTGTGACAACATAACCTAAAGGTGAAAGGTCAAGTACGAGACTTGAACTGGCGTCTTAGCACGCGAGTTTCCACCCATATGTGCTCGGCCGCCTATCCAGAAATCTCCGAACACTTCTGGATAGTGTCGCCTCAAGCATCGAAACTCATGATGCGAGGCAACATTCCTCACCTTCGCAGGGTAATACCCTGGTACCCATTTCTGCCAACGGCTGAGTCGACCGTGGGGGTATTTTTTTTTTTCCAACTACGAGTACAACTCACACTGCTCCCAGCGGGAATCGAACACGGGTTGTCCGAACGTCGGTAGTCCAGTCGGGTGGTTTTCCAAACTAGGCTACCGAGGCCCCCAAACATAACGTGTACACTTAAAAGGTGTTAACATTTTATCAATAATGATGCTATAGTACACTTAGATATATAAGCTATTATAGGCTTTATAGGCCACAGAGATGAGATTTCTCAGAAGAATGTTGAAAGTTCCCTGGACAGATAAAAAGATCAATAAGGAAATACGCAAAGAGGCCAACACAAAAAGGGAGCTCCTAAAAACATCAGAAAGAAACAATCAACATTTTCTGAGCACATAATGAGAAGAGGAAAATTGGAATACTTGGTTACAATTGGCAAAATACAAGGGAAGAGAAAGCGCGGAAGACTAGGAAAGAAATTACTAGATAGTTTGGTGTCATGGCATGGAAAACAGTCAACAACATACCTGATACGATGCACTGTAGATAGAAGATTGTGGAAGTATATGATCGCCTACGCCAACCGGTATGAAACGTGATAATGATGATAGATCACTGGTAATTACAGAACACTACAGAGTACTGTTATTTACATATCACTGCATTAATACTGCTAATTTATTGAGAAGCAAGCATATTTTAAACATTATCAATTACAGTACATAATAGAACACTGCCGATTACAGTAAATAATAGAACCCTACCGATTACAGTACACACTAGAACCCTACCGATTAGAGTACATAGTAGAACCATACCGATTACAGTACATAATAGAACCTTACCGATTACTGTACGTAATAGATTCTTACCGATTACAGTACATAATAGAACCTTACCGATTACAGTACATAATAGAACCTTACCGATAACTGTACGTAATAGAACCCTACCGATTACAGTACATAATAGAACCTTACCGATTACTGTACGTAATAGAACCCTACCGATTACAGTACATAATAGAACCTTTCCGATTACTGTACGTAATAGAACCTTACCGATTACAGTACATAATAGAACCTTACCGATTACTGTACGTAATAGAACCCTACCGATTACAGTACATAATAGAACCTTACCGATTACAGTACATAATAGAACCTTACCGATTACAGTACATAATAGAACCTTACCGATTACAGTACATAATAGAACACTGCCGATTACAGTACATAATAGAACACTGCCGATTACAGTACATAATAGAACACTGCCGATTACAGTACGTAATAGAACACTGCTGATTATAGTACATAATAGAACACTGCCGATTACAGTACATAATAGAACACTGCTGATTACAGTACATAATAGAACACTGCTGATTACAGTACATAATAGAACACTGCCGATTACAGTACATAATAGAACACTGACGATTACAGTACATAATAGAACACTGCCGATTACAATACATAATAGAACACTGCTGATTACAGTACATAATAGAACACTGCCGATTACAGTACATAATAGAACACTGCCGATTACAGTACATAGTAGAACACTGCCGATTACAGTACATAATAGAACCCTACCAATTATAGAACATAGTATAGACACTGTCAACACCGATTACAGTAGCACACAATCGAGACAGAACACAATAGACCGCCGCCAACGACAAAGTACAATAAACCACATGTAACGACTATCGTCGTAATGTAAAATACAAAAGATTAATCATGATACTTAGAACAACTTTATTGACCTACATTCTCGTTCATCCCTTGGACAGAAACCAGACAATGATAGACAACATGCTGGCCATGTTGGAGAAATACGCCAATCATCTTGAAGAGCTGGTTGCGGAGAGGACTAGTGAGCTGGATGCAGAAAAGAGAAAGACCGAGAACTTACTGTACCGCATGTTGCCACAGTGAGTTTCAGCGCTCTTCTCATCATCATCATCATCATCATCATCATCATCATCATCATCATCATCATCATCATCATCATCATCATTATCATTATCATTATCATCATTATCATCATCATCATCATCATCAAGTACCATGCCTGCTGGCGTACGTGATCATGTCACTTCACAACTTTAAATCACAACAGAAATATTATATTACATTACATTTACATTACATTATGTTATATTATAGTATGCTATGTTATGTTATGTTATGTTTTATTAAATATGTGCATCAAGAACAGCTTACAGAAGCATTTGAAATAAGAACAGGAGTAAAGAAGGGATGCCTTCTGTCTCCGTTTCTCTTTCTACTGGCCATAGATTGGATTATGAAAATAACTCAAAACAACATAAATGTGATCCAGTGGTCACTGACAAAACAACTTGATGATTTAGACTTTGCTGATGACATAGCTCTCCTATCACACAGCCATCAATAGATGTAGGATAAAATGAGCATACTTGAGAGATCACAACAGCTAGGACTGAAGATTAATAGAGATAAGACCAACATTATGAGAATTAATACAGTTTGCAATAACCAAATAAAACTAGAGGAATAGGGTTGTGAATCCTCTGGCACTAACCACCACCGAAAACATTCTACTCTGGAGTCCCTGCTGTGTCAGCTCGGTGGCGAGATCCTTGTATTTGGATAGTTTAAATATATGCTGTTCCTCTATCCTGGATTCAAATGGCACTGTGAGCTCTATTAAGATGACGTGGGTCATATTTGACGTATAGAGTGCAATGTCAGGACGCATTTTAGATCTCTTAATGCACTCTGGGTACTTCCGTCGCCCAGGGAGGTCAACCGCCATCTCCCAATCGTTTGCTATGTCCAAGATAGTGGAGTCGTTCCAGTTGTTCTGCTTGGGGCGTGCGGCCTGTCCCGCTCTCAAAAAGTAGGTGTTAGTCGTAGCTGGTCGAACTTTACTGTTGGCCTTCATCCGCGCCCCATCCACGGTGGCAGCCAGCTCATGCAGCACTCTGTTGAGTCGCCCCATCCACGGTGGCAGCCAGTTCATGCAGCACTCTGTTGTGTCGCCCCATCCACGGTGGCAGTCAGTTCATGCAGCACTCTGTTGTGTCGGCTAATCCACGGTTGCAGCCAGCTCATGCAGCACTCTGTTGTGTCGCTCCATCCACGGTGGCAGCCAGTTCATGCAGCACTCTATTGTGTCGCCCCATCCACGGTGGTAGCCAGTTCATGCAGCACTCTGTTGTGTCGCCCCATCCACGGTGGTAGCCAGTCCATGCAGCACTCTATTGTGTCGCCCCATCCACGGTGGTAGCCAGTTCATGCAGCACTCTGTTGTGTCGCCCCATCCACGGTGGTAGCCAGTTCATACAGCACTCTGTTGTGTCGCCCCATCCACGGTGGTAGCCAGTTCATACAGCACTCTGTTGTGTCGCTCCATCCACGGTGGTAGCCAGTTCATACAGCACTCTGTTGTGTCGCCCCATCCACGGTGGCAGCCAGTTCATACAGCACTCTGTTGTGTCGCCCCATCCACGGTGGTAGCCAGTTCATACAGCACTCTGTTGTGTCGCTCCATCCACGGTGGTAGCCAGTTCATGCAGCACTCTGTTGTGTCGCCCCATCCACGGTGGCAGCCAGTTCATGCAGCACTCTGTTGTGTCGCCCCATCCACGGTGGCAGCCAGTTCATACAGCACTCTGTTGTGTCGCTCCATCCACGGTGGTAGCCAGTTCATGCAGCACTCTATTGTGTCGTCCCATCCACGATGGCAGCCAGTTCATGCAGCACTCTGTTGTGTCGCCCCATCCACGGTGGCAGCCAGTTCATGCAGCACTCTGTTGTGTCGCCCCATCCACAGTGGCAGCCAGTTCATGCAGCACTCTGTTGTGTCGCCATGTGTATTGCCCTTGGCCTAGGGCTGTCTTGCATGAGGAAAGAACATGTTCCATCATCTGTCTTCCGCCACTTCACAAGGTTGCAGGCTGATGGTAGAAGGTCGTATCTGATTATATAGCAGAGCCGCAGCGGTGCTATATGCCACATGTCATTCCATGTTAGTGTCCTCTGCAAGGTCATCTCCCATGTGGTCCATTGGCCTTGCTGCACTTGTTGTGCTGCCTTTTGTACACGCTTGTTCTCCTCGACATCTCTGATCTCCCTGACTATCATGTCCCTACGTTGTCTATTTGATGCTTTTGACCACCATTGGATGTCTCCATGACCAAATCCACGCCTGTTGGTCTGCGTGTAGCCCATTATTTCCTTTAACTGGAGACTCTCACGTGCTTCGTGTACTACTGTACACGCCTGCCACTTCCGACAGGTCTTCACTGTGGGTTCCACTGTTCGGACAGGTTCGTCTGACGAGCTTTGCAGCATAACTGCCAGTCTGGCCTTGCCGGCCTTATATTCCCCTAGGACTGACTTGAACGGAAGGACCAGTTTGGCTTTCTGACAGTACAGCACAACATCTGTCAGTCCTGGTGGTACTCCCAGCCATTTCCGTGTACTTGCTAATCTTTCTCTCCATTGCTTCCACCGTACTTCAGCTGATCTCATATATCAGAAGAGGCCATAACAGTTTAGGTATCAACATGAACTGGAGGCAATAATAGAACAAAGAAGTATGTGTTAGCACTCGGAAAAATTGACAAGCAAGTATCTCCCAGTAGGGCTGAATACTTGTGTTGCTGTTGCGGTCTGTGATCGTTACCCTACGCTATAGTCATTGAGAACGCCTTCGTGTAAGACACTGCTACAATAGCTAATTTTTTAGTTAGCTGCGTGACAGTGTGCCAAGGGTTCGGCTTCTCGTGGCAAGACGCGGTGCCAGGGAGTACGGGTTCGATCCCGCTTCGGACCATACATTGTTCTTCGTTTTTTTCTGTTGTTGTTTGTCTGTCAATTTTTCCGAGTGCTAACACATACTTCTTTGTTCTATTATTCCCTATTATCGCCTCGGAAGTTCTCTATATAATAATATTTATTTATTATTATTTGTATCCATGAACTGGAGGCACCAGATTTTGAACTTTCCTAAAAGTCTACTCTGGTCGATGATATGTAGCCCTTGCTCTACCATCTACCTTACTCTCTGGACTGCTTTCGTGTCTTTCAATGAGGCATCATATACTCTGCCTAGACTCTTTATTGGCTCCTCGCAGACGGTTGGGATCCTCTGTTTCGCCACACTGAATGTGACTTGCTTGGTCTTCCCTCGTCTGATAGATAGGCTTCGTGACTTCCTCGGTTTGAAGCTCATCCGGCACCACACGACGAACTCGTCCAGGCATTCAAGCATTATGTGGACGTGGCTCTCTTCTCACGCTAGGACCGTGGTGTCACCCATAAATGCTCTAAGTGGTAGCATGTGGTATCCACCTCCAAGGTCTGGTCCTTTTAAAACTTCTCTGCTGCTTTCAGTATTATCTCCATAGCCATCACGATTTACAATTGTATTGTATTGTATTGTATTGTATTGTATTGTATTGTATTGTGTTGTGTTGTGTTGTGTTGTGTTGTGTTATGTTATGTTATGTTATGTTATGTTATGTTATGTTATGTTATGTTATGTTATGTTATATTATATTATATTATATTATATTATATTATATTATATTATATTATATTATATTATATTATTGTATCAGTTGATCTTATTTTTATATATGGTTGGTTGGTCTTATTTTTATATATGAATTTATATTCTACATGTATATGTTGTGTCGTTTCTTGTACCTGAAGAAGGTTTCTAGTTGTAACGTAGAATTGTGTTTAGTAGTTCTCTTTTCATTTTTAGTTCATTTAAGACTTCATCATTTATTTTATTTTCTTCGCACAACAAGCCAATGGTTAACTTCGCAGGTGAAAAAAGGCGCGCCCCACCCAGCACCAGAGCTGGAAGTCGTCAGTGACTCATAACTGATGGCTTGCGCCAGGATCGGTGAACCAGAACCATCCAGACCCTGCTACACCTCTCCGCGGTGCCTCCAGAAACAGACTAACCTGTCTAGTCTGGCCAAGCGAGCAGGGATTGAAGAGGGAAGACAAACCCTGCACTCAAAAATGACGGCTGAAGTCGGATGTGTTGGGCCGAAAGGCGCAGATATCACAGTGTTACACTGCAAACTTCAACACAACGTAACTACGTCCACTTAACGTCCTTTTAAGGGCGGATGACGAGGAGGAAGTCTACGGTTCGTATCCGCTAGAATACCTCAAATCATCGGGCGAACGCATCATCATCATCATCATCATCATCAACTTCGCAGGTTTCTCCTGTTTCAGATCAGTGGCCGAGGATCTTAAGCTGGGCAAGCCGGTGAAAGCCGAACTCTTTGATCAAGTGACAATCTACTTCTCGGATATTGTTGGCTTCACGAGAATTTGCTCTGAGAGCACGCCCATTGAAGTGGTTCATTTACTCAACAGCCTCTACACACTTTTTGATGACATCATCACGAGATATGACGTGTACAAGGTAAGATCTCGTATACCATCTCTTATAGCTGATATTGGCCTTGTAAAAAAAATGAAAGTTAAAGGTTACCCATTCATTCCTTTGAATGTTGGGACTCATTTATCACGGGCGTGTCTTTTCTGAGAGCGCAGCCCAGTACGCTTTTCCAGAGTGCTCTTTTCTTCCTGACTAACAGCTGGTGAAAGCTCGGTCTATTTTGGTTAGAGTACTCGCCTTCAAACCATTTGGAGTTCAAATGTAAATTGATGCACACTTTTTTTCCCCCGACATTTTAAAACAATCTTGGGGTCCACGCAGCCTCCGTAAATGGGTACCAGAGCTGTTGCCTGTGAATGAAAGGCAGCAAGGCACCTCACCTCAAGAAACTGAGGCTTAGCTCATTGACGTCACCAACACCTCAAGTCACCAACACCTCAAGTCACCAACACTTCAAGTCACCAACACCTAAAGTCACCAACACCACAAGTCGCCAACACCACAAGTCACCAACACCTCAAGCCACCAACACCTCAAGTCACCAACACCACAAGTCACCAACACCACAAGTCACCAACACCACAAGTCACCAACACCACAAGTCACCAACACTTCAAGTCACCAACACCACAAGTCACCAACACAAGTCACCAGCAAATTGTTTAAATGATTAAACACCTTTTTTAGTTCTTATTTGATGTAGTTGGTTTGATAAATGATTAAACACCTTATTTAATTCTTATTTGATGTAGTTAAATTAATAAATAATTTAAAACCTAGTTTAGTTTTTATTTGATGTAGTTGAATTGACATTGCATTGTTTTTTGTGTGGCTTATTTGACTGTATTGTTGACTTCAATGTGGAACTTGTTTATATTACCATCTATAGAACCAACTTTCAAACTTGTGTTTTGTTGCTATTACTTTTATTTCCAGTTTGTAAAACCGCAGTTACACTTTACTATAGTCCGTTCAGATTCGTTTGCCGAGATGTTATGATTTATAATTCAAAAAGTTCTTGATGATTTCACATGATTTTTGGCATTCGGTGTTAAAATGTCCATGTCACGAGAACATATGTGTTACTCGATGTCTAGCTATAACGGTTTTCTTAAAGCGGCGAATTCCTTTGATCTTTGCCCATGTAACTATTATTTTGACCCTAATCAAAATGTTTTACAGTAATCTAGTGCAACGATGACCCATAGGCGTGTCCATAAAATTTTACTTGGTGGCAAGTATACAAATTTTAAATTATATATAGAACTTTTGTTCGTAGAGTCAATTTGATATAGTTCCATGCTCTTGGTGTGAGTTTCCCAAATGTTGTCGCTGCCTTTCAAATACGTACATTTAGTTCCTCATCTAAGGAAAGTGTGGCTGTAATAGTGGATCCAAGATAGCTGAACTTCTGTACTGACTCAAGCAGGCTTCCATTCAAAGTAATGGTTGTTGGTTTGCTTATAACATATTTTTGATTGCTTGGGTGGTCTTGAACAATAAACTGTTTAACAAATCAACTAGGAAATTTTGCAAATCAAACTATTTATCTGTAGACTTAATCAGAGTAATGATCATTCAGAATCAGACGAGTCAAATAGGTCGATTACTGCTTTCGGCTGAACAAACAACAAACCATCCTTTTTCCAATATTCCTCTTCTTGTCGTAACACATGATCCTCACATTTTACCCAGTAGTCTTTATTTATATTTGATAGAGCCTGATTTGTAAGTGTCTCAACATCGCATAATTTGAAAGTTTTATTTGTATATGCTACGTGTCCTTTAACTTTTGCCCAAACTAGTTCTATAGGATTTAAGTGTGCATGATATGGAGGTAGTCTCAAACATCTATGGCCATGTTCTTGAATTAACTTGTCTATTTTAAATATCTTTGTACGTTGTGTCTGTTTTACAAGGCTAAGCAATTCGGGTTTCAAGTAGCTGTCGTTAACTTGTATGTGTTCTTTATGAGCCACGTTTTGATTGCATCTTTTGTACTTGATGATGTTGGGATTCTATCTTCTACGTTAACTACGTTATGGTATGAAGCATTGTCCATTATCAGACAAGAAGGTCGATCTAATATTGGAAGGATACTTTTCTCGATCCAGTCTTTAAATATGTGCCCATTCATTTCGGAGTGGTAGTCTCTATTGTCTATGGATTTTGAAATGAAAACGAGATGAGCATTCTGCAACAACCCATTATGTCTGCTACCTGCATGTGCAACTATCAAACGTTGCCCTTTACTGCTTGGTACTGATCTTTTAATACTTCCATCTGCTAACTGCCATTCCTTTTCATTTGTATGATGAGCGTTGATCCAAGTTTCATCTAAATAAACAATATCATAATCATTTTCGCACATTTCCTTCACTTCACGTAAATACTTGCTTCTAAGAGCTACTAGATGTGGCTTCTCACAAATAATGTTTTTTCCACCAGCATACTTTCTAAAGGTGAAGCCTGCACTTCTTAATATTTTCCATAATGAAGTTTTTGATATTTCAATGTCGTTGTTAGTTTTCAGCCAAAGCTTCAACTTTCTAAGTGTCACTTCTTCGTTTATATCAAACATTTTACATCAAACAGATTTCTCTTTTTACTAGGTCCTTATCAAAACTGTCTAACGTTTCTTTCCTTCCTTGCTTTCTTGCATTTGTTGGCAATAAATATCCGCTTCCTTTAACTATTCGATCAAATGAACGTTTACACAAACCTAAAATATGCGTTGTTCTCTTCTCAGGGTTTGATAAAGAACAATAAAGATGTCCCTTTTTACGCTCTCTGCAGAAGTATTGATAAATCTTTATAGCAATGTTATGCTCAGTAAAATAGTTTGCCTTTATATTCATTCTCACATAGACTTGCAGAAGATGATATGGATAGTGCCGCCTCCTTTCTGTAAATATTGAGATTTGCCTCTGAATTATGACTCGAACTCGAGTCTACGGCCGTGATTTTGACGTCACATAATTTCCGGTTTCGGCTAAAATGTCATTTTGTGCTAAACGGGAAATTTCATATGTAACATTTCTTTATAAAAATTTATAGTGGAAACATAACTATTTTAAGACGGTGCGCATTCAGCCGTGAAGGTCATGCCTATATGTTAAAGAATCAGCTGTGAGATGTAAGCATCTACATAATCCCGCCGGTGTTTATAATATCGATTAACTTTTTTTTTAAATATAGGTTAAATAAGGCATCTTTGAAACTGGATCACATTTCTTTGATAAAAAAATATTTTTATAGCGACATTAGTATTCTAAACCTAACTTCAAAAGATCAATGCAAATGAACAATAAGTTTTTGAAAAAAATAAATTAATGTCTAGGCAAACGAATCTGAACGGACTATAACATGTTTACATTAATCGTGTCTTGTGTTGGGATATGTTACCAGTTGATAGACACTAGTAATGATCATCTACACCCCGTTCACAGGTTGAAACGATTGGGGACGCCTACATGCTTGCTAGTGGTCTCCCTAAACGAAACGGAGTTCAGCACATCAAAGAGATCGCTGACGCAGCGTTGGACATCTTGGCTTCAATAGGAAACTTCATAGTTCCTCACCTGCCGGATAAGAAACTGAGAATACGGTAAGGGTTGATATAGGAAGGATAATATGAGAGATAGAACAAGAGAGAGGTAGAACAGGAGAGAGGTAGAACATGAGAGAGGTAGAGCAAGAGGGAGGTAGAACAAGAGAGAGGTAGAACAAGAGAGATGTAGAGCAAGAGGGAGTTACAACAAGAGTGAGGTAAACAAGAGAGAGGTACAACAAGAGAGAGATAAAGCAAGAGATAGGTACAACAAGAGAGAGGTAGAACAAGAGAGAGGTAGAACAGGAGAGAGATAGAATAGAAGAGAGGTAGAGCAAGAGAGAGGTACAACAAGAGAGAGGAAGAACAAGAGAGAGGTAGAGCAAGAGAGAGGTACAAAAAGAGAGAGGAAGAACAAGAGAGAAGAAGAACAAGAGAGAGGTAGAGCAAGAGAGAGGTAGAGCAAGAGAGAGGTACAAAAAGAGAGAGGAAGAACAAGAGAGAGGTAGAGCAAGAGAGAGGTACAAAAAGAGAGAGGAAGAACAAGAGAGAGGTAGAGCAAGAGAGAGGTACAAAAAGAGAGAGAAAGAACAAGAGAGAAGAAGAACAAGAGAGAGGAAGAACAAGAGAGAGGTACAACAAGAGAGAGGTACAACAAGAGAGAGGAAGAACAAGAGAGAGGTAGAGCAAGAGAGAGGTACAAAAAGAGAGAGGAAGAACAAGAGAGAAGAAGAACAAGAGAGAGGTAGAGCAAGAGAGAGGTAGAGCAAGAGAGAGGTACAAAAAGAGAGAGGAAGAACAAGAGAGAGGTAGAGCAAGAGAGAGGTACAAAAAGAGAGAGGAAGAACAAGAGAGAGGTAGAGCAAGAGAGAGGTACAAAAAGAGAGAGGAAGAACAAGAGAGAAGAAGAACAAGAGAGAGGAAGAACAAGAGAGAGGTAGAGCAAGAGAGAGGTACAACAAGAGAGAGGAAGAACAAGAGAGAGGTAGAGCAAGAGAGAGGTACAAAAAGAAAGAGGAAGAACAAGAGAGTTGTACAACAAGAGAGAGGTAGAACAAGAGAGATGTACAACAAGAGAGAGGAAGAACAAGAGAGAGGTACAACAAGAGAGAGGTACAACAAGAGAGAGGTAGAACAAGAGAGAGGTACAACAAGAGAGAGGTAGAACAAGAGAGAGGTAGAGCAAGAGAGAGGTAGAACAAGAGAGAGGAAGAGCAAGAGAGAGGTAGAGCAAGAGAGAGCTACAACAAGAGAGAGGAAGGACAAGAGAGAGGTACAACAAGAGAGAGGTAGAACAAGAGAGAGGTAGAGCAAGAGAGAGGTAGAACAAGAGAGAGGTACAACAAGAGAGAGGTAGAACAAGAGAGAGGTAGAACAAGAGAGAGGTACAACAAGAGAGAGGTAGAACAAGAGAGAGGTAGAGCAAGAGAGAGGTAGAACAAGAGAGAGGTAGAACAAGAGAGAGGTAGAACAAGAGAGTTGTACAACAGGAGAGAGGAAGAACAAGAGAGAGGTACAACAAGAGAGAGGTACAACAAGAGAGAGGTAGAACAAGAGAGAGGTACAACAAGAGAGAGGTAGAACAAGAGAGAGGTAGAGCAAGAGAGAGCTACAACAAGAGAGAGGAAGAACAAGAGAGAGGTAGAACAAGAGAAAGGAAGAGCAAGAGAGAGGTAGAGCAAGAGAGAGCTACAACAAGAGAGAGGAAGGACAAGAGAGAGGTAGAACAAGAGAAAGGAAGAGCAAGAAAGAGGTAGGACAAGAGAAAGGAAGAACAAGAGAGAGGTAAAACAAGAGAGATGTAGGACAAGGTAGAGGTAGAACAAGAGAAAGGAAGAACAAGAGAGAGGTAAAACAAGAGAGATGTAGGACAAGGTAGAGGTAGAACAAGAGAAAGGAAGAGCAAAAGAGAGAGGTAGAACGAGAGAGATGTAGAACAAGAGAGAGATTAAACAAGAGAGAGATATCGAGCGAGAGATTGAACAAGCGAGAGATAGAGCAAGAGAGAGAGATTGGACAATAGAGAGATATCGTGAGAGAGATAATGAGAGATAGAACAAGGACAGGTAGAACAAGAGAATGGTAGAAGAAGAGAGAAGTAGAACAAAAGAGAGGTAGAGCAAGAGATAGGTAGAATAAGAGAAAGGTACAATAAGAGAGAGGTAGATGATGAGAGAGGTGGAGCAAGCGAGAGATAGAAGAAGAGGGATGTAGAACAAATGAGAGATATCGAAAGAGAGCGAGTAATTTTTTTTAATTTTATTGTTTGCGGGGCTTATTTTCAGCTGAAATGGACAATTTTCCAATAGAGTATGATCTTAACGGTCCTGGCTTAAATATTTTGAAATAATTTAAATCTAAGATTGCCTGATTCGTATTTTATGATGAAGTAACAAGCATTTCAGAATACGAACTTTAAGTGACCTTGAATGAATGAGTGATCAACAAATGTGTATCGTTCTCCTACACAGTGACTCACTATTTGTGACAGTTTAAAACAACGAATAGAAAATTACTTTATTTTCTAGATCAGAGATTATGGCCTTTGGTATCTTGACAGACGGTTGGTAGCAAGCAATCATGATTAAGTCAGTAGCTTGGTAAAATATTAGTGTCTCATACTCGGTGTTGTTTTGCCGAACAGCTTCTCTCGTTGATGAATTTGCCAATAGTGGACAAACATATCCATCCGCAGAACGAAAAAGGTGTAATTGCGGTGCATGGCCTTGCCTATTTTCTCTTGCACCTTTTGTAAGGAATTGACTTGTGAAACAGACATGTAGTAAATGATTCAATAAGTAAGGAATAGACTTGTGAAGCAGACATGTAGTAAATGATTCAATAAGTAAGGAATAGACTTGTGAAGCAGACATGTAGTAAACGATTCGATAAGTAAGGAATAGACTTGAGAGCAGACAAGTAGTAAATGATTCAATAAGTAAGGAATAGACTTGTGAAGCAGACAAGTAGTAAATAATTCAATAAGTAAGGACTAGACTTGTGAAGCAGACAAGTAGTAAATGATTCAATAAGTAAGGAATAGACTTGTGAAGCAGACAAGTAGTAAATGATTCAATAAGTAAGGAATAGACTTGTGAAGCAGACAAATAGTAAACGATTCAATAAGTAAGGAATAGACTTGAGAAGCAGACAAGTAGTAAATGATTCAATAAGTAAGGAATAGACTTGTGAAGCAGACAAGTAGTAAATGATTCAATAAGTAAGGAATAGACTTGTGAAGCAGACAAGTAGTAAACGATTCGATAAGTAAGAAATAGACGTGTGAAGCAGACAAGTAGTAAATGATTCAATAAGTAAGGAATAGACTTGTGAAGCAGACAAGTAGTAAATGATTCAATAAGTAAGGAATAGACTTGAGAAGCAGACAAGTAGTAAATGATTCAATAAGTAAGAAATAGACTTGTGAAGCAGACATGTAGTAAATGATTCAATAAGTAAGGAATAGACTTGTGAAGCAGACATGTAGTAAATGATTCAATAAATAAGGAATAGACTTGTGAAGGAGACAAGTAGTAAACGATTCAATAAGTAAGGAATAGACTTGAGAAGCAGACAAGTAGTAAATGATTCAATAAGTAAGAAATAGACTTGTGAAGCAGACATGTAGTAAATGATTCAATAAGTAAGGAATAGACTTGTGAAGACGACATGACTATTTTGGTGTATAACATTTAGAATCACTAATCAAATTTAATAATTGAAGATTACTTTAACATTTTTTGTTGATTGTTTTTTTGCTAAACTCACTGAACCTTATTGACTCGGAATTTTGTGCTTAATATATACATTTTGTTATACTTAATGAAGACTATTGCCGAAACGGTGTAGTTTGTCGTGTCTTTCTGTTAATCTAGCTGCACTACCATTTTATTTTCTTTGTTTCCTACAGCTATACACGAAGCTGCACATAGTGTTTCATATTTATTATATGTCCCCATAACTGACTTATTGAAGGTTTTTTAAAATTCTTGATTTAATCAATGTAACAAGATATTATAATTTGATAAATACACAAATATGCATTCGACAAATACAAGTACATCAGAGGCCTGATGTATCACGATTTTGTCGCTTTGTGGGACTAGGTGACAAAGTTCCGTTACACTTTAAAAATCCCTTAACATTTGTATATTTGTTTTTAAAATTGTCCCAACGAGTGAAGTAGAGGGACAGACAAGACATTTGTATATAGAATGTTGTTAAAATTGTCCCAACGAGTGAAGCAGAGGGACAGACAAGACATTTGCATATAGGGACCTCAAGACTAACATTGACGAGTAACATCAAAAGATGGACAAATCAGCCTATGACAACCTGCACCATCAAAGCAAGAGACAGAGCGGAATTGCGCTCCATGGTAGCCAACCTTCGTTGCGGAGATGGTACTCGATGATGATATATGGACCATCAAAATTGTACTGGGATAGTATACACAACCACTGGATTCTTTCTTTCTGATGGTACAGGGTTATCCCAGGGTTATTATTATTATTATTATTATTTTGGTACTCTGTGTGCTTCGATCTGCAGCCATATTTTCACAGTTTCTTTCACTGATAGAGAATTCCTTCAAGAAAGCCCTGCAAACATCGTTATATATCCGCACTGGTCTGCCCTGTGGTCACTTCCCGTCCTTAGATCTTTAATTACTGAGGCAATAAATACAAAAATGTGCCGCCCTTGTTAGAACTATTGGTTTCATACCATACATGATATGAGGAAAAGTAGACAAGGGACACAGAGTACGGTACAGACCTCCAGTGTCGGTTGACGGTTGTTGAAACTTGATGTTGTTAATGTAATGCCACAAGTTGATGCTGGCAGGGTGCCCTTCTACTCATTGATGTAAGTAAAAAAAGTAAAGAGCTCCCGTCCCGCCAAGTGGTGTATAGGGAATATGGTGTTAGTGACCATACATTTTACAAACCGTCAGCACATGATTGTTGGGGTAATGTGGTTGTATTACGCCCGTGCCGCTTTACTTTCCCAGAAAAAAATCCGGTACCCATTTAAGGCTGGGTGAACCCGGAAGCCGTCGGTTGGGATCGATCGTACCCTAGCTCTTGTCCTTTGTAGTCCAGTTCACTAACCACAATTGCGGCTCCCACTCATTGATGTGGCGGGTCGTAATGGCTTTCTTGACATTCCCTACGCTTACCACCACCATAGATCTTCAGTTAATAATTTAAATAAACACGGAATGGTATTGAGCAGCTGAATTAACATAAAGACATGACAAACTAATACAACATTTCTACAACAAATATTGTTTGTAGCTATAATCACTGCCCCGCAGAATATTTAACATTTTATATATTTGATATTTGTGCCTATATTCTTTATGTTAGCCAGTTTTGATGCAAAGTATTACCCAGAGGCGTCCACGTGGAGGCAGAACTGCTAGGTCTTGGTCAGCTGCTGGTACGCAGACCCAGTCAATGCAACCGCAAGCGCTTCTGTCCCCTCAGGTTGAAGGTAGCATCATCAAGAAACCCCTTCAATAAAAGCACACTATTTCAAAGGAAGAGATATGTTTACAACCCTCGGAAAAAATTACGAATAATCAACAAGAGAAAAAAAAGAAACGAACAACAAAAGATGGTCCGAAGCAGGATCAAGATACCTCTTCCCCTGAAATGATTTGCTGATCTGTCGCCTCGGAAGTTCCCCTCCATAACATTCATTCCGATGACTTCCGGTCAATATGGCGGAGAGACGGCAGGGACCTTTGAGGCACTGTCTGGAATGTGTTCCTTGTCCCAGTTTCCTCATATTCCAAGTTCGGCATGCTGCCGGATAACTGAGTTTAGTGCTCTGTGCACACCGTGAGCTGTGCTTTTCATCCGGATGGTGTTTCTATATTCAGATTGCTTACGATGAATGATGATATCGTATGACGAAGGACAGTTTAGCTGTGTTAACTTTAGGTGCGGATACACCTTGTGTCTTTTGACGTGTGCTGTGTTTGCTGTGATGGGGAATGCAGCTACCTTTCTTTATTTGGATATTCGATGAGATGTTAATTCGGATGATTCCACTGGCACGGGCGGTTGAGCAATTATGGATTTTCATTCGTTTACAGTGATACCGGGGCCTTCTACTAACTATAACTATTCATTTATTATAAATTATCTCCCTTCAATAACACATGGGTGTAGTTTACTAAAAGAGTTAAATTTAACCCATAAATGAAAGTGAAGAAGTCATATCTGGTAAATAATGTATATATAACATTTCATGATATAAAAATATGTTATAATTAATTATATCTATTTCAGTATTGGTATTCACACAGGCCCGGTAGTTGCTGGAGTTGTTGGCCTTGCAATGCCAAGGTACTGTTTATTTGGTGACGCTGTCAACACGGCCTCGAGAATGGAGTCGACGGGATTGCGTAAGTAATATTGAACAATATAATGTTGCCTCAACGGTTTTCTTCTTTTATTTTTTCTGAGTTCTTTTGGCGGAAAAAAGTTTAAAGAAAAAACAATTTTAATACAGTAAAAAAATAACAGAAACGTTGGACGTCTTGTAACAGAGTAGCTAATGAAAGAATGGGGCAGGTAAATTAATCGGTACCCATTTCTTAATAGAATATAGCAGTAACATATTATAGCGATCATCAGTGTTAGGACAGAATGCAAGTGTAGGGAATGGAAATTTACAAGCAGGTTGTGGAAATGGGATAACTCGAAGTTCATAGGGGGGAGTGGACAAAGCTAAGGAAGGAAGGTCTAGAATAGTACTGGACATAATATGTTTAGAGAGTGGAAATTTCCACGCAGCAGGTTGTGGAAATGGGAATAAATAAGCGCATGTATTGACCGCATGGCTTTGGCCGTCTGATAAATAAGTTGTCGTACAACTACCAGGACAGGTCAAAGTCATGAAGTAATCAGTATTTTGAAACTCAGGAGACGTCAAAACTGACTAGAGGTTATAGAGAAGTCACGAAAACAATCTGTTATTGTCAAGTCCTTGGCATAGTGGAACTTTTAGTCACAATGATGAGATGTAAAGTGGCGGTGGAATCATAGTTTTGAGATGTGATTGGCTCAAAGGGTTGCAAATTCTCACTTCGCGACAACTGCGACAATTTCATTGGCTGAAGAGATTCCGCGCGCAGAAGTGTGACGTAGTATATAACCTTCGACACAATAGGGAGAAGTCAAGTTTAGGAACAATAAGTCAGGTCCGCGATGTAGTCAGAAAAAGTTAGAACCAGGACAGAAGTATAGTCAAGAAGTTTAGTCAGGAAGAGTAGTTATTAATCTTCAAGTAAGTTAGAATTCTCCAAGTAGTAGACACAATATTCAAGTAGTTGGAAACTTTAAGTTAGTTGACAAGTTATTAAGGAACAGACAGTAGTAAGGATATGAGTGACGTAAGCAATTAGTTGAGCTATAGTACGACAGAACAAGTAAATTAGGACATATGAATTTAGTCATGAAAGTGTTTTGGAGAGTTTTCAAGTTGTGCTTCACATTTCTTATAAACGAAAGTAAGTTATTAGAGAGAATGTTTTTTAAGTTGACTATCTGACCACATATATTCAGTGTGTAAAATGTATCCAGAGTGTTAGATGTGTTAAATTGTATCTTGAGTGTTAGATGTGTTAAGTTGTATCCAGAGTGTTAGATGTGTTAAATTGTATCTTGAGTGTTAGATGTGTTAAGTTGTATCCAGTGTTAGATGTGTTAAATGTTATCTTGAGTGTTAGATGTGTTAAGTTGTATCTTGAGTGTTAGATGTGTTAAATGTTATATTGAGTGTTAGATGTGTTAAATTTATCTTGAATGTTAGATGTGTTAAGTTGTATCTTGAGTGTTACATGTATTAAGTTGTATCTTGAGTGTTAGATGTGTTAAGTTGTATCCAGTGTTAGATGTGTTAAGTTGTATCCAGAGTGTTACATGTGTTAAGTTGTATCCATATTGTTACATGTGTTAAGTTGTATCCAGTGTTAGATGTGTTAAGTTGTATCCAGAGTGTTACATGTGTTAAGTTGTATCCAGAGTGTTACATGTGTTAAGTTGTATCCAGAGTGTTACATGTGTTAAGTTGTATCCAGTGTTAGATGTGTTAAGTTGTACCCAGTGTTAGATGTGTTAAGTTGTAGCAAGTGTTAGATGTGTTAATTTGTATCTTGAGTGTTAGATGTGCTAATTTGTATCTTGAGTGTTAGATGTGTTAAGTTGTATCTTGAGTGTTAAATGTGTAAGTTTTTACGTTGGGACTAGTAACATAAATCTACTTTCCTTTCAGCCCTCCGTATTCACCTGAGCGCCTCGGCAAAGAAAAGTCTCGAGAACTTTACAGGTTACCATCTGCATCTTCGGGGTGAAATTGAGGTCAAGGGCAAGGGGTTGATGCAGACCTACTTTCTTGTGGGTAAGGAAGGCTTCTTCAAGTCTCTGCCAGATCCGGCCAGTTATGAAGTGTCACCGAAGCCACAACGAGCAGAAAATACTCAGCACAACACACAAACAAGCAACGCTCAAAGATACTGTATTGTTCAAAGGAAAGACATTTCAAAGGGGCATGGAGCACATGATATTGAACGTGAATCATATAAGTATGGCCAGACAACACCATACAGAAATCGCATTCAACACAGCCCCAAAGGGGTTAAGACGAGAATTAATCAAGATTTCGAAGAAACTAATTTGAACAAATTTTCAAAAGTCACGACTGCAGAAGGCACATCTGATATCGCAATACATCTGAATGATATAGACATACTTACAAGTCCAACAGACACAGGGTTTATTTCAGAAAAGTACGGCCGTCGCCATTCTATGTTATCAGAAATGTATGTCAACCTCGGGTTTGACAACGGCCCGGCTTCCCCTGTAAATGTACGATCCCATTATCATGAAGCGTGTAACTATGTAAACAGTGACGTACAACTCAATTCTTGGAATTCGAAGACCGCAAATGCAAACCTTAGACATGCGTCACGCTCAGCGTCAGTAAAGTTTTCAAATAGGTTCCTTTCTCCGCTGCGACACATGAAAGTCAAACAATCAAAGGTGCCGAAACAACTGCCATCTAACCACTTGGTACCCGCAGATGAATTACTATCTGGACAAAACTGCAATGCACAGCTTCGAAGACATTCTATGGAGTACACATTGGAAAGAAACCCGCTCGAGTATCTGTTTCTTAATCCAGCTGCCCTCGACTCGAACATTCTCAGTCCGAACAACAAAAACGATGTCAGAAGTGCAACCTGTACGCCAGATTTCAAAGCAAATGTCATTCCTTCAGCTTCCCGTGGTCTCAAGGATCAAGTACTTCGATCCAGCAATTCCGATGGCAAATTCCACATGATGAAGCACTACGGTCATCAAAAAGTGGAAAATACCGAGTATTTGAACTCAAGCTCAAAATCACCTTCCCCAAAATTAGACATGGGTTTGTTGAAAGATCAAGTTAACAGCAGAATGTTACGAGCGATGGACGTTACTCCATTATAAAGAAATGTTCTGTGTGTTTGTTGTAAAGAGTTTTCCGTAAATTTGTTCCCGAATAACACGTTTCTGTGTACTAATGTTTACAGACCACCCATGTTTCTGTACATTAATGAAACGAAATAACTATCTAGAAATATACCTTTACATGATCAATATCAATAAGAAGGACATATAAATTAATCACCAACTTCAGAGGTTCAGAACATAATAAACCACTAGGCCATTTCTGTTGGATAAACAACCCCTAATAAACAGAACATGTTTTTGTTGTTGTTGTTGAAAGACCCTTAATAAACATTAGGATATATTTTGTTCGTTACACAACCCTTAATAAACATTAGGATATATTTTGTTTGTTTGTTAAAAACCCATAATAAATACTAGGGCATTTTATGTTTGTTAAACAATCCCTTATACACTAGGATATTGTTGTTTCTTTATTTAAAGGTAAACTGTTCTAATAAACATTATGACAATTTGTTTGTTAGACAACTCAATGACAAACACTAGAACATTTCACGTTTGTTAAAAAAAAAAAACCTAATAAACACTAGGACATTTTTTTGTTTGTTAAAAGACCTGTAATAAACACTACGACAAATTGTTTGTGTGTTAAAAGACCTGTAATAAACACTACGACATATTGTTTGTGTGTTAAAAGACCTGCTATAAACAACTAGGACAAAGTGTTAGTTTGTTAAAACACCCCGAATAAATACAGAACATTTTGTTAGTTTGTTAAAATATCCATAATTAACTTTAAGGCACATTTTGTTTGTTACTAGCCCCCTATAAATTCTACGACATTTTGTTTGTTACTATCCCCCTATAAATACTACGACATTTTGATTGTTTGTTGAAAGACCCCTCCCCCCCCCCCCCGCCCCCCCCCTTCCCCCCCCCCCCCCGCCCCCCCAATACACACTAGGACATTTTTGTTTGTTAAAAGACCCCTAATAAACACTATGACATTTTTTTATAATAGACCCATCACAAAAACTAGTACATTTTTTTGTTGTTAAAAACCCTTTATAAACACTAGGAAATTTTTTTTTAATAACGTAAACTAGTACATTTTTTGTTGTTAAAAAACCTTTTATAAACACTAGGACATTTGTTTTGTTTGTTAAAAGATCCATAATAAACACTATGACATTATTTTTTAGTTAAACGATCTCTATTAAACACTCAAGAGCAGCAGGAATCGGCTCCCTCAATGAGATAGAACTGCTTGCACAGAACAGAGACAGATGGCGAGATTTGATAAAATATCTTTAAAAGAAAACTGCTAGAACAAAATAAAAAATAAAAAAAATCATATAGGAGAAGGTGTGTCTTGGTCTACGCCCTATGGGCCGGTTACGGCTCGAAAGGTCAATAGATAGATAGATAGATTAAACACTGGGACATTTTTGTTTATTAACAACTCCTACTGAGATTTTTTTTTTGCTGAAATACCTCAAATGAACACTAGGACATGTGTGTTTGTTTGTTAAAAGGCCCCTAATAAATACTAGTACATTTTTTTTATGTTGAGAGACCTATATTACACCACTAAGGCGTTTTGTGTTCATTAAAATAACGAATTATTGATTATTGTTTAGTTTCAATAAAGGCTTCATGCACTGTGAACATTCTAAAATACGCTTTGTCTACCGCGCACATCGTAAAGGGTTTGCATAATGATTGTTTCAACAGCTCGATGTTTAGCTACATATATTACTCATTACAAAATTATATACGTCCCATAATCTAGAAACGATCAAAACACACACCAATAGAAATGTGTTGTTATTTAAGATCAATAATTTTTGTTTATATAGAGTCAATATCACAGGCTATAAAGTTCGTAAAACTGACATCAATAAGATGAGTATTAACAAATAGCTTTTTACATAGGCAAAGATGAAGAAATATGCTGGTGCGAGCATGCCACGAGATGTAACGGCCTGGCCAAACCAATCTTTGCCGGAAATCATGAAACAAAAAATAAAGTAAAGATCTCCCGTCATGCCATGTGGCGTATAGGGAATATGGTGTTAGTGACCATAACGTTTACAAACCTTCAGTACATGATTTTTGGGGTAATGTGGTCGGTATTACGTACGTGCCGCTTTACTTTACCAGAAAAAAATCCGGTTTGAGAATTAAAATAAGAATGAGAATAAATGCAGTTAAAGATATCAAAAGCAAGCGGAGTATTTGTCTGGGGAAACATATGGAAGTCCAAAGAAATTAGGTTAAATACTAAAATATAAATTGTCAACCCCAATGTTAAGTCAGTCTTATTATATGACTGTGAAACATAGAGAACAACTAAAATTAGAATCATGAAGATACAGACTGTCATTAATGGATGCTTACGCAGAATAAAAGGATGAAAATGGCAGGACAAAATCACTAACATAGAATTATGAAAATGCACCAGTCAAATACCAGTGGGTAAAGAGATACAGCGAAGACGATGACGCTGGGTAGGACACACACTACGGAAGCCAACTGAGAGTATTACACAACAGTCCCTTTTTGGAATCTCCAGGGAAAAAGACAAAGCAGAAGACCAAGGAATTCTCGGAGAAGACAGACAGAGGCAAAGATGAGGATGATGGGGAAGACATGGAACGAACTTAAAAGAATGACAAGAAACAGAATGGCTTGGAAAATGTTTGTTGAAAACCTATGCTCCACAGGGAGCTGAAAGGTAGAAGAGACTAAAAGCCATGGCAGACTCGATAGCTCAGTAGTTAGTGAACTGGACTACAAAGGACAAGAGGCCGAGCTCGATCCTGATCTAGGCTTTCGAGTTCACCCAGCCTTAAATGGATACCAGATTATTTTTCTGTGAATGTAAAGCGCACCGGTTTAATACCGACCACATTACTTCAAAAAATTATGTGTCGAAAGTCTCGAAAAATTATTGTCACTAACACCATATTCCTTATACTCATGTAGTGTGACAAGCTCTTTACTTTATTTATTTACTAAAAGTCATGTTCAAGGGGAAAGAATAAATTAGACCAGGCGGTAGAAAACGAAACCTAAAGTGTACTATTAACATTAAATAATAGACAGGTGAAACTATGACAACGTGCACTATCAAGGAAAGAGATTTCATGGAAGCCAACTTTCGATGTGGAGGTGTCACCAATTGAAAGGATGATTATTTTTTCCATCGAAACGTTAATTAATGTGTGACGTAGTCAGCACCACGACATCCGCTCTACTTTCCCAATGAAAATAAATGTGCCAGTAATAGAAGGGGAGTCACTAATAGAACAGATGCGTTCATATACAGGTCGCCACAGATGGGTAATCCTCGATAGCTCAGGGGTTAGTGAACTGGACTATAAAGGACAAAAGCGGATTCCAGGTTCACCCAGCCTTTAATGGGTACCAGTTTTTTTCTGGGAAAGTAAAGCGACTTGGGCGAAATACTGACCACTTTACCCCAAAAATCATGGTCACTAACACCATATTCCCTATACGCCACGTGGCGTGACAAGGCTCTTTACTTCTTTCTTTTTTATTTACAGATGGGTAAGAAACGCCCACTACCTGCCTAACAAACTAACTGCTAACCGCCTTCGATATTAAGGTAGGAAGGCGAAAATACTGGGATAAATCTCCGTGATTACAGTGAGTGGGAGGTTCTAAGAGTTAACAATAAACACATAATAAGTGACAATAAGAGGAGTCAATTGAATGGCACCTACATATTTGTTAGAATTTGAATCAAGATATAATTCACAGCGGAAGAGTCAGAAATGACCAACGGCCCCCAAAAATGTACACAAGAGGTATGTTCAGGAGATGAAAGACGAATGTGGCTGACCACCGTCAAAGAGATTAGAGCCTCATCCCGTACTAGTCCAGAGGAAGCCATGGAGGCAGACCAGGACTAACATGAACGAGTAGCATCAAAAGATGGACAAATCAGCCTATGACAACCTGCACCATCAAAGCAAGAGACAGAGCAGAATGGCACTCCATGGTAGCCAACCTTCTTTGCGGAGACGGCACTCGATGATGATGATGATGATGATGATAATTCACAGCTGTATATTTGTTAAATATTATAATGAGATGAAAAAGATATTTAATAACTTGTACAATTCATTTTATGATTTTGTGTAATAAAATGAAATAGTTGTCCATTTATTACACCTGTGGTTTATTAATAGTTGATTCGATTATAAAATTGTTTTATTTCACATCATCAGTGTTTCAATAAATTTACACGTTCCACTACCATAATAAATGTACGTACCCATTGTTAAACATTCGTCCGTGTTGATTACAAAATATCAGAACATTTTCACATGCAAAAAAAAATAGCATATTTGTTTGCTCTTTATTTGAAGGAAATCAATGATTATCTTTGTTCAAATTATTCATTTACCTGTTAGATCGGTATGCTTTAACATATCAATGCTCGATGGCCAAACAAACCTTGGGTAATGAAGGGCGAGACATCAGCCACTTATATAGCACACTATGTAATGCACTCATATAACACAAAGGTTTAATAAGCAAGCATGTAAAATAATTCAGTAGGTATAATTCATTAGAATTTCAAAGAATTTATTCATAGTGCTCCATTTTTAGTAATTACGAATATTAATATGAAGATTTACTCTGCTTGTCTGAAACATATATTCTTTTTTTACTTTTGGTCCGTCTTGGGCAGGGTTGCAGTAATGTACTTCTAATACGATTTATAATAATTTATATATTCTATACAAACATTAATGTATATATTATATATTATACTAGTATTATATATATATATATATATATTATATATATATATATATATATATATATATATATGATATATACTGTTTATTACATACATGGACCATATATGCAAACTAGCCAACCCATCAGAGACAGAGGAGATCAACGAGCTTCTATTTGCAGACGATCAGGCACTAATACATGAAACAATAGAAGACCTACAAGAACGCTTAAACAAACTCAACATCTCAGGCACAAAATATAACATGAAAATCAACATTAACAAAACAGAAGTCATGAATGTCGCCAAAAATAAACAGAACATCAACATAACTATAGAAGGCAGACAACTAAAACAAGTAGAGGAATTCAAATACCTAGGAAGTCTAATGACAAACTATAATTCTCAAATAGCAGAGATAGAATCAAGATGCAACAAAGCTTGTCAAATCATCGGACAGTTATCACCACTATTGCCCAACAAGGAAATAACTCTGGAGGCAAAACGAGAACTATACAATACAATCTTAATCCCAACGTTTTGCTACCAATGCCAGACCTGGACCCTAGATGCAATAACAATAAGAAAAATAACCTCTACAGAGATGAAATGTGTTAGATGAATGACAGGAAACAGTCTGAGAGATAAAATCAGAAATGAAGAACTGAGAAAAAAGCTAGGAATAGCCCCCGCCATAGAATATATAAGGAAACAACAGATACAATGGTTTGGCCACGTGACAATGCAGAAAGATCAAAACACAACACAACGAGCCTTCATCAAACGTTGTGAGAACACCAGACCCAAGGGTCAACCACGAAAAAGATGGGTCGATGGAATATTAGAAGCACTAGGAAATATAACAGCAGCAGAAGCGAACAGAAGAGCAAAAGACCGCAAGTTATATCTCCCCTCGACGCTGAAAGGCAGATGAGGAAGGAAAGAAGAAGTAGAAGATATTCTATACTAGCATTACATTTATATATTTCATACAAGCATTAAACACACTTTATAAAAAAGTGTCAAACCAGCGACATTTACTACTTCTTCTTCTAGTTCTCAGGTCACTATGGGGCATATGTTTTCAAAAAACACTTTCACCTCCCTGTGGAGCATATGTTTTCAAAAAACACTTTCACCTCCCTGTGGAGCATATGTCTTCAACAAACACTTTCAGCTCCCTGTGGACCATAGGTCTTCAACAAACACTTTCAGCTCCCTGTGGAGTATAGTTCTTCAAAAAACACTTTCAGCTCCCTATGGAGCATAGGTCTTCAAAAAAACACGTTCAGCTCTCTGTGGCACATAGGTCTTCAACAAACATTTTCCAAGTCGTTCTGTTTCTTGCCATTCTTTTAAAATCATTCCATGTCTTCCCCATTATCTTCATCTCTGCTTCTATCTGTCTTCTCCAAGAATTCCTTGGTCTTCCTCTTTGCCTTTTCCCTGGGGATTCCAAAAAAGGGCCTGTTGTGTAATACTCTCAGTTGGCTTCCGCAGTGTATATCCTATCCAGCGCCATTGTCTTCGCTGTATCTCTTTATCCACTGGTATTTGACTGTTACATTTCCATAATTCTATGTTAGTGATTTTGTCCTGCCATTTCCATCCTTTTATTCTTCGTAAGCATCCGTTAATGAAAGTCTGTATTTTCACGATTCGACGTTTACTGGCTGCTGATAAATATTTGCTTAGTTTGCTTGCTTACGTTCGCCCGATGACTAAAGTATTGTGGAGTATTCTAGTAGACTACAGACTTACTCTTCATCATCCGCCTTTGAAAACAGAAAGAAAAAAAAAGAAAGAAAGACATACATTAAAACAATAAGAACATTCAAACGAAAGAAATGAAAGAAGAAAGAAAGAATGAGTGAAAGAGAGAAAATAGGAAGAAAAAGGAAAGAAAGACAGAAAATGGTTGCTTTCACCATCAATCCTCGAGCTGGCAGAATTGTATTATTTCTACCTATAAATACTTAACAGCCGTCGTTACCTGCGTGCTCATTGATCGGATTTAATCAAAGGAAAGGAGGAAGCAAGCAAGGAAGACGAAAATAAGAAAGGAAACATGAAAGAAAAGCAGCCAGGTAGGAATAAAGAAAGGAAAGACCGACAGAAGGAGGGACGTAAGGAAGGATGGAAGGAAGGGTGGAATAAAGGAAAGAAGGGAAAAGAATGAATGAATGAAAGAAAGAAAGAAAGAAAGAAAGAATGAAGAAAGAAAGAAAGAAAGAAAGAAAGAATGAAAGAAAGAAAGAAAGATAGAAAGAAAGGAAAGAAAGAAAGAAAGAAAGAAAATTGTTGTTTTAACCTCGGATTCTGAAACGTGCATCAGTTTATGATTTCTGCCTATAAATACTTAACAGCCATCTTCACCTGTCTTCTCACTGATCGGATCTTTCAGCTCGCGATCTAAAAATAGAATCTGTTTTCGCTACAATTAACACTAGAGCTTTAGCACTGAAGCAAATAAACTAGCGAGCTCTAGGATATTAAATCTGAGAGCGATATACGACTAAGTAGCGAGTGCCTTTTCAATCCTGCAGGTAAGGAATGGTTATGGTTATGGAAGGCCCCGGTATCACTGCAAACGAATTAAAATCCATAATCGCTCAACCGCGCCCGTGCCAGTGGAATCATCCGAATTATTATCGCATCTCCCAAACAAGGAAAGGTAGCTG
Source organism: Megaustenia siamemsis (assembly GCA_032433765.1). Lineage (NCBI taxonomy): Eukaryota > Metazoa > Mollusca > Gastropoda > Stylommatophora > Ariophantidae > Megaustenia > Megaustenia siamemsis. Next base: position 63,312,318 of record JAVIAB010000024.1, read on the forward strand.
CAGTCCCCATCATAGCAGTCTCAGCACACGCCAAAAGACATAAGGCGAAACTGTACAGAAAGTGAACACAGCCATCTGTTCTCCGATATACGATATCATCATTCATCGTAAGCAATCGAAATATCGAAACACGATCGAAACGGATGAAACGCACAGCTCACGGTGTGCACATAGCACTTAACTCAGTAGCTCCGGCAGCAAGCCAGACTTGGAATGTGAGGATATTGCAACAAAGAACATTTTTCAGACAGTCTTTAACGGTTCCTGCCGCCTATTCGCCATATCGACCGGAAGGGTAGGAAATTCCATGTATTATACACAATCTGTTTACTTTATTCTTCCTATTAAATTATAACCTGGTCTAGATTTCAAGGGAACCGTCAGGGTCAATAAATGTTCATGCAAATTTATATTTTGTGTTATGAGAACGATTATTGTTTATTTTAAAAAAAATCAATATTTTGTCATTTAGGTGTACCAAGTACTGACAAATAAACTGCTAAAAAATCGATAAGTAAATAAATATAATAAAAATAAATAAATAAGCCATCTAGAAAGAATGTCGTGTGATTTCTTACGATACAAACATTACATTGAAATAGAAGGGATAAGAGCAAGAGGCAGACCTAGAGACGGACAGCATTAAAGAAACGCTACAACATCGATTGAGAATGAGCGAGGCCGTCAAAATGCCCTGAACCAGAACTTTATATATTCTTCAACACCCGCACGGATACAAATGTAAGTGAAGAAAGAGAGTACCAAGTTCTGACATAAGCCTTGTCCTTGTTTCCACATCTGCCTCATTTCCTTTAATTAGATGTTATTTAGTTAGTTGTGGGTTATCATCATTGAGTTATTTGTGGGTTATCATCATTGAGTTATTTGTGGGTTATCATCATTGAGTTATTTGTGGGTTATCATCATTGAGTTATTTGTGGGTTATCATCATTGAGTTAGTTGTGGGTTATCATCATTGAGTTATTTGTGGGTTATCATCATTGAGTTATTTGTGGGTTATCATCATTGAGTTATTTGTGGGTTATCATCATTGCATTACGAATTCAAAACAAACGAGGAAATTAGAGAAATCGCCAATCAACCACTAATATCTTCAGTAATAAGAAAAGACGATGGTCATACGTTGGACATGTGATGAGAAGAGATAATAATCGAATAGCAAAGCAAGCCCTCATATGGGAAACAACAGGTAAAAGAAAAAGAGGAAGACCCAGGGAGACACTGAGAAGAACATTGATGAGAGAGGCAAGAGCAGCAGGAATCGGCTCCCTCAATGAGATAGAACTGCTTGCACAGAACAGAGACAGATGGCGAGATTTAATAAAATATCTTTAAAAGAAAACTGCTAGAACAAAAATTCATATAGGAGAAGGTGTATCTTGGTCTACGCCCTATGGGCCGGTTACGGCTCGAAAGGTCAATAGATAGATAGATCATTGCATTCTCCGAACACATCCGTAGGTGCACCATAAGACGTGCAGATAGTAAGATGTGCAGAAAAGAAAACTCTTATATACAGCTAAATCAGCAACATTTTTGACTGCACGCAGATAACTCTGTGTATGTGTTCAGTGCTCACAGCAATTATTTTTTAAACATTCGCATTACAAAATATCTGCAATCTCTCTCCACCCCCCACCCCTTTCCCAACCTCCCCAATGATTATTTAACATTTTGAATGCATAGAAACCTGTAAGAACACCTTTATAAATTACATCGTACAGGGATTTGGCAAAAACGTTAAGTTATACTTTTCTTACTATTGTTCTATAGTTTTAGTTGATTCCTATAATGTAGTTAGATTCTATTTCTCTTGTGTGTCCGTTTCGCTAGTTTTGTTGTTGTTTTCTGAGAAGGTCACATTTAAGGTCGAAAAGTCATCATTTTGTATTAATCTCCAATGTAAAACTATGGCAATACCTTGTGTTCAACTCGTGCCCTACTCACCAGCCTTACAGTAGCACGGCAATTACTTGCCTATTTTATGAACATGATTAAACAGAAATAATGAACATCTCTTAGTAAAGACAGGACAGCAATATAAGGCAGGGAACAAATAACTAAATCAAGTATCTGTGATATCAAACAAAAAAACGTCAAGCCAACAACATGCTTTGTTTCATTAACCGACGAAGTTAAAAAGATCTAATCTATAAAGATCGTCTATAAAGATCTTGTCAATGATCTGTTAGTTACGTCATGAACACAAAATCAAAACATGACTTTATTTTTGATCCAAAGAGATAGGACCTAATCTGCTGCAATATCACTTGACTACAACAGCTGACGATGAAGCAACAAATGCCATATTTACCTGTCTACCGACAAATGTTATTTTTCTAACCCAGAATAGAAGTATTATTTTTCTTCTTCATTCCTTCCTCATTTGACTTTAAGCGTCGATGGGAGATATCATTTGCGGTCTTTTGCACTTCTGTTCGCCTCTGCTGCTGTTATGTTTCCTAGTTCTTCTAATATTCCATCGATCCATTTTTTTCGTGGTCGACCCTTGGGTCTGGTATTCTCGCAACGTTTATTGAGGACTCGTTGTGTTGTGTTTGGATTACTCTGTCTTGTCATGTGGCCAAACCATTTTATCTGTTGTTTCTTTATACATTCTATGGCGGGGGCTATTCCTAGCTTTCTTCTCGGTTCTTTATTTCTGATATGATCTCTCAGACTGTTTCCTGTCATTCGTCAGAAACATTTCATCTCAATTGAGGTTATTTTTCTTTTTGTTCTTGCAGCTAGAATCCATAACTGGCATTGGTAGCACAACGTTGAGATGAAGATTGTATTGTACAGTGCCCGTTTTGCCTCTAGAGTTATTTCCTTGTTGGACAATAGTGGTGATAGCTGTCCAATGATTTGACAAGCTTTCATGCATCTTGAGTCTATCTCTGCTGTTTGTGAATTCATACAAGTATTAGCAATTATAAATATATAGATCAATTTGACTTTTAACAGTTGATTTGGGGGGGGGGGGGGAAGGACTATTAACAAATCACACCCCCCTATATTAAAAAAGAAAGGTCAATCAACAAATGCCGTCAGAGCCAAACAGGGCTACTATCTAAGACACTAAAAATAAAGATTACAAAGTGTGAAATTGTTAAATGAGATGCATACATTAGACGCATTATTGTCGCATGAAGTGACGTAATAATTCAAAAGAACGAAATTAGTTGAAAACGTTGGAGCCATGGTTGAACAGGTATAGGGAGATAATGCTTACCTGCCTCACCCCTTTTTGTACTTCAATCTAATTGAATGTTTCGCTATTCTGAAAGTTGCCTGCCGTTTGTGACTCGATAAGTTGTATTAGGTGTGTTGGAAAACAATGAGTGCAGTAGTTGCTAAATACAATGTTTGTGGGTGTGTGTGTGCACGTCACACTCGATATTGACTTTGATTGCAGTAGTTGCTAAATACAATGTTTGTGGGTGTGTGTGTGTGTGTGTGTGCGCGCGTCACACTCGACATTGACTTTTACTAACAAAGAAATAGAAACAAACGTATAATGTAGCATGGTGGGGGTGGGGGGGGGGTCCCTTAAGTAAGGTTTTTAACTAATCTAGGCCATAATGGAACACATCAGTTACAGGTGAGAAGGTTGTTATTTCCCTTTGTTATTACCTCCCCTAAATAAATAGAACTTGTATCTATATATATAAACAGCCTTTGGCGTCTTGAGACGGTTGGTAGCCAGCATTGATACGTCAGTAGTTTGGTAAAAATATTAGTGGTTTATGCTGGATGTTGGTTTGATGAAGAATACATAGAAAAATAAGCATAACTAGATATATATACATCTAGAAATGTATTTAGCCAGGTCGAGCAGCATAGAGATGAACAACAAGTTATTGACAAATCTAAGTTATGCTTTCAGGCCAACATGGAATCTTTATCATCATCATCATCATCATCATCATCAAGTAGTGTACCTGCTGGAGAAGGTAATCATCTCTCTACACAACTTTTTATCTCTGCAATTGCTTGTCGGTTGAATTCTTATCAAACATTTTCTTAAACTGTCGGTTAGAGAATACAAGACAAATGAAGCAACATTTGCAAAAGTGATCACAGAAATTTGTCAACTGTGCCATCTCAAAACATCGTGCTGTATTTGTTTGTTTTTTACTGTTGTTTATTTATTTTTCTTTTCTTTTGATATAAATGTTAGCAACCAGTCAAGAGTCTACATCACAGTTTATGTACTCATTGGCGTACATAAACAGCGTAAGGGGTGGATACCGTTTCTTGGTGTGAACAGTAGTAGTACGCAACAATGTCCATTTAATGCCCCTATAAGGACGGAATAATTTGATTTGAAGGAAAAGAAAACAAACGATGAAGTCTTAAAACAACTAAAAATGAAAAGAGAACTACTAAACACAATTCAAACTAGACAAATGCGATTCTTGGGCCATGTAAAAAGACACAACAGCCTACTAAAAGTAATCCAGGAGGAGAATATACAAGGTAAAAGAGGCAGAGGCAGACCGAGACTAACATGGACGAGAAACATCAAAAGATGGACAAATCAGCCTATGACAACCTGCACCATCAAAGCAAGAGACAGAGCGGAATGGCGCTCCATGGTAGCCAACTTCCGTTGCGGAGATGGCACATGATGATGATAAAGACGGACGATGATTGAAACTGTCATCCGGAGAGTTCAGAAGAAAAGAAGGAGTGATGTCATTGGTGAAGAAATAGAAAGGTTTTAATAAGTTGGGCAATTTGAGGAAAGAGGCGCAAGCATTTCAACGAATTTAAGTGGCAACCTTGACACTGATTACTCTTGACTTTATTATAATACGACTTTTAATTGACCCCAACCAATATCAGTTGACAGAGGCTGGGTTCAATCCTGCCAGACGACGTCCGGGTTCACCCAGCCTTAAATGGGTACAGGATTTTTTCTGGGAAAGTAATGCGGTACGGGCGTAATACCGACCACATTACCCCAAAAATCATATACCGAAGGTCTGTAAAAATGATGGTCACTAACATCATATTCCCTATACGCCACTTGGCGTGACGGGGGTTCTTGGCTTTTTTTTTTTAAATATAATAAATTGAGATGAGATAAGGTAAGTTGAGATGAGATAAGATAAGTTGAGATGAGATAAGATAGAAATTTTGAGGTGACATAAGTTAAGTTGAGATGGAATGAGATAAGTTGAGATGAGATAAGATAAGTTGAGATGGGATAAGATAAGTTGAGATGGGATAAGATAAGTTGAGATGAGATAAGATAAGTTGAGATGGGATAAGATAAGTTGAGATGGGATAAGATAAGTTGAGATGAGATAAGATAGAAATTTTGAGGTGACATAAGTTAAGTTGAGATGGGATGAGATAAGTTGAGATGGGATCAGATAAGTTGAGATGAGATAAGTTAAGTTGAGATGAGATAAGATAAGTTGAGATGGGATAAGATAAGTTGAGATGGGATAAGATAAGTTGAGATGAGATAAGATAGAAATTTTGAGGTGACATAAGTTAAGTTGAGATGGAATGAGATAAGTTGAGATGAGATAAGATAAGTTGAGATGGGATAAGATAAGTTGAGATGGGATAAGATAAGTTGAGATGAGATAAGATAAGTTGAGATGGGATAAGATAAGTTGAGATGGGATAAGATAAGTTGAGATGAGATAAGATAGAAATTTTGAGGTGACATAAGTTAAGTTGAGATGGATGAGATAAGTTGAGATGGGATCAGATAAGTTGAGATGAGATAAGTTAAGTTGAGATGAGATAAGATAAGTTGAGATGGGATAAGATAAGTTGAGATGGGATAAGATAAGTTGAGATGAGATAAGATAGAAATTTTGAGGTGACATAAGTTAAGTTGAGATGGGATAAGATAAGTTGAGATGGGATAAGATAAGTTGAGATGAGATCAGATAAGTTGAGATGAGATAAGTTAAGTTGAGATGGGATAAGATAAGTTGAGATGGGATAAGATAAGTTGAGATGAGATCAGATAAGATGAGATGAGATAAGATAAGTTGCAATTCTTATCTGACATGTGCACCTTAGAGGGCACTTTGAGTTATAAAAATGCATGGTGTGTATTTCACGTCATAACTTTGTGTGCTCGACTCGTTTTGATTTCCCGTAATGATGGATGGGTACTCGAGGGTTGTAACTCTGATCAAGAGCTAATGTGCGGTATTCTGTGATCTTAGGCAGAACTTACACCTGTCGCGTTTGATAGATTTGTGTTTAATTAGTCTGGAATGTTGATTGGGAAAAAAAAACATAAGCATTTAATTTGGAAAGATCTTTGTACGTTCTTGGCCAGAATTAGACGCTTAATTAGTTTCAACATATTTGAAAAATATGCATTTATTATAAATAAATAATTGTGTTGATAGTTATTTATATTTATAACGATAATCATGATCATCCTCGTTTGTTATGCCAGTTGGGGTAAGCGATCATCTCTCCCAACCTCCTTCGGTCCTTCATACATGTCATAATTTCAGTTGATGATTTTTTATTATGTCATTTAGATAAGCTGTTCAATATTTGTACTCTTGGTTTTCCTCTTCTCTTCTTTCAATTCATTCTGCCTGTTGTTATAGTATTTGCAATGCCTTCTTTTCATATGAAATGTCCAATAAATGTAGATTGTATCGTCCTTATGATTTTGATGATATTTCTGGTTTCTCCAGCTCATTTTAAACATTCTTCATTTGTAATTGTTGCTATCCGTGGGATTCGTAGCATTCTTCTGATAAACCACATCTCAGCTGCCTCTAATGTTCTTTGTATTGTCTTACTTACCGTCCGTGACTCGCTTCCATATAGTAGAACGGGTTGGATATAACACTTAAGAACAAGTTTTTAAACAGTAATTGGATATGATTTGTTACATAGGATGTTTTTCATTTTATGGAATTGTGTCTTTGCTTGTCTTTTTCTACTTCTAATTTCTATTGTGTATCGCTCATCTTACTTTATTATTGTATCCAGGTATTTGAATCTTGGCACTTATTTCATGATTTTTCCATTTAGTCTTAATCTACATTCTTGTGTGTTTGTTTTCTTTGATATGATCATAGTTTCTGTCTTTTTGATGCTGAATCTCAGGCGTATGGAGAAATGACATATCAAGAATTCTATGGACGGTGAATGTTTGATGATGTTGTTCTGGAAGATCAAAAGTAAACCGGAGATAATATATTATATAGAGTGTCTCACTTGTTACAGAACCTGGAATTGCTATAACTAATGAGATTATTGGAAGGAAATTTGAAGGGGGGTCTTACTTGATTTCAAACGAAATGTCAGGACATCATAACATACTCAGGAAGTGACAAGAAAGCGCGTACAAACGGGAATGAAAACCACGGGCCATATTTTGGAAAGTGCTAGAAAGTACGTTCGCTATCACTGCCTGAATTTCTTAGATAATGTTTGCTTTCAAGACGTCCATGGTTCCTGCTATTTTCGGTAAAGTCCCTTTCTCCTCATTAAAATTCGTCAGATACTTGCCTTGCTCGGGGGATGCCTGCAAACGTCTCCAGGAGTTGCTGTTGACATAACTTTATGGATTCCGTTTTCCGATAAGTGCGAATAATAGACGCTCCCTTTTATAAGAATATACCATATATTTCCCGGTTATCATAGAAAACTCACGTGTGTGCACAAAATACTCACTAACAACAACTGTATTGTGCAGACACCCACAGCCAAATGACAATCGCGTCAGACATGCCTGGAGGCCCGCTACTCCGTAACGCAACATTTAGACATCTCACACAAACAAACTACGGATCCATTCCCTTTTCATTTCCGACACAACGAACGTACCCCTGCTCAGATGTCACTATAGATCTTCTTTGGGCTTGGAATTATTGACAAAATAAAATGCTGGATTCTGTAACAAGTGAGACCGCTCATCCATGTGTACTGTACATTATCTTTATCTTTGTTGTGTTACGTGTGTGTGTGTGTGAGTGTGTGTGTGTGTGTGTGTGAGTGTGTGTGTGTGTATGTGTGTGTGTGTGTGTGTGTGTGGTGTGTGAGTGTGTGTGTATGTATGTGTGTGTGTGTGGTGTGTGTGTGTGTGTGTGTGCATGAAGTTGAAACAATATTAAACCATACAAAAACTGCAGACAATTACTGCAGACAATAACTGCAGACATTAACTGCACACAATAACTGCACACAATAACTGCTGACAATAACTGCAGACAATAAATGCAGACAATAACTGAACACAATAACTGCACACAATAACTGCAGACATTAACTGCACACAATAACTGCACACAATAACTGCACACAATAACTGCACACAATAACTACACACAATAACTGCACACAATAACTGAACACAATAACTGCACACAATAACTGCACACAATAACTGCAGACAATAACTGCAGACAATAACTGCAGACAATAACTGCTGACAATAACTGCACACAATAACTGCACACAATAAATGCTCACAATAACTGTACACAATAACTGCACACCATAACTGCACACAATAACTGCACACAATAACTGCAGACAATAACTTCAGACAATAACTGCAGAAAATAACTGCACACAATAACTGCAGACAATAACTGCACACAATAACTGCACACCATAACTGCACACAATAACTGCACACAATAACTGCAGACAATAACTTCAGACAATAACTGCAGAAAATAACTGCACACAATAACTGAACACAATAACTGCACACAATAACTGCAGACAGTAACTACAGACAATAACTACAGACAATAACTGCAGACAATAACTACAGACAATAACTGCACACAATAACTACAGATAATAACTGCAGACAATAACTGCAGACAATAACTACAGACAATAACTACAGACAATAACGACAGACAATAACTACACACAATAACTGCAGACAATAACTGCACACAATAACTGCAGACAATAACTGCAGACAATAACTACAGACAATAACTGCAGACAATAACTGCACACAATAACTGCAGACAATAACTACAGACAATAAATACAGACAATAACTACAGACAATAACTACAGATAGTAACTGCAGACAATAACTGCAGACAATAACTGCACACAATAACTACAGACAATAACTGCACACAATAACTGCAGACAATAACTGCAGACAATAACTGCAGATAATAACTGTAGACAATAACTGCAGACAATAACTGCAGACAATAACTGCAGAAATTAAATGCACACAATAATTGCAGACAATAACTGCACACAATAACTGCACACAATAACTGCATACAATAACTGCAGACAAGACAATAACTTCATACAATAACTGCACACAATAACTGCAGACAATAACTGCACACAATAACTGCACACTTGGCAGAGAAAACAAGAGAGACTGTTCGTCAGTGCCTGATCCAGGTAATTCTAAAACGATACATAATGAACCTCAGCACTTTATTTTATCTACTAGTTGACGCTTTCAAGGATGAAAGGAAGTTGCATGGGGAAAGATGCTGTGCCAAGATCCATAGCAATGAAGGTTACCGAAACGACATTTTTTGTGTGGAAAGCTCAAAAAGGTTGCGCAGTTTTTATTTATATCTAATTATTGTAATGAGCAACCGGTATTTCGGTTTGCTTGCGTCATTACGCCAACAGATAGAGGTCGAAAGTCATGACAAGCTGTCTGGGCTGTTTGGCACATTTCTTGAGATCTCATAGGATACAGGACAGGTAAACGAAAGTTGTGACAGGTTTCCCATTGAGCAAGTTCAACTTTTAACCTTTCAAGCCATTAACAATTATCTGCTTTAATGAAGAAAGCTAATGTTATATTTCTATAAATAATTTCTTGAGCAATTCTAGGGTATCACGTCAGAAGTAATGATCTATTAAATAGAACAATGAAAGCCAAGTTGTAAACAGGTTGGTAGTGCTAATTTTACAAGTATATTCTTTCATATTCTTCATCCTATTGATTACACGCTTCTAAACGAGACATTAGCATAATAATTGTTTCGTTAAGTAGAGCAACAGCAAGGTTCTTTAAGTCGAGCGGTTACGGGCCTTTTTAAAGATTATCCAGATTTGGACCGTACCGTTACGTTACTCTACCACATAGAACTACCACCGTTGTGTTACTTTACCACATAGAACTACCACCGTTGTGTTACTCTACCACATAGAACTACCACCGTTGTGTTACTTTACCACATAGAACTACCACCGTTGTGTTACTTTACCACATAGAACTACCACCGTTGTGTTACTTTACCACATAGAACTACCACCGTTACGTTACTCTACCACGTAGAACTACCACGGTTGTGTTACTTTACCACATGGAAGTACCACTGTTGTGTTACTATATCATATAGAACTGCCACCATTGTGTTACTTTACCTCATAGAACTACCACGGTTGTGTTACTTTACCACATATAACTACCACAGTTGTGTTACTTTATCATATAGAACTGCCACCATTGTGTTACTTTACCTCATAGAACTACCAACGTTGTGTTACTTTACTACATAGAAATACCACCGTTGTGTTACTTTACCACATAGAACTACCGTCGTTGTGTTACTTTACCACATAGAACTACCGTCGTTGTGTTACTTTACCACATAGAACTACCATCGTTGTGTTACTTTACCACATAGAACTACCATCGTTGTGTTACTTTACCACATAGAACTACCATCGTTGTGTTACTTTACCACATAGAACTACCATCGTTGTGTTACTTTACCACATAGAACTACCGTCGTTGTGTTACTTTACCACATAGAACTACCATCGTTGTGTTACTTTACCACATAGAACTACCATCGTTGTGTTACTTTACCACATAGAACTACCGTCGTTGTGTTACTTTACCACACAGAGCTACCATCGTTGTGTTACTTTACCACATATAACTACCGTCGTTGTGTTACTTTACAACATAGAACTACCGTCGTTGTGTTACTTTACCACATATAACTACCGTCGTTGTGTTACTTTACCACATATAACTACCGTCGTTGTGTTACTTTACCACACAGAACTACCATCGTTGTGTTACTTTACCACATAGAACTACCATCGTTGTGTTACTTTACCACATAGAACTACCGTCGTTGTGTTACTTTACCACACAGAATTACCATAGTTGTATTACTTTACCACATAGATCTACCACCGTTGTATTACTATACCACACAGAACTACCATCGTTGTGTTACTATAACACACATAACTACCATCGTTGTGTTACTATACCACACAGAACTACCATCGTTGTGTTACTATAACACACATAACTACCATCGTTGTGTTACTATACCACACAGAACTACCATCGTTGTGTTACTATACCACACAGAACTACCATCGTTGTGTTACTATAACACACATAACTACCATCGTTGTGTTACTATAACACACAGAACTACCATCGTTGTGTTACTATACCACACAGAACTACCATCGTTGTGTTACCATACCACACAGTGCTATCAGTTTCCATTTCCCTTACCAGGTTATCCATTGTCAGCCTCTCGTTCGCTTTCCCTCCGAATCCAATGCATGACAGTTCTTGTGATTGTTTCTGCATCCCTCCTGATCACATGATCTAACTAACTCTATCATGCCCCTGTCATCACTTTGTATATCTCGTATTGGCTACACCAACTGAGTAATAATTTGGTTGCTCATTTTTTGCTAGCCAGAAAATTCTGAGGAATGTTCTATGGCAGGTGAGTTTTATTTTATTGATTGATTAGTTGATTGATTGACTGATTGATTGGTTGAGTGAGTAAGTGAATGTGTGGGTGAATGTTTCAGTGAATGAGTGAGTAAATGCGTGAATGAATGAATGCGTGAATGAATAAATGCGTGAGTGAAAGACTAAGTAAATGAATGAGTGAGCAAATTAATGAGTGGGAGATTGAGTCAGTTAGTCTGTGAGTGAGTGAGTGGGTGAATGAGTGAGTGAGTGAGTGAGTGAGTGAGTGAGTGAGTGAGTGAGTGAGTGAGTGAGTGAGTGAGTGTGTGAGTGAAATAATCAGTCAGCCAGTGAACAAGCCAGAGAACACAATATATATGAAACCTAACACATACAAAATACATCATCTGAAGATTGAATAACGAAAACGTTCTCTGTGCCAACATTCTCTACAGCCTAAAAATAGCCAGAAATAACTCATCAAAGCACAAAAAGAAACTTAGACTTGTGGCTCACTATCAATAACAACATGTGTGAATGTAAAATAAACAAAGAAGAAACCTCAAGAATGTGTGAGAGAAACAAATGTCATAAATAACAGTAAAGAATTTGCAAGAGAGAAAATAACCGACCATTTTGTGAACGTCATTTCATGATCACACTCACTCAGGTAAGTTGGAATTTGCTTTAAGCTTCGTGTTGGAGTTAGCAGTGATAAAGCGGTGGTAAAACATGCGCCTGCCCTGATAGAAATAAGATCTCAAGTGTGTTCAGCATTATAGGTATGTTTTGAATGAGATTTAATTCATACATTCTTATTGGAAGACACGGACCACCAAGTTCTTTCCACAATTAATTACGTTAATTGTAAGTGTTTTTCAATGTTCTTCTTACATACATTGTGTATCAGATATATTGTGACTGGTTTTTTTTCCTTCTTTTTTTTGTTTGTTTGTTTGTTTGTTTGCGGTAATTATTCTAATTAATTTAAGAGTAGTGCAGAAATAAGAGAAATTACAAAGTATCTAAGAATATCAACTATGATGAAGAGAAGAATGTGGTCCTATGTTGGCCATGTGATGACAAGATACAACAAGAGGCAATCAAATGAGATCAAGATGGTAAAAGAAAAAGAGGTCGACCAAGATAAACACTAAAAAGAATTTCGAGGCGCGAGGCAAAAACATCAGGCATCAACTCCTTCGCTGAGATTAAACAATTCGCCAAGAACAGACATGTGCGACTAGATAATATGCCGGTCCTGTGAAAGGTCTGACATCAGATAACAAAGATCGACGAACACAGTAGGTCTAGAATTTCTGCTCTCTGTGGCATCTTCGGCTCGAAAGAACAATCGATAGATAAATATTAATCAGCTGAATGTTATCAATTTATATGTTCACTGTGAACATTAATGTTTCTTGTCATAGAAGATTGGCAAAGGAAACCCAGTAAAAGAAATGAATACAGGAAACAAAATGGAAATCCCTTTGGACAGTCTGTGAGAAAGTGAAGTTTAACAAACCCGGGCTATTAGATTCTCCTGCTTAATTTTTCTTTGTTAACGCTCGAATGAAAAAATTGCACGTTAATACTAGCATACAATGGTCACAGCTTTTGTATTCTTTACAGATTAGCATTAAGTAATATATTGTCTTCGTTGCTTGCAAATTTTGTTCTTTTCTTTGTCTTAACTTATGATGAAGACTGTATAGATCGAAACGTTGGTGTGGAGACCTGTTGTTTTTCCGTAAACCTGTAAAAAATCATTTACGTTTTTTCCCCCTTAGAATTATTTACACACTCAGTTTGTGGACCACAATATACTGAAACAAATGATGACCTCATCCTCAGCAGTTACTTGTTCTTGTTAGCATCTGCATATCCCACGCATAGAGAGATGTATTAGCTGTACAATAGAGCCGCCCGCTTGAGAGCTTCACATTTTTTCCGAGTGCTAACATATACCTTTTCCTTCTATTATTCCCAGCTTCACATTTGCCCTATGCCTGTCTGGTACCCGATTTTCGTTGTACCAAATTTGTGTCTTTAGTTCTATGTACAGTTGAAATTTTTGTTGTTCATGTTCTCAAATATGAAGACCTGTAGAGCATCCTTTCCGGAGGTTACAGGTTTGATTTACTTGAACTCCTGTAGGAGAGATCTGATCTTGATAATATCAATTATTTGTTATTAATCTCTCAACTTTACAATTTTTTTAATCAATTATTATTTTAACTGCTTTATTAGTGTACCATATTCATGGACAACATATAGGTAACTGCAACTGCCACTATACAAGAGTTATAAAATATAAGGGTTCTTATCACGCATTCACGCGAATGGAAAGTATTGTTATTGTTATTGTTATTGGCTATGGAAGGCCTCGGTCTCACAGCAAACGAATTAAAATCCATAATTGCTCAACCGCCCGTGCCAGTGGAATCATCCGAATTACTAACTCATCTCCCAAACAAAGAAAGGTAACTGTAGTCCCCATCTCAGCACACGCCAAAAGACATAAGGCGAAACCGCGCAGAAAGTGAACACAGCCAACTGTTCCCCGTCATACGATATCATCATTCATCGTAAACAAGCGGGATATCGAAGCAGGATCAAAACGGATGAGACACACAGCTCACGGTGTGCACAGAGCACTTAACTCAGTAGCTCCTGCAACAAGCCGGACTTGGAATATGAGGAAACTGCAAGAAGGAACACTTTTGTGTTAGAAGTATTGTGTTAGAGTCCATCTCTTTTAGCAAACAAAGGCATATTTTATTGGTGAAGTCAGCATTACGTCAGACCGCCTCATTTTCTCAGAATAAAATATAAAAGTTTAGGTAAACGAACATTGACACGTTAAGAGAGGGGGTGGGAGGAGAACGGGGGGACTCTGATACCATGTTGGTCAGAGAAAAAGCAAATTTTCCAAATCTGGCATTTAAACCTGGACTCTTCTGGTTACTTGCAAGGGCACTAACCATTCAGCCACATAGGATTATTCTTTATGTTCCACAGTCTTCTATCACGAATAGTCTCTTTATTCATTAATAGTTGCATTAATGATACATTGCTAGCATATTTGTTTCTTAATGCTAGTCTTCCAACAACTGCTTATTGTCAATGATTCATCCATGCAACATTTGTTGAGATGAGTGTATGGTGGTAGAGATGCCATTATTGTTTCTTTCTAAGATCTGCGACACTGATAGGTAAAGGTAAAGTACGAGACTTTAATCGACACGCGAGTTTCCATACATATGTGATCGGCCGCCTATCCAGAAATGTTTGAAGACGTCAAGCATCGAAACTCACGATGCGAGGTGGCATTCCTCACCTTCCCAGAGCACTATCCTTGCACCCATTTCTGCCAGCGGCTGGGTCGACCGAGGGTGTATACGCATAAACAAAACCTAATCAGAACTGGTTGCCAGAAAGTTAATTGTTCTTTGTTATTAGAGTTGACATCACAGAATTCCAGGCAAATACATAAGTGCTCAGTTGATAGTTGATAGTGCTCATTTAGTAGTTGCTGGTACTCAGTTGATCAATATATAACGAAGTGTTTGCACACTGATTGCTCTAGTAGCACGCTGGTTGTCACACACTTAGATCACCCTTAAAACAAGGCATTCCTATTTGTTCGACATTGTATTCCACATTCTTTCAGTTTCTAGACTTCGCCATCTTTGACTACCGTGCATATTTTCAACGTAAATTCGTTGAGAGCCTTCAAGATGCTACCCGTAGAGATGCCTGGAGAGAGTATAAGAAGACAACATTTTAAGAATCGACGTTTCGGCAAATAAATTCTTTACTGTGAACAAATAGAGTATGTAGATTATGCAAACAAATATTGTCATCATTAAGGAGCCAGTAGTGTGGTGTGTGATAAACATCCAAGGTAGGGTGACAGCTTTACAAGGAAAGAACACAACACAATACTGACGTTTCTGCCTGTGGCCTTCTTCAGAATGCAGGGACAACGACAACAAACGTTGAAGCACAAATAACTATAACTACATTTTTTGCCTGTTCCCTACTCATTGTTATCATTACTTAATTCATTATTTATAATTCCAGTTCATGTCATAGTGTATCTTCTATGTAGCCGTGTAAACTGTCTTTTTTTGAATTATCTTATTTATCTTCAGACAAAATAAATATGATGCCAAGTTTTGTTATTGTTATTTTGCATTTTTTTTCTTTGCTTTGACAATATTCTCATAAAATAAATGTAACATTTATGAAAAGTAGTGTTCGTAGAAACATACATTCATAGAAACTTACTTGAAATGTGATCGACATTTGCATGTTCACTAAACATTGTTCGCACTTTTAGTTGTGGTCTATACAGGCTAAAACACTGAAAATAATCGTGGCAAGAGTAGGAGATGTTGACTAAGAGGAAGAATAATAAGTCAACAAGCTGACTGGTGGGAGTATCCTCTCATACAAAGACATTACGATAGTTTTTTACTTTGAAAACGACTCGATGACTGAGCACTTTTGAGCTCAACGAGTACAATATGGTCCGTCCTACTACATATCTAATATAAATATACCCCCTCTCCCATTGTATAGGGTGTCTCTTTAATGACTGCATTTTTTGTTGTTGAAATAATTACGCACCTAAATTTTATCTATGTATGACGTAATAGTTCAAGCACCATTTACGTGTTCATTTAAACATCACTGCTACATGATAGATCTGGCTTACAATGGTGTTAACGATTGAAGAAAGAGCATTTATAGTGGAGCATGTGTTCCGTAACGGCGGCAAGTATTCGAATGGGGTTGTTGAACAATTTGTGAATAGATTTCCTGATACACCAGTGCCTCATCGAAATACTGTGAGTAATTTAATAATCAAATTTCAAAACACCGGTAGTGTACATGATGTTAGCCGTCCTGGTAGACCATCTGTTCTTGAAGTAACATCTCTCAACATCCAGGAGAGCATTCTAATGAGTCCTGGCAAATCAATAAGAAAGCTGGCTCAACAAGTACACAAATCAAGCAGTACTGTTCATAGAGTTCTGAAAAAAAAATTAAAGTTACATCCGTACAAATTTTCCGTCGTTCCTCAATTAAAAGAATTAGATCACCAATCCAGAATTAATTATTGTATGTGGTTTGAGAATTTTCTAGCCCAAGAAGGTGAGGAAATCCTTTATTTCACTTTCTTCACAGATGAAGCATGGTTCCATTTGTCTGGGTACGTGAATAGGCAGAATGATCGTCTTTGGAGTGATGAAAATCCACATGCTTTGCACCCAGTGCCTCTCCACGATCAGAAAGTAGGAGTGTGGTGTGCAATGAGTCGTCAGCGGATAATCGGCCCAATTTTCTTCTATGACACAATAAATTCAGAAAGATACAGGATTAACATACTGGAGCGATTCGTAACCCAACTTTCTGAGCCAGAAATTGAAAAAGCTTGGTTTCAACAAGATGGCGCAACTGCTCACACTGCTGTAAAATCACTGGAATTTTTATATGAAATTTTTGCTAATCGTATAATCTCTCGCGGAATTTGGCCTGCACGGTCTCCTGATCTTACTCCCATGGACTACTATCTCTGGGGTGAACTGAAAGGAAAAGTGTACGAAAACAATCCCCACACACTCGATGAGCTGCAGGTTTCAATAGCCAACAACATTAATAATGTTACACAGCCCATACTGCGTAAGGTTTTTGACAATATGAAAAAACGTATCAACATTTGCCAACTAAAACGTGGTGGATATTTCGAATACCTTTTGTGAATAGTGATGTTATATGTTTAACTTTACCGAAAAAGGAACAAGCTACAGCAGTACATGATGCGTGATTTACATAAATAAATTGGAACAACTAGATTTTCAAATAATGCACAGTCATTAAAGAAACACCCACCGATCTGGAAGACCTTCAATTTCACAAGACCAAATTATGGAACTCCAAGACAGAATTACAATGAGTCCAAATGCATCTTTAAACCACTTGTCTCAGCAGGTGCAAATATCTAAGAGTTCTGTTCACAAGGTTTTAAGAAGTGAACTACACTATCGTCCATACAAATTAACTGAAGTGTCTCAAATCCAAGAAAGAGATTATGAATCCCGTTTAAACTACTGCATGTGGTTTCAGAATTTTATTTATGAACATGGCGCTGCCATCCTTGACGTCACTTTTTTCACTGATGAGGCCTGGTTTCATTTATCCGGTTATGTGAACAGTCAGAACAATCGGCTGTGGAGCAGTGAAAACCCCCATGAATTTCATCAAGTGCCGCTTTACGATCAAAAAGTCGAAGTGTGGTGCGCTATAAGTCGTATGCGGATAATAGGACCTCTATTTTTTAATGAAACAATAAATGCAGAACGTTACCGTACTTTAATTCTGGAACCGTTCATAGCACACCTTACAGAACGGGAAATTATGGAATCCTGGTTTCAGCAGGATGGGGAAACAGCACACACAGCCACAACAACACTCAATTATTTAGAAAGCATATTTGCAAATCGCATTATTTCACGTGGAATCTGGCCTGCTCGTTCACCAGATCTAACACCCCAGATTATTATCTGTCGGGGGCATTGAAGGGGAAAGTTTATGAAAATAATCCGCAGACAATTAATGACCTAAAGACTGAAATAGTAGACAAGATTAAACAAATATCACCAGACATTATTCTGAAGGTTTTCGCAAATATGGAAAGACGAATCACAACATGTCTTGAGGCCCGTGGTGGACATTTTCAACATATGCTTTAGGCACTTTATTGTGTTAATACCAACATTACCCATTATAAGCTCGCCGATAGCAGTCAAGTATATTTGAATATTTTACAATTTGTGTGACGCATTAGTTAACCGCATTTCTGGTGACGTTTTTCTTCCGAGAGTAGAAATTCACTGCACTGCGACTTTAGAAACACCCTGTAGATACATCATCATCTAGCTGCTTACTAGTTTAGTTTAGTTGAAAGATCATATTCATTGCACAATGGACAACCCATACTGTTCAAAACTGGACCGCATGGCGTCCCACTACAGTAAGAAGCACGCTTATCATACAGTAACGAAAGCACATCTAGCTCCTTGTTAGTTTAATTTTTACATTAGTCAACAGATCATCCTCAATGCACAGCGGACAACTCCATAGTGATCAAATCTTCTCTTCATCACATTCCAACATTACAAAACTCGTCCTTACAAAGCTCGTCCTTACAAAGCTCGTCCTTACAAAGCTCGTCCTTACAAAACTCGTCCTTACAAAAGTCGTCCTTTCAAAACTCGTCCTTACAAAGCTCGTCCTTACAAAGCTCGTCCTTACAAAGCTCGTCCTTACAAAGCTCGTCCTTACAAAGCTCGTCCTTACAAAGCTCGCCCTTACAAAGCTCGTCCTTACAAAAATCGTCCTTTCAAAACTCGTCCTTACAAAGCTCGTCCTTACAAAGCTCGTCCTTACAAAGCTCGTCCACCACACACCAGCAAAACCGCATATATCTTTTTCTTCCCGTTGGAACGTAGCAGCTATGACACCTAATCTGATCTCTATCCAACTCAAGGTGTCCAGCATCTACTGCATCCACATTCAGGGAATAGGCAAATAATTACGATGCTGCTGTAAAGTAAAGTGAAAAGCCTCCGTCACGCCAAGTGGCGTATAGGGAATATGGTGTTAGTGACCCGTCACGCCAAGTGACGTATAGGGAATATGGTGTTAGTGACCCGTCACGCCAGGTGACGTATAGGGAATATGGTGTTAGTGACCCGTCACGCCAAGTGACGTATAGGGAATATGGTGTTAGTGACCCGTCACGCCAGGTGACGTATAGGGAATATGGTGTTAGTGACCCGTCACGCCAAGTGACGTATAGGGAATTTGGTGTTAGTGACCCGTCACGCCAAGTGACGTATAGGGAATATGGTGTTAGTGACCCGTCACGCCAAGTGACGTATAGGGAATATGGTGTTAGTGACCCGTCACGTCAAGTGGCGTATAGGGAATATGGTGTTAGTGACCCGTCACGCCAAGTGGCGTATAGGGAATATGGTGTTAGTGACCATACATTTTACAGACCTTCAGCACATGATTTTTGGGGTAATGTGGTCGCTATTACGCCCGTGCCGCTTTACTTTCCCTGAAAAAAATTCGGTACCCATTTAAGGCTGGGTGAACCCGAAATCGTCGGTTGGAATCGAACTCTACCTCTTGTCCTTTGTAGTCCAGTTCACTAACCCCTGAGCTATCGAAGCTCCCGCTGCTGTAAAGCTGGTGAATAAAGAGAATTCATACCCAGCCCGTCTGTGATATCTTGAACCCATCTTCTTCTTGGTCATCTGTTCCCTCGTCTAGCTGTGACCTTGACCTCAATAATGATCTCCTCTAGATCATCATAACTTTCCATAACACCAACATAGTTTATTTACCTTATTTCTAAATTTGTGGCAAGAATGGAAGCTGTCTACATAAATAGTTTGTAGAGAATACATAGTTTATATGGAAGCCGTGATAGCTCAGTGGTTAGTGGACTGGACTGCAAAGGGCAAGAGGTTGAGTTCGATCCTGATCGACAGTTTCCGGGTTCACCCCGCCTTAAATTGGGACCGGATATTTTTCTTAGAAGGTAAAGCGACACTGACGTAATATCGACCACATTATCCCAAAAATCATGTGCCGAAGGTCTATGCAAATTATGGTCACTAATACCATATTCCCAACACCACTTGGCGTGACGGAGCCCTTTACTCTTTCTACATAGTTTATATAAATAATTTACAACAAATAAGAAGTTAAAAAAAAAAAAGAAAAGTACCCCCGTCACCCTAGTGACGTATAGGGAATATGGTGTTAGTGACCATAAATTTTATAGACCTTCGGCACATGATTTTTGGGGTAATGTGGTCGCTATTACGCCCGTGCCGCTTTACTTTCCATGAAAAAGTCCGGTACCCATTTAAGGCTGGGTGAACCCGGAAGCCGTCGGTTGGGATCGAACCCTACCTCTTGTCCTTTGTAGTCCAGTTCACTAACCACTGAGTTATCGCGGCTACAACAAATACTATTACATAAATATTCATACATACGCGCATAAACATAAATATATAAGAACAAGCATGTACATACACAGAGTATACAAGATAAAATATTTAAATTATTGCTGTTTTACCTTTACATTTACTTGAACTAATTTCATTAATTTTGTTGCAACACACCAGATATAATATACCTGAGCCTTCGTGCAATGGACTAACGTAATTGTACTCACGAGGTAAGGAGGGCACTCACTCACCTGTAACACCTGAACGATGTGGTGTGGGTCAGAGCGTGGCAGACAGAGACTTCGCTCTGAGAGTGACTGTGCTATCTATGAAGAGTACAGAATTGTTGTACTTGGTGCCCAAAACGTTGGTAAAACTGGTGAGTCTTTGTTGTCGATAAAAAGCTCGTTCTCATTTCTATCTTTATTCATTGGGTGTCGTCTCTACTTCGAAGGTTGGTTACCATGGAGCGTCATTTATTCATTGGGTGTCGTCTCTACTTCGAAGGTTGGTTACCATGGAGCGTCATTTATTCATTGGGTGTCGTCTCTACTTCGAAGGTTGGTTACCATGGAGCGTCATTTATTCATTGGGTGTCGTCTCTACTTCGAAGGTTGGTTACCATGGAGCGTCATTTATTCATTGGGTGTCGTCTCTACTTCGAAGGTTGGTTACCATGGAGCGTCATTTATTCATTGGGTGTCGTCTCTACATCGAAGGTTGGCTACCATGGAGCGTCATTTATTCATTGGGTGTCGTCTCTACTTCGAAGGTTGGTTACCATGGAGCGTCATTTATTCATTGGGTGTCGTCTCTACTTCGAAGGTTGGTTACCATGGCGCGCCATTCATTCATTGGGTGTCGTCTCTACTTCGAAGGTTGGTTACCATGGCGCGCCATTCATTCATTGGGTGTCGTCTCTACTTCGAAGGTTGGTTACCATGGCGCGCCATTCATTCATTGGGTGTCGTCACTACATCAAAGGTTGGCTACCATGGCGCGTCATTTATTCATTGGGTGTCGTTTCTATATCGAAGGTTGGCTACCATGGAGCGTCATTTATTCATTGGGTGTCGTCACTACATCAAAGGTTGGCTACCATGGCGCGTCATTTATTCATTGGGTGTCGTTTCTATATCGAAGGTTGGCTACCATGGAGCGTCATTCATTCATTGGGTGTCGTCACTACATCAAAGGTTGGCTACCATGGCGCGTCATTTATTCATAGGGTGTCGTTTCTACATCGAAGGTTGGCTACCATGGCGCGCCATTCATTCATTGGGTGTCGTCACTACATTAAAGGTTGGCTACCATGGAGCGTCATTTATTCATTGGGTGTCGTTTCTATATCGAAGGTTGGCTACCATGGAGCGTCATTCATTCATTGGGTGTCGTCACTACATCAAAGGTTGGCTACCATGGCGCGTCATTTATTCATTGGGTGTCGTTTCTATATCAAAGGTTGGTTACCATGGCGCGCCATTCATTCATTGGGTGTCGTCACTACATCAAAGGTTGGCTACCATGGCGCGTCATTTATTCATTGGGTGTCGTTTCTATATCGAAGGTTGGCTACCATGGAGCGTCATTCATTCATTGGGTGTCGTCACTACATCAAAGGTTGGCTACCATGGCGCGTCATTTATTCATTGGGTGTCGTTTCTATATCAAAGGTTGGTTACCATGGCGCGCCATTCATTCATTGGGTGTCGTCACTACATCAAAGGTTGGCTACCATGGCGCGTCATTTATTCATTGGGTGTCGTTTCTACATCGAAGGTTGGCTACCATGGCGCGCCATTCATTCATTGGGTGTCGTCACTACATTAAAGGTTGGCTACCATGGAGCGTCATTTATTCATTGGGTGTCGTCTCTACGTCGAGGTTTGGCTACCATGGAGCGCCATTTTACTCTGTCTCCTGTCTTGATGGTGCACTTTGTCACAGGTTCACCAGTCTACTTTTTTTTTTTTATATGCCAACTTTAGTCTTGGTCTACCTCTGCCTCGTCTACTTTATATCTTCCCTTCCAAGATGACTTTTAAAATGGTATTATGTCTCTTCACATATCCAATAAATTTCAGTTGCCTTTTTCGAATTATGAAAAGTACTTGTTATTTCATGAAGCAAGAACTTCAATCAGATTTGTATGCTTCTACAAGTGCTATGAACTCGTCTTCACGTCCATCTGAAATGTACGTTTTCAACAGTGCTAGAAATGCTCTCTCACTTGCGTTTGTTCCAGTGTAGGAAATTCCTCTTCATCCTCATGAAAACATCACCTTATTGTCCATTTGTTTGATGCACTTCTCAGAACCAATAGAGAAGTCAGAGTCTTGGTTCTGTAATCTTTGTTTGCGCAATGTCCTCCTTCTGGGTTTTATAACTTCACCCACATCCTCTTTATTCTGAAAGCTCGTTCTATGTACGTCTTGGTTTCATAACTTCACCCACATCCTCTTTATTCTGAAAGCTCGTTCTATGTACGTCTTGGTTTTATAACTTTCCCGACATCATCTTTGTTCTGTAAACTCGTTTTATGTACAATATCTTGGTTTTTATTACTTGACCCAGATCATCTTTGTTCTACAAACTCGTTCTATTTTCAACATCTTGGTCTTATAACTTGCCCCACGTCATCTTTGTTCTGTAAACTCGATTTATGTACGCCATCTTGGTTTTATAACTTTCCCTACGTCATCTTTTTACTACAAACTTGTATGTACAACACATTGGTTTTATAACTTGCTCCACATCATCTTTGTTCTACAAACTCGCTCCATGTACAACACCTTGGTTTTATAACTTGCTCCACATCATCTTTGTTCTACAAACTCGCTCCATGTACAACACCTTGGTTTTATAACTTGCTCCACATCATCTTTGTTCTACAAACTCGCTCCATGTACAACACCTTGGTTTTATAACTTGCTCCACATCATCTTTGTTCTGTAAACTCGTTCTATATACAACATCTGTGATGTACAACTTGCCCCACTACATGTTTACTCTATAAACTCGTCTGTGTATGACATCTTGGGTTTAGAAACTTGCTCTGCCTCGTCTTACTGTTGTAACTCTGTTTACAATGGTCTCGGTTCTATACATTTTGAGCATAATGTTGGTCTTAATTTCATCCCAGCTTCTCCTGCCTTGATAAATTGTTTTGTTTCTGTAACTATTTGGACATGCTTTAATTTCTACATACGTGTTCTGCGTTGTTTGGTTATATTGACATAAATCGTTAGAACACCCCAAGGTTTTATAAACTTGTCCCCGAAGCTATTTAGTATTTTCTTCTTTGTCGCCCGCGATCTTTCTTTCGCCTTTTTTTTTTTTTTTGTTTGCCAGTTGTAATCCAGTATTCCAACTTTGCCTCTTATCGTGATGTGCCCGACAAATATTTGTCGTTTCTTTCTAATGTTTCTTAGGATCTCCCTTTTTATGCTGGCCTGTTTAAGAATTTCTTCGTTGGTCTTTTTAGCTTTCCATGGAGCTCTCAACATTCTTCTGAGAAATCCCATCTCTGTGGTCTCTAATCGTACTGTCATTTGTTTTTCAACAGTCCATGATTCATTTCCAGGTCAGAATTTGCTCTATATAGCAGCGCTGAGTTATCTTTCTCACTTCTATTGACATAGACGTGTTGCATTTTTTAAAATGTAATTTTGTCCTGAACTATTCTACTTTGTATTTATGTGGTGCATCCTCCATCTGATGTTACTATTGTAAATTTCGTTCAAAAACAAACTTCTCGTTACATCATTTTCTCGTTGCTGGGGTCTGCCGAGGGGTGGGGGACATATAAGATTGGAGAATAAAGGCGGCTTGGCCAGCGCAGTCTCTGCGAGGTATTCAGGTCTGAGATTTTATCGGGCATTTTTTTTTTTTTTACTTTTTTTTTTTTTTCACCAAACCTGGGTTAGGGCCCGACAAGTTATCGATTCGGCCACCCGCTCTCTAACAAGAGGTGGACATTTCTATCGTCAGTTATTTTACCGAGAAACTAAATCTCCGACTCATTGGCTGAGCTGGAAATTACGACTCAATTGTACGTGAATATAATATTTCCTATTTTTTTACACAGCAGAATCTGCGCGGAATGTGTCTCCTGTCATGCAAGCAGATAGTCTCCGAATTTAGAAGTACTATTTTTTTTTTTAAATCGTCGAGAATTTTTACGTTTCGTGTATAATTTCTCCTATTAATTTATTTATTTTGTCAAGGAAAAAAATGTGTTTATTTTACTCTTTTTGATTTCCAACTGCTAAAGTTTTTTTTTATTTTTTTTATTTTAGCGTGCGCATAATACAACCGAAACCTCATGTTTATTTATTTTTTGGTCGCTATAGCTAGACGGAACCTCCTGGTTCTTGTCGCTTTTGCTAGATATCGAATATCAATATCCAGAGACGGGGCGAGGGGAAAGTCACAAAGAAACCACGGATTAGCAGCGAAACATTCATATTACTTGTAATGAGATTCGAACCTGTTACCTTCTCGTTCAGAGACCTACGTCTCTACCTCTAGATCACCCTGCCGCTTCCAAAGAAAAAAAAATTGCTGCTGCTAACGCCTCATAGCATATAAGAATAAAACAATATTCATGGCACTACTCCTCTTCAGGTCGGGTTCTATCCTGATCGACGGCTTCCGGATTTACCCAGCCGTAAATAGGTGCCTGATTGTTTTCTGGGAAAGTAAAGCAGCACGGGCGTATTACCGACCACATTACCCAAAAAATCATGTGCCGAATGTCTGTAAAAATTATGGTGACTAACACTATATTCCCTACACGCCACTTGGCGTGACGGGGTTCTTTACTCATTTTTTAAAACTCCTCTTCAACAAATCCCTTCTTAGTGCCCCTCCAACCCCTAATCATCATCATCATCATCGAGTGCCGTCTCCGCAACGAAGGTTGGCTACCATGGATCGCCATTCTACTCTGTTTCTTGCTTTGATGGTGCAGGCTGTCATAGACTGACCTGTCCATCTTTTGATGTTACTCGTCCATGTTAGTCTTGATCTGCCTCTTTTACCTTGTATTTTTCCTTCCAATATTACTTTTAGTAGGCTGCTGTGTCTTTTAACATGCCTTAAAAAAATTTCATTTGTCTTGTCTTAATTGTATTTAGTAGTTCTCTTTTTATTTTAAGTTGTTTTAAAACTTAATCGTTTGTTATCTTTTGTTTCCATCCAATTCTACCTATTCTTCTATAAATCAACATTTCAAAGGCTTTAATTTTCTGTTCTGTTTTCTTGTCTAATGTCCATGTTAAACCACCCATTAGCCTTCTTAAAAAAGAAAGAAAACAAAACAACACGTATTATGGACGTGACTTAACACAGAATCGATATTCAAGAAACAGCAAGAACAGAAATATCATAACGCATTTGCAGTATATTTTTGTTGATGGAATGACGCACTTTGACGTACAAAAATGTGCACACACATCACACCTGCATACGCGTGAACAAAGACGAAAATAACATTTTGCATTAATCATGATCTAGCAATTACGTCGACAAACGAAACGGAGAACTTAGTTTTGAGTACAATACTTCACAAACATTGTAACCACATCTGTAATCCAGGTTGGAAGTGTACTGTTTTGTGTTTTGTTCTTGTTCATTGATATTATCTTGTTTCGTATACCTAATCTTCTTTAACTTCTTCTTCTACTCCTCCTACTGATACATTCACTACTATTACTAATGCTACTATTAATATTACTGTTGAAACGAATACATCTTCTACAAATACTACTGTTGAAACGAATACATCTTCTACAAATACTACTGTTATTACAAAAACAAATACTACCGCTACTACTGCTACTAACACAGCTGCTGCTCTATTTGTAGTAATACTACAGCTATTATTATTATTGCTACTACTGATAATACTAACGCTACTACAAGTTATATTACTATTGTGACTTTTTCTGCTCCTAATACAACTACTACACTCAGCATTAAACTATTACAACTACTACATCTAGCAATAAACTATTACAGCTACTACAACTAGCAATAAACTATTGCAACTACTATATCTAGCAATAAACTATTACAACTACTACAAGTAGCAATAAACTATTGCAACTACTACAACTATCAATAAACTATTACAACTACTACAACTAGCAATAATCTATTACAACTACTACAACTATCAATAAACTATTACAACTACTACAACTAGCAATAAACTATTACAACTACTTCATCTAGCAATAAACTATTACAAATACTACAACTATCAATAAACTATTGCAACTACTACAACTATCAATAAACTATTACAACTACTACAACTAGCAATAAACTATTACAACTACTACAACTATCAATAAACTATTACAACTACTACAACTATCAATAAACTATTACAACTACTACAACTAGCAATAAACTATCACAACTACTACAACTAGCAATAAACGATTACAACTACTTCATGTAGCAATAAACTATTACAACTACTTCATCTAGCAATAAACTATTACAACTACTTCATCTAGCAATAAACTATTACAACTACTTCATCTAGCAATAAACTATCACAACTACTTCATCTAGCAATAAACTATTACAACTACTTCATCTAGCAATAAACTATCACAACTACTTCATCTAGCAATAAACTATTACAACTACTTCATCTAGCAATAAACTATTACAACTACTTCATCTAGCAATAAACTATTACAACTACTTCATCTAGCAATAAACTATTACAACTACTACAACTAGCAATAAACTATTACAACTACTTCATCTAGCAATAAACTATTACAAATCCTTCATCTAGCAATAAACTATTACAACTACTTCATCTAGCAATAAACTATTACAACTACTTCATCTAGCAATAAACTATTACATCTACTTCATCTAGCAAAAAACTATTACAACTACTTAATCTAGGAATAAACTATTACAACTACTTCATCTAGCAATAAACTATTACAACTACTTCATCTAGTAATAAACTATTATAACTACTTCATCTAGCAATAAACTATTTCAACTACTACATCTAGCAATAAACTATTACAACTACTTCATCTATCAATAAACTATTATAACTACTTCATCTATCAATAAACTATTACAACTACTATATCTAGCAATAAACTATTACAACTACTATATCTAGCAATAAACTATTACAACTACTTCATCTAGCAATAGACTATTACAACTACTACAACTAGCATTAAACTATTACAACTACTTCATCTAGCAATAAACTATTACAACTACTTCATCTAGCAATAAACTATTACAACTACTTCATCTAGCAATAAACTATTACAACTACTTCATCTAGCAATAAACTATTACAACTACTTCATCTAGCAATAAACTATTACTGATGTTTCTGATACTATTACTTATTGTACTACCCCTTCTATTACTTCTATTATTTCTACTGCCATTACATCAGTCCTACTAGCACTATTGGGTTTACTACTAGCAATACTACTACTACTACTACTAACACTACCTCTAACAGCACTACAATTACTGAAAATGTCAATTAAAAATAATTATTATACAGAACTTCTTCTTTCCTTTCTTATTTGCTTTTCAGCATCGACGGGATATATAATTTGCGGTCTTTTGTTCTTCTGCTCACCTCTGCTGCTGTTATGTTTCCTAGTGCTTATAATGCTACATCGATCCATCATTTTCGTGGTCGACCCTTGGGTCTGGTATTTTCACAGCGTTTATTGAAGGCTCGTTGTGTTGTGTTTTGATCACTCTACCTTGTAACGTAGCCAAACCATTTTATACAGAACTACAGCACAGTAATCGTGCTACTACTATGAATACTAATACTACTAGCACTAATTAAATTCTTGTTTAGCTCTTCTCTTTCTGATATATTATTTCACCGCTACCTTCCTTGCTCGCTCTCAGACATCAACGTGGATAAGATAAAGGTAACCATATAGCATATCAACATGTGAGTGAAGTGATTTGACATTATTATCAAAGCTGAAGAAATTGAAGATGGATGAGGGGAAGAGAATGGGAGGTCATCCTTTTTTTTATATAGCACATTTGTTTAAATTACATTTTTGCGCACATCGTTCTCTTACTTTGAGAAAGAGGTACCCATTTTTAATGCATTTATTTATTTTGTAATCAAAGGGAGGTATGGAGGAAAACAAGGGGATGTGAAATAATTAACGGTGTGATCACACACTAGAATTATATTATATATTACATCTTATAAAATAGACATTCTACTCGTCAGTTTTAAAACAACTAAAAATGAAGAGAGAACTACTAAAAATAATTATAACTAGAGAAATGAAATTTTTGGGGCATGTTAAAAGACACAACAGCTTAATATAAGTAATATTGGAAGGAAAATACACAGTAAAAGAGGCAGACCAATACCTGCATGGACGAGTAACATCAAAAGATGGACAAGTCAACCTCTGACAATCTGCACCATCACAGCAATAGACAGAGTAGAATGGCGCTCCATGGTAGCCAACCTTCGATGTGGAGAAGGCACTCAATGATGATGATGAAAATAGACAACGGTGAGCTTTAAAGCTGAGGATTTTTAGAACTGTGTACAGCTACAGTCAAGCTGGTGACAGCGTGAACAGGAGAAAACGAGTAGAAAGCATAATTACCTATATTTTTTTTCTTTTTTGCCGTATAGCTGTAACTATATAGTTTACTGCTATTTTTGTTTTTTGTTCTCACTTAAAATCTAGTTGTATATTCCGTTTCATCGTTCCAGTAGTAAGGTCTGAGAAAATATTTAATAGCCGAACCTGTAAGTGCTAGTTATATATAGCGTATAGTGCATGCTTGTTTAGTTTGTTGTCATTCCATATTGTGAGCCGTTTTTGCTTTCCAGTTTTGTTTAACTATTTGTCCGCAAGACAGTTCAGTGTTAATTTCAACATTGCCCTGCCAACTCCTGCGACACATCTGGCACCAAGTTTTCTGGCACCGTTAGACCTTTGGATCCCTCGGCTGCATGGAGAGTAGATACGTGTTTACATTAGCAACAACTTGTTTCTGATTTTTCTTCTTCCGATGATCGCGCCCTGTAGAGGACACTCCACCTTCGCCATTTTGATGTCGACACGACACGGGAAGCAGCAGATATAATTCATTCTGCCAATTTAACGTAGGTCATGAAAGGTAGCCGCGATAACTCAGTTGTTAGTGAACTGGACTACAAAGGAAATTGGTCGGGTTCGATCCTACCGACGGTTTCCGGGTTCACCCAGCCTTAAATGGGAACCGAATATTTTTTCTGGGAAAGTAAAGCAGAACGGGCGTAATACCGACCACATTACCCCAAAAATCATGTGCTGGAGGTCTGTAAAATATATAGTCACTAACACCATATTCCCTATACGCCACTTGGTGTGACGGGGCTCTTTACTTTTACTTTACTTTTACTTTACTTTTACTTTACTTTTACTTTACTTTATTTTACTTTACTTTTACTTTTACTTTTACTTTTACTTTTACTTTTACTTTACTTTTACTTTACTTTTAATTTTACTTTTACTTTACTTTTACTTTACTTTTTATGAAGCCAGGAGTTTCTTTCGATAGTTCGAGAAGTCTATCGATTTTTTGGCTAGCTACAGCGCTCTCAATGCGTTGCAGCTCTTTAGACTAGCAAATTGACAACTAAAACAAAGGTCACAGTTTACAATGCCTGCATCATCAGTATCCTTTTATATGGAAGTAAATCATGGACAGTTGCATAAAGTATAAGAGAAGGCTAAATGCATTTCCCATGCGATGCCAACGCCATATTCTTCACAACGCCTGGAAGGAAAAAGTGACAAATGTGGAGGTTCTCACGCGCAGAAGCCTTCCGAACATCTAGAGGCTGTTCAAACACACGCTGGCGTGGTTACTTACACCGTACGAATGAAGGCCACATTCCAAACGATACACATTATTGTCAACTAGCAAGTGGCAAAAAAAAGATTAAGTGGATAAAGAGATACAGCGAAGACGATGGTGTTGGATAGGACACACACTGCTGAAGCCAAATGAGAGTATTACACAACAGTCCCGTTTTTGGAATCCCCAGGGGAAAAGACAAAGAAGAAGACCAAGGAATTCTTGGAGAAGACAGATAGAAGCAGAGATGAAGATGTTGGGGAAAACATGGAATGATCTTAAAAGAATGGCAAAAAAAACAGAACGACTTGGAAAGTGTTTATCGAAGACCTATGCTCCACATGGAGCTGAAAGGTATAAGAAGAAAGAAGCAAGTGGCAAAAGAACTAGGAGGCGCTCAAACGTGTGTAAACATGACATGAAGACTGAACATAAAACCTGCAGCCTGAGAAGAAGTAGCTGTAGACCGCAATCTTTAGAAATACTCTAAAGCTCCAACTCAAGCAAGAAGCAGACAGACTCAGAGAAAAAGAGAATACACGGCTAAAAGATAAAATAACAAATAGCATTTCCTAGTGTCTCTGCAAAATCCATAGTCAACTTTGACTAACAGAAGCTACTATAATGCTAATATTTGTCCATAAATTGTATGAAGCTACTATTGCAAATATTTGTCTTCATATTGCATTATGCTACTATTGTAACAATTTCCACATATTGTATGAGGTTACTATTGCTAATGGAGCCAGTAGTAGGGTGTGATAAACACTCCAAGGTATGGTGACAGCTTTACAAGGAAGGAAAACAACACAATACTGACGTTACGGCCTGTGGCCTTCTTCAGAATACAGTGACGACGACAACATCGATGAAGCACTATCATCTATAACTACATGTTAGATGATCACGTATATGGAGAAGTGGACAGAGAGAGAAAAGTAAGATGTTGAAATAAGAAAGGGGGCTACATGAGGGGAGATAGAATGAGCGTCGAGATGTATAAAATAGAAAGATTAGAAAAATTAGGAAGTGCTTGAGATGTAAATAGTAAAAGTGAATAAAGTATCATAAAATTATATATTCTATTATTAATCTTTATATTCGTATATTATTATCTATATATTCGTATATTCATATTCTATTTTATACATCTTTTTATGATACATTATTCACTTTTTACTATTTACACCTCGAGCTCGTCCTCATTTTTCTAATCTTTCTATTTTACACATGTCGACGCTCATCCTACCTTCCCTCATGTATCCTCCTTTCTTATTTTAACATCTTACTTTCCTCTCTCTGTCCACCTCTCCATCACTTGATCATCCGACATGTAGTTATAGATGATTGTATTTCACCGTTTGTAGTCTTTGTACCTGTATTTTGAAGAAGGCCACAGGCCGAAACGTCAGTAATGTGTTGTGTTCCTTCCTTGTAAAGCTGTCACCCTACCTTGGAGTGTTTATCACATCCCACTACTGGCTCCTTGCTACCAGCTTTACCGCAGCATTCCAATTATTTGCCTGTTCCCTATATTTTGCTAATATTTGTCTTCATATTGTATGAGGCTACTATTGCTAATATTTGTCTTCATATTGTATGAGGCTACTATTGCTAATATTTGTCTTCGCATTGTATGAGGCTACTATTGCTAATATTTGTCTTCGTATTGTATGAGGCTACTATTGCTAAGATTTGTCTTCATATTGTATGAGGCTACTATTGCTAATATTTGTCTTCATATTGTATGAGGCTACTATTGCTAATATTTGTCTTCGTATTGTATGAGGCTACTATTGCTAATATTTGTCTTCATATTGTATGAGAGGGTGACTATTGCCATTTATTTTTCTGATGCTCCACAAGACAAACAAAAAAGTTCTGAATCAGCTGAAAATATTAAAAAAACCTAATTAGTACAATTCGAATAAAACACTGAATTTGTTTGGACACGCGAAGTGACTTAACGCCCTTTTAAAAGTCATTCTGAAAGGGAAGATACAAGGTAGACGAGGCAGAGGCAGACAAAGACTAAAGTGGACAGATAACATGGATAGCTAGAAAGATGAAAATATGACAGCATACACTAGCGGGACAAGAGACAAAGTAAAATGGCGTCCCATGGTAGCCAACCTTCGATGTGGAAACAGCACCGCATGAATAAACCAACTTTTCAGTCCGTATAAAAACATAGGAAATATACGGCTCTCATTTGTCCTGAGTTTGAGCTTCGCTTTGTAGTGACTAGATCTCTAAACGTTTAGATTTGGTTTTGGCGCTGTAGTGACTAGATCTATAAACGTTTAGATTTGGTTTTGACGCTGTAGTGACTAGATCTATAAACGTTTAGATTTGGTTTTGGCGCTGTAGTGACTAGATCTATAAACGTTTAGATTTGGTTTTGGCGCTGTAGTGACTAGATCTCTAAACGTTTAGATTTGGTTTTGGCGTTGTAGTGACTAGATCTCTAAACGTTTAGATTTGGTTTTGGCGTTGTAGTGACTAGATCTCTAAACGTTTAGATTTGGTTTTGGCGTTGTAGTGACTAGATCTCTAAACGTTTAGATTTGGTTTTGGCGTTGTAGTGACTAGATCTCTAAACGTGTAGATTTGGTTTTGGCGTTGTAGTGACTAGATCTATAAAAGTTTAGATTTGGTTTTGGCGCTGTAGTGACTAGATCTATAAACGTTTAGATTTGGTTTTGGCGTTGTAGTGACTAGATCTAAAAAAATTTAGATTTGGTTTTGGCGTTGTAGTGACTAGATCTATAAACGTTTAGATTTGGTTTTGGCGTTGTAGTGACTAGATCTCTAAACGTTTAGATTTGGGTTTGGCGTTGTACTGACTAGATCTATAAACGTTTAGATTTGGGTTTGGCGCTGTAGTGACTAGATCTCTAAACGTTTAGATTTGGTTTTGGCGTTGTAGTGACTAGATCTCTAAACGTTTAGATTTGGTTTTGGCGCTGTAGTGACTAGATCTATAAACGTTTAGATTTGGTTTTGGCGCTGTAGTGACTAGATCTCTAATCGGAATGGCGCTCTATAGTAACCAACCTTCGATGCGGAGACGGCACTCAATGATGATGAAGTCTATTGGAAATGTGAGGGGGGATATAATTAAACTTAACTTAACCTGGCTGTCATATGTGTCCAGAGATTATGTTGATAAACAAGCCTAACATGCTCTCGGGAGCAAGTTAAGTTTATGAGAGAGAGGTGTCATCCTTAGAGTTCATGTCATTATTTCTAAAATCCAGAGGTTAGATGAAATGTCGAGATGATTTTATTTTGCTAACTTTGACATAAAAGTCATCTAGAGTTGACCTAGGCATTCAACCATTGACTGGGAGATCACTAGATAGCTACGAAGTCAATAAATTATGCATATGAGGCAGAAGTATTTAACCGCATGAATTAGCAGAAATAGATCATTTTTAGAAAGAAGTTCGAGATAAAGAAACACCAAGAAAATGTAAAATAGACGAGCTTAGTGCCAAAACTGCTTGAAAGCAGACGTTGGATTTTACAGTTATTGATTTCCACACAGTTAGTTATGTATTTATAAAATAAATAAAGATGTAGAAGGAAGAATCAGGTATATAGGTAATCCAGGAAGACATAGTTTAGTTGAGAAGTGTTTCAAATTAGATCCAGAAGTTTTGTGCTCCAGAAAAGTTAGTGGATTAAGAAAAGCATAGAATTAGTCCAGACAGATATTGAGTAACAAGTGTCAGACAAGACGTGTTATACTATTTTATAGAAATAAGGATATAATTAGATTAAGGATCGAATTAGAAATATCATAGACAATATGTATTAAGAGATGCCTCAAAATCCACGAGTGATAACCTCTTGAGCGCACCTAACAAGAACATTATTTTAGAAATGAACGTATAATTTTTATAGGTACTCCACTTTACTTCACTTGTACAACCGACAATCTAATTAACTTGTAGAAGCAAAATTATATTTTTATTATTGACTACATGAATTCATGTAAAGACATTTTTAGTACGTCGTGTTGTGATCAATGTGTAAAAATTATGAAAATATCTCAACCATATATCATAAAATAGAGAGCCGTAATAGCTTAGTGGTTAGTGAACTGGACTACAAAAGGAAAGAGGTTGGGTTCGATCCCAACCGACAGCCGCCGGATTAAATCAGCCTTAAATGTGTACTGGAAATTTTTCTGGGAAAGTAAAGCAGCACGGGCGTAATACCGACCACATTACCCCAAAAATCATGTGCCGAAGGTCTATTTAAAAATATGGTCACTAACACCAAATTGTCTATACACCACTTGGTGTGACGAGGCTGTTTGTTTACTCTTTTTTACGTATCATAAAATACTTAGCAGCAGTTCCCAGTCTAAAGATATGAATCTGGATAAAACTAAGACGATACTACCACAGCTCATTCCTCACTGTACACGAAAATACTATTCTTCAATTAATTCTCTAGCAAAAAAGTTCTGAGTTAATCTTGCTTTACCAAATTAAATATACAACTAATATAAATAATTTCTCCTATCATGCAACCATCAACAGATGCAAGATAAAATGAACATACTTGATGAGAGATCACAACAGATGGGATTGAAAAAAAGATGAGACCAAAATTATGACAATTAATGCAGTTGGCAAGAACCAAATAAAAATAGGAGAAATACCTCTACTAGACGAACAATCTTACATATATCTGGGTAGTAATATTGACACAGAGGGAGAAACTGAAAAAGATACCAAAATATGGATGTCAGGAAATATAAGGAAAGCAAGAGGTACATTTGTTGAACTGAGAAACATATGGAAGTCCAAAGTAATTAGGTTAAATGCTAAAATAAAAATTTTCAACTCTAATGTTAAGTCAATCTTATTATATGGCTGTGAAACATGGAGAACAACAAAAATCACAATTATGAAGATATAGACTTTCATTAATGTATGCTTAGGCAAAATAAAAGGATGGAAATGGCAGAACAAAATCACTAACATAAAATTATGGAAATGTACCAGTCAAATACCAGTGGATAAAGAGATACAGCGAAGACGATGGCGATGGATAGGACACACACTGCTGAAGCCAACTGAGAGTATTACACAACATGCCTTATTGAAATCCCCAGGGGAAAAAAGAAAGAGAAGGATAAAGGAAATTTTGGAGAAGACAGATGGAAGCAGAAATGAAGATGAAGATTAAGACATGCAATGATCTTAACAGAATGGCAAGAGTGAGAGAACTGCTTGGAAAGTGTTTGTTGAAGATCTATGCTCTACAGGGAGCTAAAAGGTAGAAGAAAGAGAGAATATAAATAATAATAATATAAATCTAGTCTGTGTACTGCGTGAATGTTGCACAGAACATGCGATCTTTATTCCCAGCCATTATCAAACCCAACCCCCAAACACGTGACCCCGCAACGAGATATTACTCTTAACAGCAATTCTGAAGTATTTTTTTATATTAACCCATCAAAGCGTCTTTAATGGCTTGCCGTGGAAATAGAAAAGAAATAATAACCGCAGTTATGTGGGGTAAATGGGTTGAATACCTTGCAACGTGCGGGGAAGTTGAATCCTTTCACTCCGCTGAGACAGTTGGTATAATTTTAGAAACATTCCATAACATACTTTTCTAACTTTGCAACCGAACGATAACAGAAAACGTATAATATTTCCTGCTCTCTTTTACTTCTAAAGATCTCTGTCGGATCTGCAGGGAAAAAAAACTGCAATGATTCTCAACTTGTAAAGTGTCAATAGTGTAAGCAACGATTACTTGAACTATTTGTTTTACACATGAAAGTCTTTTTTTTTTAATTAAACGGTCACTATTTCTAATTCTTATATAGAATGTTATGTAGGGTGAGTCTAAATATATGGATGTGAATCATGGGCAATAGGACAACAAGCAAGAAAATTATTGGAGTCTGTAGAAATGTGGTTTTACAGAAGAATGTTGTGAATACCATGGACAGCTAAGAAGATAAATGAAAACGTTCTGAAGAAGGACAAAGCAAAATGAGAGCTAATTTCCAATATTAGGAAGATATAATCATCATTTTTTGGCCATGTAATGAGAAGAGAAAAACTGGAATATATTGTAAGAACTGGGAAAATTGATGGAGTAAGAGATAGAGGAAAGCAAAGAGAAAAAAAATATCAGACAGCTTAAGAGAATGGCTTGGCAGAACAGAAGGTCAACAATAGAAATGATAAATAACTGTCGAGATCGAAAATTGTGGAGAGACATGATCACTTACGCCAGCTGGCCCGGTACTTGATGCTGATTTTATTTCTAACCAGGAACAATAAAAGTTGTCCCGTTGTTTTGTTTCTTGTGTTTGTTTTCTTTGTGTTCACAGACTTTATTTCTAACCAGGAACAATAAAAGTTGTCCCGTTGTTTTGTTTCTTGTGTTTGTTTTCTTTGTGTTCACAGACTATATTTCTAACCAGGAACAATAAAAGTTGTCCCGTTGTTTTGTTTCTTGTGTTTGTTTTCTTTGTGTTCACAGACTTTATTTCTCGAACGAAGTCAAGCGGGACTGAATTTTGCATGAATATCACTGTTTCCCTATTTTTCACACTTGCACCGTATGCTCATGTGTCCCTCGCCAAACAAGCAGATACTCTCCAACTTCAAGAGGTACTCTCATATTTTTTATCTTCAAGTTTTTTTAACGTTTTCGGGAGATTTTTTTCGATTTTGATTTTGTCCAGGCAGCGGTCATTTTTTGGCCTACACTTTTCCATTTCCAACTGTCAGGTTTTCTTTAACGTGCGCAGAATACACACGGGACTTCCTGTTTTTCTTTGCTTTCCAAGAGGACGAAACATCGGATCACATTACCCAGGACTAGGGGAGAGTAAAGTCATGGATTCGATTGTTTTATTTTATTTATTTATTTTATTTATTTATTTATTATTATATTTTCCACCGCCTGTGGCTGTGAGAATCGAACTCGGGCCCTTTTTGTCCAGAAGTCGACGTCTTACCTCTAGACTACTCAGACACCAGTTATTCAGTAAAATGTAATGTTACAAGTGAGTATAAAAAATAGTATATTTCTGGATTAATTATTTAGATTTCTTCCATTTTGTTTCCCCTGGTGATTCCTCATCATCGTCCACCCTTTAAAAAGCAAATATAGGTTGACATTTTTCAGTAAGTCTGACAACTTGCCACCGTTTTCTTTTATCAAAATTCTGTACTTGGTTATGCGATCGGCAGTGGCTTTCTAATTTGCATTTAATAAAAAAGTTAAATTTATAAACTCATATGTTGTTTAAAAATAATGGTGTAATAAAAATTTTCAACTCAAATGTTAAGTCAGTCCTGTTATATGGCTGTGAGACATGGAGAACAACAAAATTGACAATCACGAAGATACAGACCTTCATTAATGGATGCTTACGCAGAATAAAAGGATGGAAATGGCAGGACAAAATCACTAACATAGAATTATGGAAATGTATCAGTCAAATACCAGTGGATAAAGAGATACAGCTAAGACGATGGCTCGGATAGGACACACACTACGGAAGCCAACTGAGAGTATTACACAACAGGCCCTTTTTTTGGAATCCCCAAGGGAAAAAACAAAGAGGAAAACCAAGGAATTCTTGGAGAAGACAGATAGAAGCAGAGATGAAGATGATGGGGAAGACATGGAATGATCTTAAAAGAATGGCAAAAAAACAGAACGACTTGGAAAGTGTTTGTTGAAGACCTATGCTCCACTGGGAGCTAGAAAAGGTAGGTAGGGTATGTTGTTTAAAAAGCCAGTTATATAATTTATTTTAAAAAGTATGTTATATTTATTGTTTAGAAAGTATGTTATATCATATATGTGTTGTTTAACAATCCTATTATATAAGTTGTTAAAAAGGATATTTATATAAATTTGGTAAAAACCTGTTTTATGTGTTGTTTGAATGAAACAGCTTGTTATATGTTGTGCAAAAAGCTAGTTATGTATGTTGTTGAAACATCTTGTTATATTTTGTTTAAAAAGCTAGTTATGTATATTGTTGAAACAGTTTATAATATAAGTTGCTCAAAAAGACCATTTCTGTTCGCGGCTTTAATTAGCTGATCGTTATGCGGCTTTTGTCCTCAGCAATTTGCCAAGTGTATGTAGGAGGAAAGGAAGCAGATGACGGATGTGATAGACTTGTGATACAAAAAACAGAAATCTGTAAGTATCGGTCTCAGAAAACAATGCCATTTACTTCCTCATTGTTTGTTTTCTTATTCTATTTTTAAAAATAAGACAAGTAAAGAGCCTGTTAGTGAATAGTCATAATATTTCCACTAACAAATGACAAAATTTAATAATTATATCACAGAACGCTAGTGTCGGGTGTCATATATAGAATAATGGTATTACTTCTACAAACAGATTGACCGTTGTAGCTGCTTACAGTTTACACCACAACCGGTCTCAAGTCCTATATTAGTTCTGGAGCCAGTCGTTTGTCTTCTTCTCTTCAAACTTCAATGAACACTACAAAGACAGAACAATAATTGTGTTAATCAAGTTGACATCGCTCGTGCACTGTCATATTTTGCTACTTGTTTTTTTGTCTATGTCCATTGTATTTCTGAGAACCTCTGAATGTCAAGGTGTATGGAAAGAACATAGAGTTTAAGAATCTAGCCGTCTTTGACATGCCCTAACGAGTGACGGTAAATGCGAGACATAACTATAAAAAGAATAGTGCTTCATTCTGATGTACATATAACTCTGACCACCTGAAGAATATGCCCTTTATCCATGTAGAGACAACTGTGATTAACTCAAGAAAAGGTCCTTTATTTATAGTTAGTCAGAGTTGTCTGTACATTGGAATGAAGGGCGTTTTCTTGAGTTGTTCGAAGTTGAATATTCATCAATAATGACAGTTGAATGAGCCTGCCTTTGTGGGAGTTTGTTACTCCACAAAGTAGTCATTAACTAAAGGTAAAGGTAACGGTATAGCGTGAGACTTGAATCGGCGTCTTGGCACTCGAGTTTTCATCCATATGTGCTCGGTCGCTTATCTAGAATTGTTCGGAGACTTCTGGATAGTGTCGCTTGAAGAATCGAAACTCACGATGCGAGGCGACAATCCAATACCCTGGGGCTCATTTCTGCCAGCGGCTGGGTCTACCACTAGGGTATCTTTTTTCCAACCATAAGTACAACTCACAATGCTTCCAGCGGGAATCGAACACGGGTTGTCTGGACGTCGGTAGCCCAGTCGGTTGGTAATTAACTGTATGGGCTATGCATGGGCACCTTGTCAAACGTTGTTATGACCATACATGGGCACCTTGTCAAACGTTGTTATGACCATACATGGGCACCTTGTCAAACGTTGTTATGACCATACATGGGCACCTTGTCAAACTTTGATATGACCATACATGGGCACCTTGTCAAACTTTGTTATGACCATACATGGGCACCTTGTCAAACTTTGATATGACCATACATGGGCACCTTGTCAAACGTTGTTATGACCATACATGGGCACCTTGTCAAACGTTGTTATGACCATACATGGGCACCTTGTCAAACTTTGATATGACCATACATGGGCACCTTGTCAAACTTTGTTTTGACCATACATGAACTATACATGAAGGCTTTGGCTGTTTCGTTTGTTTCAATTTTGTTATATTGAAATACCCGGTTGTGGAAGAGAAAACAAGAGGGAAACATGAAGTTATATTTAGAGCTGAAGTTGTTTTTAACAAAGTATTGAAATAACATTATGAGGTCGTGGCCCATCAATAATTTCACTACTGATAAACTAACACTATGATAACAAGGGTAGCCGCTGTAGAACAGTGATTAGGGCTCTGGACTAATGAGCAAAAGAAACAGGTTCCATTTAGCTCGACAACCTTAACAAGTTCAACAGCCTTAAATGGGTACCTGACTTTTTCAGAAAAGACAAGTAGACGCAGACGTAAGGCTGACCACTTTACCCAAAATGTGTCGATTGAAGAAAAAAAATTAATACGATCTCATACACTATACCCTCTATAACAAAACTATGTATCTATTTTTCTTTTACCTGAAGTATTTATATCTGAAACGTCGATTTTTGTATACATTGTATATAATCCCATCTAACAGAACAGGACATAGCGCGTTTTCGTTTATTTTCCTATTTTAAGATCCGAAGAATAAATTTACCCCAACTGGAAAACGTAAACGAAAAGATGGAAGATTTGCAATATATCAAATCCGCCCCTTCTCCCTTTTTTCCCCAATATTTAGATACAAGCTGCGCACACAAAGAGAAATAAAATAAATAAAATGTAAATAAATTGAGAAAATAAACCAGGAATAAAGATTATTTCCAGGACGGAATATGGGAAAATGCATTTACTTAATGAGGCAGATAAATATGTAATAATGAGATAAAATGTAACTTTAATACAGGAAGAAAATATCGATTGATTTACCTCACTGTCTGTTTCAGTCCGTAGAGCGGAGTTCTGTGCCTGGGATACGGTTGATGGGAAGACATGTTGCATGAGGCTCAGTGAGTTACGGATGCCTCTCTCTGTGAGTTGTTCTTGTTCGTGCTTGTGTAATGTAGGGGGAGGGAAGAGGTTTTTATGTACACTAGAAATAAAGGCCGCTTGTCTAGAGTAGTCGCCAAGAGGTGTTCGGATATCTCAATGTTTATTTCACACCCGATATATATAAATATATAACTTGTGACCCTACCGGGATTCGACTTCGAATTCTCCTGGTTAAAGTCATATCAGCGTCAATATAGCCTCTTGCGATTGTCATTTGTGACTTAGTGTTAGTGATTTCATTGTATTAAATCTCCCCATCATCAGCTAGAGTAGTCGTTTCCCTGTGCACTGCATTTCCTTCCCATTGTATCCATTTAAATAAGTTTCTGTCCGCAAACAAAAATTTGCCTTAACTGGGATTTGAACTCCGAACCTTTGGGTAGCTAAACGAGTGCACTAGCCACAACGCCACCGAGCATCTAAGATA
The DNA here is from genome assembly GCA_032433765.1 of Megaustenia siamemsis. NCBI lineage: Eukaryota > Metazoa > Mollusca > Gastropoda > Stylommatophora > Ariophantidae > Megaustenia > Megaustenia siamemsis. The sequence goes on from JAVIAB010000024.1 coordinate 63,353,985, forward strand.
AAATACAACAAAAAGTGGCGAAATGACAAGGGCGGATAATAGTGAATGTGAAGACTTTAGAAAGGATTTAGATCACGGGGCGGATATTCCTATATATAGATTCCTATATATGTTACATTCCATTCCAGCAACCAACAAAGTGTTCGTACTGATCGTTCAAACTTCTATTGAACGTGTTGTATTTTGAGAAAAAGGTGCGCAGCTTATGATGCACACTTCCGGTTTTAACAAGTAAGGAAATAAGGAGAGTTATCTTATATGAAAGAAAGAGGAGATTATAGATAGAAGTATTTTTGGAGACAAAGACGAGGATAAGGGGCATTCGACAGACGACTGTATAGGTGGACAGAGCTTAGAGGTACGACTGTATAGGTGGACAGAACTTCGAGGTACGACTGTATAGGTGGACAGAGCTTCGAGGGACGAGTATAGGTGGACAGAGCTTAGAGGGACGAGTATAGGTGGACAGAGCTTCGAGGGACGAGTATAGGTGGACAGAGCTTCGAGGGACGAGTATAGGTGGACAGAGCTTAGAGGGACGACTGTATAGGTGGACAGAGCTTCGAGGGACGAGTATAGGTGGACAGAGCTTCGAGGGACGAGTATAGGTGGACAGAGCTTCGAGGGACGAGTATAGGTGGACAGAGCTTCGAGGGACGACTGTATAGGTGGACAGAGCTTCGAGGGACGAGTATAGGTGGACAGAGCTTAGAGGGACGAGTATAGGTGGACAGAGCTTAGAGGGACGAGTATAGGTGGACAGAGCTTCGAGGGACGACTGTGAAGGTGAAAGGACGGATTTCTCGAGAAGTAAATATGTCACCATCAGGCCTGAAGATTATGCATGATAATGAAAGGAAGTGAAGCATCGATGTAGTGAAAATTGTGCTATGATTCATGTAGCGATTATTGTGTTTGAGACTCTTGTGGAGCTTAGAGAAAAATGACTTTAGTTAGCAAACCATAGCCTTGTTATCAGGGAAGATAATTGTGGTTAGGTTCTGAAGAACAAACTTTATTACTAAAGAGATAAGCCTGGTTCAGCAAACAATGTAATAAGAACTTATAACTGAATAGCTGTGAAATATATATTAAAATTGTACTTGTATTTCGTGTAAGTGTAACAGTGATGTATGAAATATTTACAAACGAACTCTTCCATATCGTATATTATGGAAGAAAGTAAGGAGATCGAGATAGTTAACAGATTAGTCCACGATGTGTATAATTCCCATCATCAGCTATAACACAGGTTACTAGCCAATAGACAAAGAGGCATTAAGATCCATCACTCCTCAACGGCCATGATACAAAACATTAACCTTCTGAGGACAATGTAGTGTGTGGCTTAGAGATATCTGCGTGTTTATGCAGATATGTGTATGTCGGCGCAATTAGGCGATAATAAAGAAGGGACTACATGACCAGCTCAGAAATAAAGGAAAGATGAGGCCGGTCCAGAAGTGCAAATAAAAGAGTAGTCGTTATAAAAATAGTTATCCTTACACCAGGTCGCAACGGTCGTCGCCAGCGACACGATCTCTATGTGCCGGCGCCAAATCCGAGTAAGTGAAGGATAGTGGTCAGTGAGCTTGTCCCATGGAAATGATTCCCTAAGAAAGTAAATCAGACAGCCAATTCGGCGAAACACAAGGTTCTGCCGCAATCTAGCTTGTAGCGAATGTACAGTCCAACACAGAATATATATATATATATATATATCATGCTAAACTAGGGCTTGCTACTGCTCCACTTCAATCAACGGCTGTAGCCTACAGCACGAATCTCCATCAAGGGGACTGGTCTCGAGGCAAGACACTGGTTTCGAGACAGAGAGGTTGTGAGTTCAAATCTCGGCTGCACCAGTTGGGATTTTTATCTATGATTTCTCTCTGCGACAACCACTCCCTGGTCTCAACAGCGAGGCCCGGCTTGAACCGTCAATTACTCATCGAAGGAAAAAAATATGAGTACCTCCGAAGCCGGAGTTATCTACTTGTGCTGCGAGGGACACATATGCACACGGCTGCCACGGAAAAACTAATTAACGCGCCAAATTAAGTTCCTAGTCTCTAGGGATCTCGCCAGACGTGAAAACTGCCAAATGTTTAAAAAAAAAAAAAAGTTCCATGAATTGGCGCAAAAAACCACGTTGACTGCGTGGTCATGTGAATGCAACCGGACTACCACTGTCTCTACAAACGAAAATCCAGACCAGAAAGAATCATTTGAAAACACACTGCAGTAAAATATGTCACCAGTCAAGAATCTGATTTTACTAAGTGGCTGTCTTGGCCCGCCGCTCTAACCGGAAGTCGAACTTGAAGGATTTGTAGAATCAAAGAGCGGGTAAACTAACACAACAAGAGTGACGTGAAATCAATGAGCTAGCAAGTTACGAGAACAAAAGTCGGTGTGAAAAAGAACTCTGTTATTATGAGATTGATAAGAAGTAAAAAGCACGATCTAAGACTTAGTCACAGAACAGAAGATATAAGTGAATCAGTAATTAATGAGAGTGTGAGAAAGTGTCTCCTGAAGTGTGAGAAAGTGTCTCCTGACAGCGCGATAATTAGTTGCCTTATACAATATATAACGTCTCAGATTAGTCATTCGTACACGAATATCAATTCAAGCTGGACAGTCTGAGCTCAACCAATGCTCGATAGCAATGAAAGTCAAAGCGGTTCTGTAAATTAATTTCTAAAATTCGCTGACCTTGATCTATTTATTTAGACTGAGTATTGACAAACGATTGGTAAGTATTTCATTTCCCTTTTTAGATGTGATGAGGTGACATTGTTAACTTACACACTGATCTAGTTAATTTCTTTCTGGCTCTTTCACATGATGACTACTAAAGGAACTGATAGTTCTCTTTGTCATCCATCCTTGAAAGGATGTTAAGTGAGTCTAGATGCGTTGATTTTTATTTGCACCTTTTGGCCCAACATATCCGACTTCAGCAAGGCATTTTAGCGCAGATTTGCCTTCTCTCCTTGATCCCTCCTCACTTGGCCAGACTGAACGGATTAATCTGTTACTCGAGGCACAGAAAAGAGGTGGAATAGAGGGTCGTAGTCTTTTTTCCTGTCTAGATTGGGTAATCTCTTAGATAGCATTGCTACCACTAGGACAGTTCTGTCATCTACCACTTTGTGGTGAAATCACGTTAGAGGAACAAATTTGTACAGATGCTCTACTGTTAAAGTTTTAATGAATAAAATTTCATTTATAATAGAGCGTCTATTATGTTATAATATTACGTGGTTTTAGATCTCATCGATTATAGTAAAAGTAAAATACCCCCGTCACACCAAGTGCCGTATAAGGAATATGGTGTTAGTGACCCTATATTTTACAGACCTTCAGCACATGATTGTTGGGGTAATGTGGTCGGTATTACGCCCGTGCTGCTTTACTTTCCCAGATAAAATATCAGATACCCATTTTTAAGTCTGGGTGAACCCGGAAGCCGTCGGTTGGGATCAAACCCTCCCCCTTGTACTCTGTAGTCCAGTTCACTAACCACTGAGCTATAGCGGCTCCCTCATCGGTCATGGCTGAGACTATCAGAACCGGCTCGTGGCAATTTTTTTTTTTTCGTTCACCAGCTTTTACCTCTGACGAAGCCCCTAGAGACTAGGAACTGAATTTTGCGTGTTAATACATTTCTCCTTGGTAGCCGCGTGCACAGGGGTCCCTAGCCGCACAGGCAGATAACTCCGACTTCGGAGGTACTCATATTTTTTCCGTCGATGAGTAATTGACGTTTCAAGCCGGGCCTCGCAATTGATCTAGTTACAAGTTATTGTGTTAAAGGCGACAGATTGACCAAAATTCAGTTTGTATAATATTTTTGGGAACTTTGTTAAGCTCAGACGGAAGATGTACAAAAGAGGTGAGATGCAGAATGGCTCAGGCAAAAGCAGCTTTCCAAAAAATGAGGAAAATACTATGCAATCCATTTTTGACAATGGAAACAATAAAAAGAGTTCTTAAATGTTACGTGGATCCAGTCTTAGCATATGGATGCGAATCATGGACAATAGAACAACAGACAAGAAAATCACTGGAGTCTGTAGAAATATGGTTTTACAGAAGAATGTTGAGAGTACCATGGACAGCTAAGAAGAGTAATGAAGATGCTCTGAGAGAGGTCAAAGCCAAAAAAGAGCTAACTTCCAACATTAGGAAGAAACAATCATCATTTTTTGGCCATGTAATGAGAAGAGAACAACTGGAATATATTGTAACAACTGGGAAAATTGAGGGACGAAGAGATAAAGGGAAGCAAAGAGAAAAAATAACAGACAGCTTATGTGAATAGCTTGGCAGAATGTCAACAACAGAAATAATAAATAACTGCCGAGATCGAAAGTTGTTGAGAGACATGATCACCTACGCCAGGAGGCCAGCACGCCCGGTACTTGATGTTAATGATGATGATAATATTTTTTGTAACTTGGTGGTTATTAAAATTCTGATGAGCTGCTGTGAAGCTGACAAGGCATGTATGGAGAAAGGATATGACAAGAAATAGTTGAAGGAGTTAACAGTAAGTGAAGATCATGATCATATAAAACACAGGTGATCTTGCTTCAAAAAAGGCTCTCATCGAGGGACAGTAAGGACAACAATCTATCTTTTGTATTGTTTTGGTTTGTATAATTTGAGCTTGTATTTTCAAATAACTACAAATGATGAAGTTTTAAAACAACTAAAAATGAAAAGAGAACTACTAAACATAATTCAAACAAAACAAATGAGATTTTTGGGCTATGTTAAAAGACACAACAGCCTACTAAAAGTAATCTTGGAACGGAAAATACAAGATAAAAGAGGCAGAGTCAGAACAAAGCTAATAAGGACAAGTAACATTAAAAGATGGACAAGTCGGCCCATGACAACCTGTACTATCAAATCAAGAGACAGAGCAAAATGGAGCTTCGTTGTAGCCAACCTTCGATGCGAAGACAGCACTTCAATGATCATTAATGATGATGATCTTCATATAAATCTCAACTGATGTTGCTGCAAAAAGGGACTCTTTGAGAAACAATAAGTGAAGACAAGTACCACCAATAAATATTACTTTTTTATGCTTCTTTTCACAACAGTCTAATAAAAGTAATATTAGAGGGGAAAATACAAGGTAAAAGAGGCAGAGGCAGACCAAGACTAACATGGACGAGTAACATCAAAAGATGGACAAGTCAGCCTATCACAATCTGCACCATCAATGCAAGAGACAGAGTGGAATGGCGCTCCATGATAGCCAACCTTCGATTCGTAGAGGGCACCCAATGATGATGATGATGATGATGCTTCTTTTGTTTTGCTTTTGGTTTGTATAATCTGAGGTTGTATGTTCAAACATTTGTGCAACTGTATTTTCTTGAAAGCTTACTATCAAAATCAAGAGGAAACAAGTGAAGTTGTTGGCCATGAAATGAGAAATAGCTTGAACATATTGTAATAATTTGACAAAATGAGGGCACAAGAGTTAAGGGAACAAAACGACAATTTGTAGGCCTACCAAATATTTTAAAAGAATGTGTTTGGTAGGAAGTCAATAACAGAATTGATAATCAAATATCATCATTATCCTGTGTCATATCGGTTGGCTTAAATCATGTACTTCTACAAGTCTCTATGCACTGTGCATCACATTTATTCTGTTGTTGACTGAATGGGGCTCCGTGACACCAAGCTATGGACAACTCTACTCTCTTTGATGTCTGCGATCTCTCTTTTCTTGTATTTTGCCATTTGTTAACAAGTATTCCAACTATTCTCTTCTCGTGATGTGCTCGAAAAGGGAGATTGTTTCTTTTTTATATTATTTGTATTTTTGAGCTCTCTTTTTGTATTGACCATGTTTTCAATAAGCGGAATAAGCTCATGTGAAAACATACAATTGTGCAGAGACGTGATCTGCTACGCCTGCATCGCTCTATAATGATGACTGGTTTACTTGTTTACATTCATCATCATCATGTGCCTTACCGGTTGGCGTAGGCGATCATGTCATTCCACAATCTTATATCTGCAATGCATCGTATCAATTCCGTTGCTGACTGTTTTCCATGCCATGATACCAAGCTATCCAGTATTTTCTCTCTTTGTCGTCCGCGATCTCTTTTTCCTTTTATTTTGCCAGTTGAAACCAAGTATTCCAACTTTCATCTTCTCATGATGTGCCCGAAAAACGTTGATTGTTTCTTTCTGATGTTTTTTATGAGCTCCCTTTCTGTGTTTACATTAAATTAACGTTTATATCTCTATGATTAACTTATATAGAGTATTTTAAATCGCTTCTTGTCCAGGTCTCCACCCAAAACGGAACTGACGATCCACTCAAGGCATTGTCCCAGAATGCGGATGGTTTCTTGTTAATCTATTCAGTGGTAGACAGGGACAGCTTCTGGGCGGCGACTGAATACTATGATCTCATTATGGAGTTGCGGAATCACAATGATACGCCTCTGGTTTTCATAGGTAAACAGTGAGTAACTCACCTGATAATACATTAAATATAAGAACCTTTATCATGGGGAAAAAGTGAATAACTCACCTGATATTACATTAAATATAAGAACCTTTCTCATGGAGAAACAGTGAATAACTCATATGATAATACATTACATATAAGAACCTTTCTCATGGGGAAACAACGCAAATTTAATTCCATCTTCTTTATCCTTCTGCTTCTTAAGCGAGATGCGTTAGTCGCATCATATACAGCAAACTTTGGATAATTGAGAAATCGCGAAGATGGTAATTAATACACACATTAGAGATAAAACAAAGCTTTAATAGAAAAACATTAATTTTAAAGACAACAAGACTATATAGATCATAAGAAGTGACGTAAAAAGGTGATGATGTTAATTGAAATGTAACAATAAGAGTTACAAATTGTTTTATATTTCTTAATTTACATAGTTTTTTTATATTTAGAAGACAGGGTAGGTAGGTGTAGAATCTTTCCTGGCTCTATTAAAACTTAATGAGTACTTTTTGAATATTTAAGAAGAGCAACCCTTGATATCTGTTCTTTAATTTAGTCAACCAGTTATCTCACGGGGCCTGTTATTTACTTCTTTCAGCTCACAAGACAGACTGTGTCACTCGGCAGGTTGTGACGTCATCCAAAGGGCGAGACGCGGCGTTCAACATTGGAGCCTCCTACTACGAGACGTCCGTGCGTTCAGATCCAGAAGGAGTCAAATTTGTGTTCCACGACGTCATTAGACAAGTGCGGTCTGTGCGCACGCACGCGCGTATACAAGACCAGCCGTGTACTAAAATGCGCGGGTTGATACATCGCCTCAGTCTTAAGTCGAAAAGAAAGCGGTCCAAGTCAAGATCAAAACAGAAACTAAAGTCTATAGAGCACATTCATGAACAAAATTAGCATATGTATTTATTTAAAAATATTCACAAATAACCAAAAACTGTTCTGACAACAATAATATAAGAAGGATATAACTCCCAAACGAAGAACAAACATCAGAACTTTCATATTTTGTGTTTATCGAACACTGCACTCATCATCATGTGCCATAGTGGTTGACGTACCCGATCATGTCCTTCTACAATTCTCTATCAACAGTGCATCGTATCAGTTTTGGTTTTCACCGTTTTCTATGCCATGACACCAAGTTATTCAGAAGTTTCTCTCTTTGTCGTCCGCGATCTCTCTCTCTCTCCATGTATTTTGTCAGTTGTCTTGTATTTCAACTTTCCATCTTCTCATGTTGTGCCCGAAACATGTCCACCTTTTGTTTCTTTCTGATGTTTTTATGTAGCCCCCTTTTTGTGTTGGCCTCTTTGGTTTTTTATCCTCGTTAGTTTTATTTTTAGCTGCCAAGGAGACTCACAACATTCTTCTGAGAACTCCCATCTCTGTGGCCTCTCATCGTCCTTTCATTTTCTTTCTCTACTCTCCATGATTCACTTCCATAGATGAGGATTGGCTCTATATGGCACAGATGAACTCTTTTCTCACTTCCGTTGACATAGACTTGCACAAAACATTTTACAATGAACAGACTAGATTAAATAAGATACGTTTCCAAGGAAAGAAGTCCACTGTTCATAATGCTATGCTAGAGACTAAGACGACATCAACAAATCAAAGGACAGCAATAGTTTAGATTAAGAAATAAATCAACCGATGGAACAACTAAACTTCAAAATGTACCTCTACTGAAATATTCAAATACTTGAAACTCGCTGCCACTAATCTTTTATGTGAGTTGTATTTTCTTTTTTACATTTAGCCTCAAGTTGATCAAATTCAGCATAAGGTTTTAATGCGTGGTCGCACGAATGTATCACAGACATTGATGAGTCTGCTATAGTGAAGTTTGTGTTTAATGGGATCAACCGGGTGTGCACTAGAATATGCTTTGATCTGTATACCAAGTTGTGCTTGATCTTGATAGCTGTACCTTCACAGAACAATACAAGAATCTGTGTCTTTATGGGGGTAGAGATATGAAGAGTAGGGTGGGGGTTAGCGAGAGGGAGAGGGGGATATATAAACTTGTCATCAATAAATGTGTTCATTCCTGAGATCAGATACAATTTGCAAGATAACACAGGAAATGTTAAAATAGACATTTCTCGTTGAATGTTCAGAAATGTCGGAGTTGAAGTATCGGTAGAAGCTACTGAAGCAGTGATACATTCGTCTGAATTCATTCTTCAGGGTGCACAAGTGCTGGTTGTTTGTTTCAAGTTCTGTCTGTTGTTGAGGTAATGGTAACGTAACATGCTAATGCTGTTCAGTGATTATACATCAGATTTTGACCTTGCTCTCAATGGGCGCACACTACAGACAGCTGAATGTAACAAGCTCAGTTATAAAGTTGAACAAGTCAGAATTTTAACGGCACGGCCAAATTAGATGTCAGCATAAAGAGCAAGCCACTTAAATCATGCATATCACCCTCTATTTGATATAAAAGATATCGAAAACCTATGGGGTTTTCAGTAGTGTTGTGACGTCAACTCTAGCAACAAAAAACCTTTTTGAGCCTTTTACACTTAAGGCATCTTAGATAATTCGTTGGCAGAATTATCGACGTCATGTCAACTGGTAAAAAATAGCATTGATTAGTTTCAGCAATTTCCACAATGATGGCTACAGCGTGACTCTAATTAAACACACCCCCAACATATCCTCCTTCTATAACTTGGACTTACTCGTGCCGTTCTTTATTTCAAATGTGTGCTACCTCCAGATTATGGTTTCTTCAACTAAATAACCATCGACCCCAACATTTCCCCTATCTCGACATTTATGGTCTCCACTAAGGGTAAGCAAAAAAGCTTCTCTCCATGCCTTCTCTTCATGCGTTTGTGGTATATCGTGCTAGTGATCATGTATCTTTCTATGACCAACGAAACATTTTTGGGTGATATGGTCGTTATAACGCCACGCCGCCTTTAATTCCCAAATAATCTCTGTTACCCATCTATACAGGCTTGTGTACTCCACATTCTGGTTGGTCCAATAAAAATCTTGCATTTTTGATTCCCTTCTGACTACGAAGCGAGCACATTAACCCCTCAGTTACCGGGGCTCCGGGTACATGTTCTAATTTACCTTCACTTTGTTCTGATATCGTTTATTTGTTCAAGACTTTTTAAAAATCGACTTTACCTTTTAATCTGGATTTATAAATTAGTTATACCCTGCCTGTTTTGTATATAGGTTGATGTTTTCAGTGACAGGTCATGAAACAGTCACCTTTGCTTTGACATGATTTTCTTATACACCCCGATATTTCGACATAAGAAGCGTATCTTTAACATATCTAGATGAGAATCTTGATTTAATATTACCTTTATTAACAATTTGTCTTTGTTTTAATTTACATATTCGTTTGTGTGTTCTACGCAAAGAAAACATATTTGATTATTATTTACAGCAAAACAAAAATACGAATTTGTTTATAGCAACTTTTCTCCAATGGGACAACAATACATATTCTGACCTGATCTTTTTTTATGCAAAAAAACCAAAAGCGTAATACCAAGTTGCTTTTCTTCAGTATTCATTCTGTCTATCACACGCTGTCTGTCTTGTTGTTGGGGGGGGGGGGGGGGGAGGGGAGGCAGTTCAAAGGGTAATTGAAACAAAAGTCGCATGTGGTCGCCGCGCACTGTAAAGTCAAGTGTCTCTTACTGATCGTCCAAGTTAAAATAATAATATTCTTGGCTATGCCGTTCACATGAACGACAGATGTCCAATATCATCATTTTATTTCTTGTTCGTCGACATTAGGTACATTATGCCCAGCAAATTATACAGTGAGCTGTCTACATTAGCGTACAGTGAGCTATCTACATTAACGTACAGTGAGCTGTCTACATTAGCGTACTGTGAGCTATCTACATTAACGTACAGTGAGCTGTCTACATTAGCGTACAGTGAGCTATCTACATTAACGTACAGTGAGCTGTCTACATTAGCGTACTGTGAGCTATCTACATTAACGTACAGTGAGCTGTCTACATTAGCGTACTGTGAGCTGTCCACATTAACGTACAGTGAGCTGTCTACAATAACGTACAGTGAGCTGTCCACATTAACGTACTGTGAGCTATCTACATTAACGTACAGTGAGCTGTCCACATTAACGTACAGTGAGCTGTTTACATTAACGTACAGTGAGCTGTCTACAATAACGTACAGTGAGCTGTTTACATTAACGTACAGTGAGCTGTCTACATTAACGTACAGTGAGCTGTCTACAATAACGTACAGTGAGCTGTCTACAATAACGTACAGTGAGCTGTTTACATTAACGCACAGTGAGCTGTCTACATTAACGTACAGTGAGCTGTTTACATTAACGTACAGTGAGCTGTCTACATTAACGTACAGTGAGCTGTTTACATTAACGTACAGTGAGCTGTCTACAATAACGTACAGTGAGCTGTTTACATTAACGTACAGTGAGCTGTTTACATTAACGTACAGTGAGCTGTCTACAATAACGTACAGTGAGCTGTTTACATTAACGTACAGTGAGCTGTCTATAATAACGTTGTATTCTATTTATGGAAACTGTTCCATAGCATCAGGGACATTTCTTGACTATTCCTGTAATGTATTCATTGACTATTCCTGTAATGTATTCATTGACTATTCCTGTAATGTATTCATTGACTATTCCTGTAATGTATTCATTGACTATTCCTGTAATGTATTCATTGACTATTCCTGTAATGTATTCATTGACTATTCCTGTAATGTATTCATTTACTATTCCTGTAATGTATTCATTGACTATTCCTGTAATGTATTCATTGACTATTCCTGTAATGTATTCATTGTACATACATCGGTTTTTTTCACTAAGCACTCCGAATCGACCAGACCCTTTACCACATTTAGACTCACCAATCTCACAATATATACATCATTCTCCTACCACTCACCAATCTCACAATATATACTTCTTTGTCCTACCACTCGCCAATCTCTCAATATATACTTCATTGTCCTACCACTCGCCAATCTCACAATATATACATCATTATCCCACCACTCACCAATCTCTCAATATATACATCATTGTCACACCACTCACCAATCTCTCAATATATACATCATTGTCCCACCACTCACCAACCTCTCAATATATACATTATTGTCACACCACTCACCAATCTCTCAATATATACATCATTATCCCACCACTCACCAATCTCTCAATATATACATCATTGTCCCACCACTCACCAATCTCTCAATATATACATCATTGTCCCACCACTCGCCAATCTCTCAATATATACATCATTGTCCCACCACTCACGAATCTCTCAATATATACATCATTGTCCCACCAATCTCTCAATATATACATCATTGTCCCACCAATCTCTCAATATATACTTCATTATCCCACCACTCTCTCAATATATACATCATTGACCCACCACTCACCAATCTCTCAATATATACATCATTATCCCACCACTCACCAATCTCTCAATATATACATCATTATCCCACCACTCACCAATCTCTCAATATATACATCATTATCCCACCACTCACCACTCTCTCAATATATACATCATTGTCCCACCAATTTCACAATATATACATCATTGTCCCACCACTATCTCAATATATACATCATTGTCCCACCAATCTCTCAATATATACTTCATTATCCCACCACTCTCTCAATATATACATCATTGACCCACCACTCACCAATCTCTCAATATATACATCATTATCCCACCACTCACCAATCTCTCAATATATACATCATTATCCCACCACTCACCAATCTCTCAATATATACATCATTATCCCACCACTCACCACTCTCTCAATATATCCATCATTGTCCCACCAATTTCACAATATATACATCATTGTCCCACCACTATCTCAATATATACATCATTATCCCACCTCTCACCAATCTCTCAATATATACATCATTATCCACCACTCACCAATCTCTCAATATATACATCATTATCCACCACTCACCAATCTCTCAATATATACATCATTATCCCACCACTCACCAATCTCTCAATATATACATCATTATCCCACCACTCACCACTCTCTCAATATATACATCATTGTCCCACCAATTTCACAATATATACATCATTGTCCCACCACTATCTCAATATATACATCATTATCCCACCACTACCAATCTCTCAATATATACATCATTGTCCCACCACTCACCAATCTCTCAATATATACATCATTGTCCCACCACTCTCTCAATATATACATCATTGTCCCACCACTCTCTCAATATATACATCAATGTCCCACCACTCACCAATCTCTCAATATATACATCACTGTCCCACCACTCTCTCAATATATACATCATTGTCCCACCACTCTCTCAATATATACATCACTGTCCCACCACTCTCTCAATATATACATCAATGTCCCACCACTCACCAATCTCTCAATATATACATCATTGTCCCACCACTCTCTCAATATATACATCATTGTCCCACCACTCTCTCAATATATACATCATTGTCCCACCACTCTCTCAATATATACATCATTGTCCCACCACTCTCTCAATATATACATCATTGTCCCACCACTCTCTCAATATATACATCATTGTCCCACCACTCTCTCAATATATACATCATTGTCCCACCACTCTCTCAATATATACATCATTGTCCCACCTCTCTCTCAATATATACATCATTGTCCCACCACTCTCTCAATATATACATCATTGTCGCACTACTCACCAATATCTCAATATATGCATCATTGTCCCACCTCTCTCTCAATATATACATCATTGTCCCACCACTCTCTCAATATATACATCATTGTCCCACCACTCTCTCAATATATACATCATCGTCCCACCACTCTCCCAATATATACATCATTGTCCCACCACTCTCTCAATATATACATCATTGTCCCACCACTCTCCCAAAATATACATCATTGTCCCACCATTCCCCAATATATACATCATTGTCCCACCACTCTCCCAATATATACATCATTGTCCCACCACTCTCCCAATATATACATCATTGTCCCACCACTCTCCCAATATATACATCATTGTCACAACACTTAAAAGTCTCTCAATATATACATCACTGTCCCACCACTCTCTCAATATATACATCACTGTCACACCACTCTCTCAATATATACATCATTGTCCCACCACTCTCTCAATATATACATCATTGTCCCACCACTCACCAATATCTCAATATATACATCATTGTCCCACCTCTCTCTCAATATATACATCATTGTCCCACCACTCTCTCAATATATACATCATTGTCCCACCACTCTCCCAATATATACATCATTGTCCCACCATTCTCCCAATATATACATCATTGTCACAACACTCAAAAGTCTCTCAATATATACATCATTGTCACAACACTCAAAAGTCTCTCAATATAAACATCATTGTCGAATCTATCATAATCATCAACTCTGAAAGAATGAAGAACAAACTTGGCAGTGTCCTCCTTGTCCAGTGTCGGGACACACTCAGTGCCAGAAATGAAAGCGAACTTATCAGCTAATATACTGTATTCATTGACGGAACGTCATATATCGTGCCAATTGCGTAATATCTCAGTTGGGGCTATTTTAATTATATTTCGTTGAAGATGAAACTACTAATCTTGCTGGTTTTGATCCGTGTTGATTAATATTCTCTCTGGCTAAATTTTTTTTATATTTGCAATTCTTGTTGATTGTTTGAAAGTTTAATATTTACAGTTTGTGTTATTACAATATGTGCTGTCTAAGATTTGTGTTTATAACAATACTCGATGGTTGCAACTATTTCTGGTTACTATATTTGTGGTGCAGTTTGAATGACTAATTCACTTGTAAAAATAACGATAAATATTTATTTAAATTATTGCTGGATATATATGTTAATAAATTGTTACTCCATCGCCAACTTGTCAATGTTTTTTTCTCTGTAGTTGAACGTGATGAAAGAATATCAAACTTGTCAAGGTTTATCTCTGTGTAGTTGAACGTGATGATAGATGACCAAACTTGTCAAGGTTTATTTCTCTGTAGTTGAACGTGATGAAAGAAGAAAAAACTTGTCAAGGTTTATTTCTCTGTAGTTGAACAGATGAAAGAAGACCAAACTTGTCAAGGTTTATTTCTCTGTAGTTGAACGTGATGAAAGGGACCAAACTTGTCAAGGTCTATTTCTCTGTAGTTGCACGTGATGATAGAAGACCAAACTTGTCAAGGTTTATTTCTCTGTAGTTGAACAGATGAAAGAAGACCAAACTTGTCAAGGTTTATTTCTCTGTAGTTGAACGTGATGAAAGAAGAAAAAACTTGTCAAGGTTTATTTCTCTGCAGTTGAACAGATGAAAGAAGACCAACTTGTCAAGGTTTATTTCTCTGTAGTTGAACGTGATGAAAGGGACCAAACTTGTCAAGGTCTATTTCTCTGTAGTTGCACGTGATGATAGAAGACCAAACTTGTCAAGGTTTATTTCTCTGTAGTTGAACAGATGAAAGAAGACCAAACTTGTCAAGGTTTATTTCTCTGTAGTTGAACGTGATGAAAGAAGAAAAAACTTGTCAAGGTTTATTTCTCTGTAGTTGAACAGATGAAAGAAGACCAAACTTGTCAAGGTTTATTTCTCTGTAGTTGAACGTGATGAAAGGGACCAAACTTGTCAAGGTCTATTTCTCTGTAGTTGCACGTGATGATAGAAGACCAAACTTGTCAAGGTTTATTTCTCTGTAGTTGAACGTGATGCAAGAAGACTAAACTTGTCAAGGTTTATTTCTCTGTAGTTGAACAGATGAAAGAAGACCAAACTTGTCAAGGTTTATTTCTCTGTAGTTGCACGTGATGATAGAAGACCAAACTTGTCAAGGTTTATTTCTCTGTAGTTGAACGTGATGCAAGAAGACTAAACTTGTCAAGGTTTATTTCTCTGTAGTTGAACAGATGAAAGAAGACCAAACTTGTCAAGGTTTATTTCTCTGTAGTTGAACAGATGAAAGAAGACCAAACTTGTCAAGGTTTATTTCTCTGTAGTTGAACGTGATGCAAGAAGACTAAACTTGTCAAGGTTTATTTCTCTGTAGTTGCACGTGATGATAGAAGACCAAACTTGTCCAAGGTTTTTTTCTCTGTAGTTGAACAGATGAAAGAAGACCAAACTTGTCAAGGTTTATTTCTCTGTAGTTGAACAGATGAAAGAAGACCAAACTTGTCAAGGTTATTTCTCTGTAGTTGAACAGATAAAAGAAGACCAATCTTGTCAAGGTTTATTTCTCTGTAGTTGAACGTGATGATAGAAGACCAATCTTGTCAAGGTTTATTTATCTGTAGTTGAACGTGATGATAGAAGACCGAACTTGTCAAGGTTTATTTCTCTGTAGTTGAACAGATGAAAGAAGACCAAACTTGTCAAGGTTTATTTCTCTGTAGTTGAACGTGATGATAGAAGACCAAACTTGTCAAGGTTTATTTCTCTGTAGTTGAACGTGATGATAGAAGACCAAACTTGTCAAGGTTTATTTCTCTGTAGTTGAACAGATGAAAGAAGACCAAACTTGTCAAGGTTTATTTCTCTGTAGGTGAACGTGTTGAAAGGGACCAATCTTGTCAAGGTTTATTTCTCTGTAGGTGAACGTGATGATAGAAGACCAAACTTGTCCAAGGTTTTTTTCTCTGTAGTTGAACAGATGAAAGAAGACCAAACTTGTCAAGGTTTATTTCTCTGTAGTTGAACAGGTGAAAGAAGACCAAACTTGTCAAGGTTATTTCTCTGTAGTTGAACAGATAAAAGAAGACCAATCTTGTCAAGGTTTATTTCTCTGTAGTTGAACGTGATGATAGAAGACCAATCTTGTCAAGGTTTATTTATCTGTAGTTGAACGTGATGATAGAAGACCGAACTTGTCAAGGTTTATTTCTCTGTAGTTGAACAGATGAAAGAAGACCAAACTTGTCAAGGTTTATTTCTCTGTAGTTGAACGTGATGATAGAAGACCAAACTTGTCAAGGTTTATTTCTCTGTAGTTGAACGTGATGATAGAAGACCAAACTTGTCAAGGTTTATTTCTCTGTAGTTGAACAGATGAAAGAAGACCAAACTTGTCAAGGTTTATTTCTCTGTAGGTGAACGTGATGAAAGGGACCAAACTTGTCAAGGTTTATTTCTCTGTAGGTGAACGTGATGAAAGGGACCAAACTTGTCAAGGTTTATTTCTCTGTAGGTGAACGTGATGAAAGAAGACCAATCTTGTCAAGGTTTATTTCTCTGTAGTTGAACGTGATGATAGAAGACCAAACTTGTCAATGTTTATTTCTCTGTAGTTGAACAGATGAAAGAAGACCAAACTTGTCAAGGTTTATTTCTCTGTAGTTGAACGTGATGATAGACGACCAAACTTGTCAATGTTTATTTCTCTGTAGTTGAACGTGATGATAGAAGACCAAACTTGTCAAGGTTTATTTCTCTGTAGTTGAACGTGATGCAAGAAGACTAAACTTGTCAAGGTTTATTTCTCTGTAGTTGAACAGATGAAAGAAGACCAAACTTGTCAAGGTTTATTTCTCTGTAGTTGAACAGATGAAAGAAGACCAAACTTGTCAAGGTTTATTTCTCTGTAGTTGAACGTGATGATAGAAGACCAAACTTGTCAAGGTTTATTTCTCTGTAGTTGAACGTGATGCAAGAAGACTAAACTTGTCAAGGTTTATTTCTCTGTAGTTGAACAGATGAAAAAAGACCAAACTTGTCAAGGTTTATTTCTCTGTAGTTGAACAGATGAAAGAAGACCAAACTTGTCAAGGTTTATTTCTCTGTAGGTGAACGTGATAAATGAAGAAAGAGCACAAAATAATCTTATGAAAAGATTTCACAAAAAGCAGAAAACAATGTGTACAATTGATAAGTCTACTGGGAACACACTTGAATATAACATGCACAAATGTTGATGAAGTACATAGAAAAAATATAATTAAGGAATATAAATATATATAAACAACATGCATGAATTTTATCGAAATATAATGAGCATATATGAATATCACATGCGCAATTGTCAAAGAACAAAGTATATGCATCAATTTGCTTGTATAATTACAAGCAAGCAAAGTACACAAAAGAGTGCAAAATCATCATCATCACCATGTGTCATACCAGTTGGCGAAAGCGATCAAGTCCTTCCACAATTTTCTTTTATGTACAGTGCATCGTATCAGTTCTGTTGTTATCCAGTATTTTCTCTTTTTGTCGTTCGCGATCTCTCTTTCCTTTAATTTTGCCAGTTGTAACCAAGTATTCCAACTTTCCTCTTCTTATGATGTGCCCGAAAAATGTTGATTGTTTCTTTCTGATGTTTTTTAGGAGTTCCCTTTTTGTGTTGGCCTCTTTGAGAACTTCCTCATTGGTCTTTTTAGCTGTCCAGAGAACTTTCAACATTCTTCTGAGAAATCCTATCTCTCTGATCTTTGAATGTAAAATAGTATTCACAAATTTGGACAAGTGAATGTAAAATAAAGTAAAGTATACGCCAAGTGGCGTATAGGGAAATATGGTGTTAGTGACCCTACATTTTACAGACCTTCAGCACATGATTTTTGGGGTAATGTGGTCGGTATTACGCCCGTGCTGCTTTACTTTCCCAGAAAAATTCTGGTACCCATTTAAGGCTGGGTGAACCCGGAAGCCGTCGGTTGGGATCGAACCCTACCCCTTGTCCTTTGTAGACCAGTTCACTAACCACTGAGCTATCGCGGCTCCCTGAATGTAAAATAGTATTCACAAATTTGGACAAGTGAATGTAAAATAGTGTTCACAAATTTGGACAAGTGAATGTAAAATAGTATTCACAAATTTGGACAAGTGAATGTAAAATAGTATTCACAAATTTGGACAAGTGAATGTAAAATAGTATTCACAAATTTGGACATGTGAATGTAAAATAGTATTCACAAATTTGGACAGGTCGCAAAGAAAAGGAAGGAAATAATAACGTGTACAAATTTAGGTAGTGAAGAAAAGCCAAAATCAAACAAAATAATTGAAAGTTTTCGTTTGTGAATAAATGAGATGATTTCCATGATGAGATCTCCCGTCCTAGAGATGAGTTATGTGCTTGTAGATCCACAATCAATTGCCATTGGTCTGATTTTCTTTATTTATTGGTCGTTTTTTTTCTATATTTTTAATCAACAATTTTGTGTTTTGCATGCTGGATTTTTCTACTCTACAATGAGTAGCCTTCAGGCACTTTCAAACAGTACAAGGTATTGAGATAAAGTATAGAGACAAGGTATAGCGACAAGGTATAGAGACAAGGTATAGAGACAAGGTATAGAGATAAGGTATAGAGACAGGGTATAGATATAAGGTATAGAGTTAATGTATGGAGACAATGCATATAGACAAGGTATAGAGACAAGGTATACAGATAAGGTATACAGATAAGGTATAGAGACAAGGTTTAAAGATCAGGTGAGAGCCGCGATAGCTCGGTGGTTAGTGAACTGGACTACAAAGAATAAGGGGTAATGTTCGATCCCAACCAACGGCTTCCTGGTTCACCCAACCTTAAAAAGTTACCGGATATTTTTTCTGGAAAAGTAAAGCGGCACGGGCGTAATACCAACTACATTACCCCATAAAAAGGTGCTGAAGGTCTGTAAAATTGATGGTCACTAACATTATATTCCCTATACGCCACTTGGCGTGATCAGTGATCTTTACTTTTTTCTTTTCTATAGAGATCACAAAGGGAGCTCCTAAAATACATCAGAAAGAAACAATCAACATATTTCGGGCACATCATGAGAAGAGAAAAGTTGGAATACTTGGTTTCAACTGGCAAAAAAAAAGGAATGAGAGATCGCAGACAACAAAGAGAGAAAATACTGGATAGCTTGGTTTCATGGTATGGAAAACAGTCAACAACAGAAATGATACGACGCACAGTGGATAGAAGATTGTAGAAGGACATGATCGCCCACGCCAACCGGTATGGCACATGATGATGAATATAGAGATCAGGTATAGAGACATGGTATAGAGACAAGGTATGGAGACAAGTTGTGGAGACAAGGTATAAAAACAAGGTAGACAGACAAGGTATAGAGACAAGTTGTTGAGACAAGGTATAGAGACAATGTATAGAGACAAGGTATAAAAACAAGGTAGAGAGACAAGGTATAGAGACAAGGTGTTGAGACAAGGTATAGAGACAATGTATAGAGACAAGGTATAGTGATACAACTCCGAAATATGACCTTCATGGCAATGAGATTTGAGCTTGATGTCCATATAAATCAGACATGCATTACCCTAATTCAAATAACTATTTCGAGGTATCTGATGGCAAAAGTAGCTTGTTCCAACTGAATATAGGCAACTTCGAAGATTGAAAAGTTAAAAGGACATGTCATGGACAGTACAGGTCGAGAAAGCTCTTAAAATATCCATACAGTACAAGTCGAGAGGTCTGTTTATTTGTAACTCCACTGATAATCTGAGAAAGATTTATGTCAACTCGAGTACAATAATTATTTATCTAATTCATTGATTTTACTATAAACGGTCGGCGAGGAACGGTATTAGGAGAAAAGAGACAAGCTAATTTATATTAGTGATATGCTACATCTGAGTAGACCTGTTGGGCAAGATTACTTCACAAATGGGTTTTGTTTTTTAAAAATATATATAACGTCATCACTGAACAAATCGGGAACCGCGATAGCTCAGTGGTTAGTGAACTGGACTACAAAGGACAATAGGTAGGGTTCGATCCTAACCAACGGCTTCCAGTTCACCCAGCCTTTAATGGGTACCGGATTTTTTTCTGGGAAAGTAAAGCGGCACGGGCGTAATATCTACTACATTACCCCAAAAATCATGTGCCGACGGTCTGTAAAATGTATGGTCACTAACATCATACTTGCTATACGCCACTTGGCGTGACGGGGGTACTTTACTTTACTTTTCACTGAACAAATTTTATCGTTTGAGATCACAAGAAATTCAAGCATTAGAACTTTCAATCTGAATTCCTTCAACAAAGAGTCCAGTAAAGAGGATTAGAAAATATTTGTGCATGTTCGAAAAATGTTTTTGGTGTATTTGTGCAGTCTTTTGGATTGAAGACCAGTAGTGTCAGCACCGTTTAGTATTTTTGTTACAACATAGTTTTGGCATTAAGCAAAAATCTGAACATAACAACAATAACATAAATGAAAGTACTTAATAATTTTGTGAATAGCTGTTTATTTGTACTTTATAAATTACATTAGGATTATATATGTATATGTATATTCGTGTCTCATTATAGCACTAAAATTTGGAAATAAAGGAAGGAAGAAAGAAAGGAAGCAAAGAATGAAGTAAAGTAACAAAGAAGGGAGCAAAGAAGTAAGGAAGGAAGCAATGAAGAAAGGAAAATCATAATAACTGTGTATTGAATGAGTTAATTCCACTGAAAATCAATGATACTGTTGTATAGTGAAGTACTATTCCCTGTGAACCATTGATAAACGTGATCACAAAACATTCTACAACATTTTGTACGAGACAACTGAAGAGCTGCTTTTATTTACAAGTCAAGAATTGTAACTTACTTTACAGCTTTCTTACAAGCTAAGAATTGTAACTTACTTTACAGCTTTCTTACAAGCTAAGAATTGTAACTTACTTTACAGCTTTCTTACAAGCTAAGAATTGTAACTTACTTTACAGCTCACTTACAGCTTTCTTTCCTATTTCCGTTTATGGCACTTAATGGCGGAACTAAATGTTTGAGATGAGACTGTGTGGTTTAGGGTTCAGCTTAGGCGGCTAAACAGAAAATTCCAGGGTTTGAATCCCACTACGACAGGAAATTTTTTTTTCATTTTAAATCCATGGACCTTTCGTTGCTTGATTTTCTCCTGTCTCTGGATAGTCAGATCCAATGATTAGCCCTTTCGGATATGGACAAAAATAATAGTTTCAATATGCAATAGCGCGCGTTAAAGAAACTCTTGACAGTTCAAAATAGAAGTGACGAGGCTAAAAGTGCCCGCTGCCAGAACAAAAGTGTTATATATCACACCAAAGATGAATGTGTTGGATAAAATACGGCGTTGATATCGTTACTTTGCCTTAAACTAGAGACACAACACATCTACGGTCACTTAACAGGTGCACACCAAGATGAAGAATTGTTATATATCAAATTATTATTTGATTTAAAAAAATAGTATTTAATGTTAACGGATACAAAACAATTGTTCTTTAATAGTATAGTTAAAGCTTTACGTAATTAATGGACTACACAAATGTGAACGACGTTACGGCTCAATAGGTCTTCAGCAGGAACACCAAACACCACACACACAGATAGGTAAATAAATCAAAGTAGCCCTACATAGCTAACTAATAATAAAGTATTTACAATTAATAATCTCCAACTAGAATAACAAAATAAAAATGTATTCCCTGTGAAATGCGCTGAGGCCAGGAGGAAAATGAACGCTGGCTAGTCCGCGCAGGAAACTCGGTGTAGTTGACCAGCTAATGGTAGGGCCAAAACACTTCATGACTTGTGATCGCTGCCGATGTAGTCGCTAAAACAAAGCCCCTATACAAACAAAACCACCAAGATCACATCTTGTATCTCCATTTCCTTTGTTACCTTTTTGGACCTTACTGTTTCCTTCTAGCATTTCTGGCCTCCACACCTCGGTTTTTTTTTTTATAAACCCACAGACACCCATTGTTACATGCTCTATACTTCATCAGTTCCACTTTTATGTCGTGATTCTACATTGTTTTTTTAAATTTACTTTATAAGTTATTGCGTCTTCGTCATATCAAATCATGATTTCCTCGAAAAAGCTCACTTTATGCCAGGCTTCTTAAGCCGCCGGCTTTATCCAGACTCGATCCTCCAATATGCCCTTCAAACGGGTCCACCATTATCGTTTATCCTGAGGCACCCATTGTGGTTAGTGAACTGGACTACATCGGACAAGAGGTAGGGTTTGATCCCAACCGACGGTCCGGTTCACCCAGCCTTTAATAGGTAACGGATTTTTTCTGAGAAAGTAAAGCGGCACGGGCGTAATACCGACCACATTACTCCAAAAATCATGTACCAAAGGTATTAAAAGATTGATTGTCATTGACACCATATTCTTTATACGCCACTTGGCGTGACAGGGGCTCTTTACTTTTTTTTTTTTTTGAGGCACCCATTATTACTTCCAAACCGCCCCCCTCTCTCCCCTCACCCCCACCCCCAGTGAGAGAACAATACTCACCCTCACCTATCATCCTCACAACTTAACTGCTGTGAGATTACTCAACCGTTACCGTTCCATTCTCCACTCCGATCCCACCACTCGTCTACTTTTCCGCGATCCTGCTATGGTCACCTTCAAATGCGACAACGATTGTAAGAGACATTCCGTTCAGGAGCCGCCTCCCTCACTTCAACAATAAACACCTGCTGGACGCGGTCCAACGTGGATGTAGCTGTAGCCCCTGTGTTTATGTGCTCCTCACTGACTATGTCTTACTCCCTAAGGGACGGTTCGAGATTAAGTATGGCTTCACATGTGTGTCCCGCAACATAATTTATGCCATCATATGCCAACAATGCCATATAATATATATTGAAGAGTCTGGGAGACGTTTAAATGAAAGATTTTGTGAACATCTTCGAGATGTTCAACAGAATACTGGCACTCTTGTGACGTCCCATTTCAATTCCTCACACCACAAAGGCAAAAACGGCATCCGCATCACTGGTACTGCCATTTGCCATTCCGACGATCGCAACCGGTTCGCCTTGGAGAATCTCCTGATAGCCCAATTGGGTTACTGATCCATGAGACATGCATGTATCACACTCATACACATATATCTTCCCTGTAGCTGCTCCTTCCCTATTGCATATTCAACTCTTTTGTCCATGTATGAGCACATTAGTATATGCACATGCTATGCTATTCACAGCTCTCCTCTACTAGACCAAACTGCGACACTTCGGTGGTGGTCAACTACACCGGGTTTCCTGCGCGGACTAGCCAGCGTTCATTTTCCTCCTGGCTTCAGCGCAGTACACAAGGAAGACATTGTTATTTCTCATTCTAGTTCGAGATTATTTTGTTGTAGATACTTCATTATTAGTTTAGCTATGTAGGGGTCATTTTATTTACTTGCATATCTGTGTGTGTGTTGTTTGTTGTTCCTGCTGAAGGCCTATTGAGCCGAAACCTCGTTCAATTTTATGTCGTCCATTAATTACGTAAAGCTTTAACCATACCATTTACAAATATTGTGTTTCAATTTCTCCTTTACAATCAGCTTTACTACAGCTTCACATTTTTATTGTTCATTTCTCCTTTACAATCAGCTTTACTGCAGCTTCGCATTATTATTGTTCATTTCTCCTTTACAATCAGCTTTACTACAGCTTCGCATTTTTATTGTTCATTTCTCCTTTACAATCAGCTTTACTGCAGCTTCGCATTTTTATTGTTCATTTCTCCTTTACAATCAGCTTTACTGCAGCTTCGCATTTTTATTGTTCATTTCTCCTTTACAATCAGCTTTACTGCAGCTTCGCATTTTTATTGTTCATTTCTCCTTTACAATCAGCTTTACAACAGCTTCGCATTTTTATTGTTCATTTCTCCTTTACAATCAGCTTTACTACAGCTTCGCATTGTTATTGTTCGTTTCTCCTTTACAATCAGCTTTACTATAGCTTCGCATTTTTATTGTTCATTTCTCCTTTACAATCAGCTTTACTACAGCTTCGCATTTTTATTGTTCATTTCTCCTTTACAATCAGCTTTACTACAGCTTCGCTTTTTTATGATTCATTTCTCCTTTACAATCAGCTTTACTACAGCTTCGCATTTTTATTCAATTCCTTGCCTTGACTCCCTATTTAATGTAACCTTTGTACACCAGAGTCTCAGAGGCCTGGTAAGTTACGACTTTCTTGTAGTATATGACAGAATCATGGAGCTCCAGTAATTTTTTTTTTTTAGAAAGATAAATCAGACACCGATTTATTATCAGCGGGGTACCTGGACAACACAGAGTGTGATGGAAGCCACGTTCACTAGTTACCAAGCCACCGAGCTACCATTACGCAACTGACGATATCCTTAAATATATTGTAATCTTGATCCTTCCAGCAACGTTATGTCACATAGTGCTCGTAGTGTTTTTCGATATCCATCCCTATTCTTGGCGAGATGTTGAATCTTATCTAAAGAGTCTATGCCTGCCACCTTTTCTTCTCTTATAAGTGTTATTTTTAGTGTCTATCTAGGTCTTCCTGATTTTCTGTATCCTGATGTTTTCCATAGAAGATCCTGTCTTTGAATTATCTTGTGTCTCTTCTCAACAGATGTTAGACATGTGTCCGTCTTCTCTCTCTAAGCGTAGATGAGATCTTTGGTTGCATGACCATTTCTCTTATCTCTATATTAGTATTGTATTCATTCCATTGTGCAGATGGTAATTTGTTTAGACATTTATCTTCAAAAGCCTATGTGCTGTAAATGTGTACAAGCTATAAAAGAAACGTGTACAAGTTATAAAACAAACTTGTACAACTATAAAATATATTACTACAATTTATAAAAGAAACGTGTGCGAGCTATAAAAGAAGCTTGTACAAGCTGCAAATAAATGTATATATATATATATATATATATATATATATATATATATGGACATGTTCGGAGTGCAATGATGATGACCCGCAAATAACTCAATAACTCAATATATATATTTAATAATATATATATATATATATATATATATATATATATATATATAGAGAGAGAGAGAGAGAGATAGGGGGTAGAGAGAGAGAGAGAGAGGAAGACCCAGAGACACTGAGAAGAATATTGATGAGAGAGGCAAGAGCAACAGGAATCGGCTCCCTCAATGAGATAGAACTGCTTGCACAGAAAAGAGACAAACGGCGAGATTTGATAAAAGATCTTTACAAGGAATGAAAACTGCTAGAATAAAAATTTAGACAAGAAAAGTAGTATCTGGGTCTACACCCTATAGGCCGGCTATCGCTCGAAAGGTCTATATATATATATATATATATATATATATATATATATATATATATATATATATATATATTATATATATATATATATATTATATATATATATATATATATATATATATATATAGAGAGAGAGAGAGAGAGAGGGTGGATACATTTAAAGTGTAACTTATATATGTACAATTATACGATATAAATTGTAATATAAATGTGCAATGCAAACTATAGTATAAATGTACATTATAAATGACAGTGGTGTTCATTATTTTTTCTTTGTGCATACAAGAAACTAACATTCATCGTTACCCTCTCATCTCTTGCCTATCATGAACAGAACGGTCCCACTACAGCACAATTACAAAAGTATCTGAAGCGATGCTCACTGTTTATCTAATACATTTTCAATGATGGAATAAATGTAATTGTTCCAGGACATATTGCATTATCTCTTCGAATTGCAATTTCAAAGGATTGTTTTACCTGCTCATCCTGAACATAGTTTCACGATCCATCTCTGATAGGATTAGATAGTCATTTAGACTTACAATTAAATAAAAGATTACTGGTTTATATTATAAAAAAGAACGAATTAATAGCGGGCCCCTAAAAAGAAAAATCATACCGGATAGATTTGATCATTGGGTTAGCACCTTCTTCTTCTCCTACTTCTTCCTGGTCTTTTTATTTTTTATTCTTATTATTTTTCTTATTCTTATTTGTATTCTTATTCTTATTTTTATACTTATTCTTATTCGTCTTCCTTTCAGCTCCCTGTGAAGTATAGGTCTTCAAAAAACACTGTCAGCTCCCTAATAATCATAGGTCTTCAACAAATACTTCAGCTCCCTGTGGAGAATAGGTCTTCAAAAAACACTGTCAGCTCCCTAATAATCATAGGTCTTCAACAAATACTTCAGATCCCTGTGGAGCAAATGTCTTAACAAATACTTCCAACTCCCTGTGGAGCATAGGTCTTCAAAAAACACGTTCCAAACCGTTCTGTTTCTTGCCATTCTTTTAAGATCATTCCATGTCTTCCCCATCATCCTCATCTCTGCTTCCACTTGTCTTTTCCAAGAATATTTTGGTCTTCCTCGTTATCTCTTCCTCTAGGGATTCAAAAAAAGGGCCTAACGTGTAATACTCTCAGTTTACTTCCACGGTATGTGGTGTTCTATTTAATACCATTGTCTTCGTTGTATCACTTTGCCCACTGGTGACTGCTACTTTCATAATTCACTGGTGACTGCTACTTTCCTATAATTCACTGGTGACTGCTACTTTCCCATAATTCACTGGTGACTGCTACTTTCCCATAATTCACTTGTGACTGCTACTTTCCCGTAATTCACTGGTGACTGCTACTTTCCCATAATTCACTGGTGACTGCTACTTTCCCATAATTCACTGGTTACTTCTACTTTCCTATAATTCGCTGGTGACTGCTACTTTCCCATAATTCACTGGTGACTGCTACTTTCCTATAATTCACTGGTGACTGCTACTTTCCCATAATTCACTGGTGACTGCTACTTTCCCATAATTCACTGGTGACTGCTACTTTCCCATAATTCACTGGTGACTGCTACTTTCCCATAATTCGCAGGTGACTGCTACTTCCCATAATTCACTGGTGACTGCTACTTTCCTATAATTCACTGGTGACTGCTACTTTCCCCTAATTCACTGGTGACTGCTACTTTCCCATAATTCACTGGTGACTGCTACTTTCCCATAATTCACTGGTGACTGCTACTTTCCCATAATTCGCTGGTGACTGCTACTTTCCCATAATTCACTGGTGACTGCTACTTTCCCATAATTCTACGTTAATGGTTTTGTCCTCCATTTCAATCGTTATATCATAGGACTGACTTAACTCTTTCCGTACGACCCAAATAAAAGATTTCAGAGACAAAATTGTTCGTCGTTTAAAGAATCAATCTACATATTTATATTTTTCTAACATATAACATATTATATATGAATTTTTATATAATTGAACAAGGTATTTGATTTCACCAATATGAAGATGATACAATATATGTAAACGAATATGGTTTAATGGCGTTCCCACTAAACAAATTGAGCGTGCCGCACTGTGCGGCGAAACGTACGCTGCCGAAATCGGCATGGCCAAAAGTGCGGCGAAGCGTGCAGAAAGAGTTAACACTGGAGTTGAAAATTGTTATTATTTTCGTATTTCATCTAAATCACGTTAGCACCTTAAACAGTAAACATAAAATAGAGCCAGCTATAGCTAACTTTTTTAAAAGGTTGTAAAATACGACACCACACAACTTAATAATGTACTTTTATTCTTATCTAGAGGCCAAAATTGTTTTTATATGAAAACGTGAAACATCGCCAGCTAATTATAAAACCATCATATCATGAACAACATTATAAAAATATATTGAGCGTATGTTTTTATTCTTTTTTTTATTTTTTGTAAATATTGAAAGAAGATTACACGTTCTGGGACTTTTGTTTCTCTTCTTCATCCCGGTTTGCTTTTTCTCTCATTCGATCCCATAATCTCCGATTCATCTGCTCATCTTTTAAATCCATCGGAGATTTCGCAACTGGAGAAAAACAAGTAAAGTTAGTTCAGGCAAAGATTCAGTGAAATATTCTGTCTTTCATTTAATCAGATGCAACTTCAAGAAAGAAACACTTATAAAAGATATGTTTACTTATATCGGCCATAGAGATAACGGACGACAAAGAGAGATGATACTAGATAGTTTGGTATTATGGCACTGTGGACAGTCAATAACAAGACTGATGATGATGATGATGATGATGATGATATGTGAAAACACATCATCATCATCATGGTGTGTTATACCGGTTGGAGTAGGCGATTATGTCCTTCCACAATCTTCTATCCACAGCCGTGACACCATGTTATCTAGTATCTTCTCTCTTTGTCGTCTCCGATCTCTCTTTCCTTCTATTTTGCCAGTTGTAACCAGGTATTTCAACTTCCTCTTCTCATGATGTGCCCCGAAAGTGTTGATTGTTTCTTTTAGGAGCTCCCTTTTTGTGTGATTGTTTCTTTTAGGAGCTCCTTTTTGTGTGATTGTTTCTTTTAGGAGCTCCCTTTTTGTGTGATTGTTTCTTTTAGGAGCTCCCTTTTTGTGTTCGCCTCTTTGAGAACTTCCTCATTGGTCTTTTTAGCCGTCAAGGAAACTTTCAACATTCTTCTGAGAAATCCCATCTCTGTGGCCTCTAACCATCTTTTCATTTGTTTGTCTACTGTCCATGATTCGCTTCCATAGGTTAGAATTGGTTCTATATAGCACCGATGAACTCTCTTTCTCACTTCCATTGACATAGATTTGTTGCATAAGATATTTTTCATTTTCTGAAATGTTATTTTGGCATGAGGTATTCTGCTTTTTATTCCTGTAGTGCATCTTCCATCTGATGTTATTATTGTGCCCAAGTGGATACACCTCAGTAAAAAGGAATTTCAATAAGAGCATGGCAGCGTCTCTCTATGTGCTTTTCCCCGTTTATCCTTTAACGACTTACAATGAGATTCTCTGACGTTTATGTATCAAGTAAATTAAAACTATTTCTTGCTAGAATGTTGAGTTCACTGGACAGCTAAAAAGATCAACGTGAAATATTTTCAAAGAGACCAACAAAATTATAATATAGCTCCTAAAAACATCACAAAGATACAACCGACATTTGTTGAGCACATCACTGGAAGAAAACAATTATATATTCTCTTTATACTTTGTATAAAGAGAAAAGAAATACTTGGTTACAACTGTAAAATACACGGAAAGAGCGATCGCGGACGACAAGGAGAGAAGGTACTGAGTAGTTTGGTCTCGTGGCTCGGTAAACTATCATCAACAGAACTGATACGATGCACTGTGGTGCAATTGTGGAAGGACTTGGGCGACTCAGCGAACTGTTATGGCACATGGTGATGACAATCATGGCATTAAATCTGGTTTCACCGCCAGTTTTCTCTTCCTCTTCATTGTTATGGTAGAGTTCCTTTAAACATTTTTCTACAGAAAAAAATCACTCACGTAAAAAAATGTTTCCTTTTGTTTTGGCCTTTTTTTTAGAACGTCTTCATTACTTAGCTGTCCATGGTACTCTCAACATTCTTCCTTAAAACGATATTTTAGTGTATCAAACTATATCTTGTCAATTGTTGGATTGTTCAGGGTACACATCCATATGTCAAGACTGGCTCCACATAAAAGATAACTGATTGTCTCCAACATCAGGAGAAGCAACAATTATTGTAGCCACGTTATGAGAAGGAAACTGATGGAATATGGTGTGATAGCAGGATAATTGAAGTTAGAAGAGATAGAGAGAAATAAAGATAAAAGATAATTTAAAACGGTTAGGTATTGCAAGTGAAAAATTCTTAAGATACCTTGGATAAGAAAAAAGAGCAATGAAGACATACACATATATTTAAACATTTAAAAACATTGGTTTATAATCACCATTCTACAAAGGAGATTATAATACAATGGTGACGTCAACAGATTCAGGGGGCTAGAAAGAACAATAATAGAAGATGTGGTTCCTGGGGGACGCATCAAGTGCAGACCAAGAAAAAGCTGGTTTCAAGACATCAAGGAGACCTTGAACATGACAACAGTAGAAGTGGGAGATCCGGTGCGAATTCTTGGTGCTTCATCCAACAGGCTATAGCTGGGCATGAGATACCTGGTCCTCATCTCAAGCTAGTGTACACACCTTTTAATCGGTCAAAGCTACATGAGCACTTTAAGCCAGTTTATGACAGGCAGTCTGGAGAGCCCTTGCTAAGCAGGTGTGTTTCTGGCAGGACTCAAAACGCGAATAAATCTTTGCACAGGCTCATCTGGAGTCACAGCGCAGACGACAATTTTGGGTCTCGCCGCCGGGTGAAGTTCGCAGTCATGACAGCCATCCGGGAATTCAATGTTGGCCCAAATGCTGCTTAGGACATTTCCAGTTTCTTTGGTGGTTTCCAAGTGTTCACACAGGGAGAGGCTGGGAACAAGTAGGTAACAAAAAAGAGAATGGAAAAGTGTCAAGTATAAAAGAGACCAGGCCAACATGCGTCGTGACGACATTGTGCGACTGAGGTACCAGGAACAACTTACTAGGCTGGAAGGTGGGCCAACATATGCCGCTGGTCAGTTTGCTGGAGAGAGAGAGAGGGAGAGAGACGGAGGGAGAGAGGGAGAGAGAGAGGGAGGGAGAGAGAGAGAGGGAGAGAGGGAGGGAGAGGGAGGGAGAGAGAGAGGGAGGGAGAGAGGGAGGGAGAGGGAGAGAGGGAGGGAGAGGGAGAGAGGGAGAGAGAGAGGGAGGGAGAGAGAGGGAGGGAGAGAGGGAGAGAGAGGGAGGGAGAGGGAGGGAGAGAGGGAGGGAGGGAGGGAGAGAGAGAGAGGGAGAGAGGGAGAGAGAGAGAGAGAGAAGTCTGAACAAAATTACAAGTGCACATTCAAACAATAAATATGTTTTCTTTCATTTTATCTCTTTTGTTTTGTTTTCTGTTTTCGTCACCTGTGCGGCACAGGAATGAAGATTTCTCAGAAACGGTCTGTTCAAATCTTCTGAGACTTGGCAGAATTGAACAATCATATGTTATAAAGTGAGACTTTGTTTATAGCCCATAAGATTCTATCTTTTAAAGGATTATCGCTAAGCCACCACCCATAATTTGAAATGCATTAATGGAAAAAAAATTGTATAAAATCAACCTCGCATATTAATATTAATATTCATTTTTGCCTGCATTCTATTAAGAAAATGGATAATGTGCAAGGCTCCGGGGTTCACTCAGCTTCTAAAAATGGGTACCAGAGATTTTTCTGGGAAGTAAAGGCGGGGCAGCGTGATGCAGACCACATCACCCAAAAATGTTCCGTGTTCAAAGAAAAATATGGTCACTAATACCATATTCCCCATACGCCTAGGAAGGCGTGGAGGGAGCCTTTACTTACTTGTATTATCTACAAGTGTGCCAAAACGTGTGTTGATGTGTATTAGCATAGGAAACATCAATTCTTATAATTCCAATATAGCGGCTGTTTATCGTGGTTACCATAGCAACAGATAATGTTAGAAAGAACAAACACTACTTTTCTTCATTCACAGCTCTTAATATTATCATATCAAATAAATTGTTGAAATCTTCTAGTTACAATGTTTTAGTTTACTACGACTCCCTGTCTTAAAGAATTACACTCAACAAAATTGGCATCGTTTCTGACATTTCTCGTGATCTTCTCAGTATAGATCTTGAGTTAATATGGAGAGATGATGTATATATATATATATATATATATATATATATATATATATATATATATGTATATAGCTTTAATTAATTTTATTGTTATTGAGTTATTTGCGGGTCATCATCATTGCACTCCGAACATGTCCATAGGTGCTCAGATCACCTCCTCAGCAATTCCCTCAGTGTCCAGCGACTGACGACTCCAGTTCTATGTTGGTTGATAAGTCTTCTTACACGGCCACCAAGTTTCTCATTTCTGGCTGTGCCCATCTTAACTCCCATTTCCATCATCCGAAGAAATGACGTGGATCTGTGTTTGTCAAGTCCTGTGCTCTTCCCACATCTCGGAGGGCATTGATGATGTCCGCCCGATCCATTGGTTGCCCGTCCTTTTATTGTTTTTAAAAGTTAAATATACAAATCAGGACGCTCTATTCATTTCAATAACTGTGTCAGTAAAATCTTCTGTGTCTTTACTAATTTACATTTAGCTATATATATTTAGAAATTATAGAAATAAGAGAAATAGATATGCAATCAAGGATCTCACCTTCAATTAGCAAGAGAAGTTAGACATATGTAGAACATGTGCTGAGAAGAGACAACAAGAGAATTCAAAAACAAACTCTTCTATGGGAAACATCAAGATACGGGAAAAATGGAAACCTAGAGACACTTATAAGAGAAGAAAATTTGGCAGGCATAGACTCATTAGATAAGATCGAAGATCTCGCAAAAAATAGAGACATATGACGAAAAACACTACAAGTGCGCACGTGACGTTTAGCGGAGCGCGAAGGATCAAGATATTTAACTATGGCAGTAAAATGTGGTGTGCTCTTTATATGAGTAAGATTGCACAAAGTGAACTGTTTTTTTGTGTGTGCCTGTGATAGTTAAATATTCGTAAAACTGTTACTATACGATTTTTTTATCCACATATTTATTCAGCTTTAGTAAAACCAAGACCGAGGCTAACATGGACGAGTAACATCAAAAGATGGACAAGTCAGATCTGCACATTCAAAGCAAGAGACAGAGCGGAATGGGGCTCCCTGGTAGCCAACCTTCGATGCGGAGACGGCACTTGATGATGATGATGAGTAAAACCTACCGTCCTCGACCCCTATGTGTGAGGGTAGACTCGGCGAACTTTGACCTCGAGATGGGGTGAAAGGTCCTTTGTATGACGTTGCTTTCTCCGTAAGAAAACTCTCCTGTGACTTCTGCTTGAACTTGTCAAACAAGGATGTGGGTTCTGGTGGAGTTTTGGGTTTGGGGCTTTGTGTTGGGGGCACGCGGCTCACGGCGATCTGTGTGGGGAGAAGGTGGAATTGTGTGATTAATTTGAGAGAGACTTATGGGACAAGGTGGTATTGTGTGACTAAGTTAGAAGATTTTATCAGTGTGGGGAGAAAGTGGAATTCTGTGACTAAGTTAGAAGACCCTGTCTGTGTGGGGAGAAGGTGGAATTATATGATTGATTTGAGAGAGACTTATGGGACAAGGTGGAATTGTGTGATTAAGAACACTGTATCTGTGTGGGGAGAAGGTGGAATTGTGTGATTAATTTGAGAGAGACTTATAGGACAAGGTGGTATTGTGTGACTAAGTTAGAAGACTCTATCTGTGTGGGGAGAAGGTGGAATTTTGTGACTAAGTTGAGGCCGACTGTCTGTGTTGGAGTAGGTGAAATTGTGTGACTACTGTGAGGTAGACTATCTGTTCGAGAGAAGGAGAAATTTGTGATTCAGCAGCGGATGAGGTTTTCTTCTGGGAGAAGGTGAAATTGTATGACTAAGTTGAAAGAGACTATATGTGTGGAAGATGGTGAAATCTGTGATTTAGTAGTGGAGGCCGTTTTATGGGAAAAAGTGGAATTTTGCGAACCAAGGAATGGTCAAACATCCCTTATTGGTGTTATAGTGGCTTTCAAAAAACAAAAAAAGACAAATGTAGCTATTTTCCGTGTCAAAGATTCATAACAGTGGTTGTTTTGCATAAAAAACGCAAAAAAATGTTGTTATATATGTTTCAAAACACAACACCAGCAGATATTTTTTACAGACACAGTAGCTATAGTTATACTCGTTAAAGAAACACAACAACGATAGTTAAGCTTGTTAAAGAAACACAACAACGATAGTTAAGCTTGTTAAAGAAACACAACAACGATAGTTAAGCTTGTTAAAGAAACACAACAACGATAGTTAAGCTTGTTAAAGAAACACAACAACGATAGTTAAGCTTGTTAAAGAAACACAACAACGATAGTTAAGCTTGTTAAAGAAACACAACAACGATAGTTAAGCTTGTTAAAGAAACACAACAACGATAGTTAAGCTTGTTAAAGAAACACAACAACGATAGTTAAGCTTGTTAAAGAAACACAACAACGATAGTTGTTAAGCTTGTTAAAGAAACACAACAACGATAGTTAAGCTTGTTAAAGAAACACAACAACGATAGTTAAGCTCGTTAAAGAAACACAACAACGATAGTTGTTAAGCTTGTTAAAGAAGCACAACAACGATACCTAAGCTTGCTAAAGAAACACAACAACGATAGTTAAGCTTGTTAAAGAAACACAACAACGATAGTTAAGCTTGTTAAAGAAACACAACAACGATAGTTGTTAGGCTTGTTAAAAAAGCACATGTGGTTGGTTAACTGTCGTGGTAGTCAAAAGTAAATTACAGGTAGTGTACAAGAAGTGTACAAGAAGTGTACAAGAAGTGTGGTTGGATAACAGTCGTGGTGGTTAAAAGTGAATAACAGGTAGTGTACAAGAAGTGTGGTTGGATAACAGTCGTGGTGGTGAAAAGTAAATTACAGGTAGTGTACAAGAAGTGTGGTTGGATAACAGTCGTGGTGGTGAAAAGTAAATTACAGGTAGTGTACAAGAAGTGTGGTTGGATAACAGTCGTGGTGGTGAAAAGTAAATTACAGGTAGTGTACAAGAAGTGTGGTTGGATAACAGTCGTTGTGGTTAAAAGTGAATAACAGGTAGTGTACAAGAAGTGTGGTTGGATAACAGTCGTGGTGGTTAAAAGTAAATTACAGGTAGTGTACAAGAATTGTGGTTGGATAACAGTCGTGGTGGTGAAAAGTAAATTACAGGTAGTGTACAAGAAGTGTGGTTGGATAACAGTCGTGGTGGTGAAAAGTAAATTACAGGTAGTGTACAAGAAGTGTGGTTGGATAACAGTCGTGGTGGTTAAAAGTAAATTACAGGTAGTGTACAATAAGTGTGGTTGGATAACAGTCGTTGTGGTGAAACGTAAATTACAGGTAGTGTACAAGAAGTGTAATTGGTTAACAGTCGTGGTGGTGAAAAGTAAATTACAGGTAGTATACAAGAAGTGTAGTTGGTTAACAGCCGTGTTGGAAGCCGCGTTGGTTATTCGTTCATTAAAGTGCATAAAGCTGGAGAGTGTTACTGTGTTGATGAAAGAAAGTGTGAGAAACTGTAAATAATGAAAAATATGTTATGGGCGTCTTAGAAATAAAGCAACAACTCTCTCTCTCTCTCTTTCTCTCTCTCACTCACTAACTTAACATTAATTACTGCAGGATTCTTCTGTAAAGCATCTTAGAATATTTACTTAAAAAATGCACAATTAGAATCAAAATGTAAATCTCAAAACATATTTTTTAAATTGTTTACTCGTGAACAAAGGCTTACAAAATGAAAATACAATTTTTGAGGTGATGCCGAAACAAGTGGGTGAAAAAATGCAGCAGTAAAATAGTAAAGTGAAGTTTTAACGTTTTACCTTCCGTTTTGATGAGAGTATTGTGGGATGACGAGTGATATCCTCCGCCTGTTGTTGCAGCATTAGAAATGAGGGTGGAATGAAAGGGGAGATTTTCTGCTTTTGGGCAACATCTTTAGCGCCACCTCCCTATACCAGACAGGACGAGGGTAGGTCGAGAGATTATATATATTATTGTGTGTTTGTGATTGAATGCACGTTTATTATCTTATTTAGTTAAGAAAATACAAGCTTTGCACAACATAAGGTCAAATGAATATGTCATCATCATCATCATCGAGTATCGGGCCTGCTGGCGTAGGTGATCATGTCTCTCCACAACTTTCAATCTCGGCAGTTATTTATCATTTCTGTTGTTGACCTTCTGCCAAGCCATTCTCTTAAACTGTCTGGCATTTTTTCTCTTTGCTTCCCTCTATCTCTTCGTCCCTCAATTTTTCCAGTTGTTACAATATATTTCAGCTGTTCTCTTCTCATTACATGGCCAAAAAATGATGATTGTTTATTCCTAATATTGGAAATTAGCTCTCTTTTTGCTTTGACCTCTTTCAGAACATTTTCATTACTCTTCTTAGCTGTCCATGGTGTTCCCAACATTTCTTCTGTAAACCACATTTCTACAGACTTCAGTGATTTTCTTCTCTGTTGTCCTAGTGTCCATGATTCACATCCATATGTTAAGACTGGCTTTACATAATATTTAAGAACTCTTTTTATTGTTTCTATTGTCAAAAATAGATTGCATAGTATCTTCCTCATTTTTTGGAAAGCTGCTTTTGCCTGGGCCATTCTGCATCTCACCTCTTTTGTGTATTTTCCTTCTGAGGTTAACAAAGTTTCCATGAATAAAGTTCACTATGAATATTTACAGGAATAAAATGTGAATATTTCTTGCAATGTGTGGCACACACACACACACACACATACGCGCACATACACAGAAGTAAACATATGCATTTACACGGAATGAAAATTCTCACGCCTGTTATTACTTCAGACGCCAAATTGCTGGATAGGTGTCAGGATATATTATCCAAATAGTAGCAGCAACGACAAGTTGTTAAACGGTAGAATGAAATAGGGCAATCACTGTCACAACAGACCGAGTTTTAACTGTGGGTCACGTGCGCAAGACAAAATTCAGAAACCATTATTAAACTGATAGCGCAAATGAGCAGGTGAAAGAGAGGCAAAGGTTTTTACATAACGAAGAGCAGTTGATGCAAGATTGCATAGCTTGAGCCAAATACAGAGCGCTCTGGCCCCGATAGCTCAGTAGTTAGTAGAATGGACTAATAAGGGCAAAAGGTCAGGTTAAAGCTTGTCCTGAAAAAACGGCTTCCAGGTTCACTCAGCCTGAAATAGGTACCAACTTTTTTTTTCTATGAGAGGAGAAAAACGGCACGGGCGTAAGGCTGACCACATTACCTCAAAAATTGTGTGCCAAAGATCTAAAATAAATAAGGTTACTAACACCATATTCTCTATACTCCTAAAATGGTATTGAGTAGCTAGATTAACAGATCGACAAGATAAACTACTACATCGTTTCGACAAAAGCCTTCATCAGGTGAAATGTCGCATGCACTTGCGTCCCCACAATCAATGAGAGATGTTCAGCATGAACCATAGATTATAAGTCCTACCTGAAGTATTATCCTAGACTTATAACCGTTGGTGTTCTGAACTTTGATATTACTATATGGGAGGTAACTGCGAGTATTTATGACAATCCTTAGTTTTGTTCAATCTTCAATATGGGCGGTGGTGTTGAGATAACTCTCTCTTCTAATATTCTTCCCTTGACTACAGCATGTCTGCAGCATCGTTAAGCAACCCAAGTTGATAGTTAAGCCAACAAGCCTCAATGATGAAAAACCTTGCTGACATAGCAGTTTAGTGTTGATAGTTGTATACACAATTTAGATCCAGTTAGTCTAATGAGACGATGTAACTAATGTAAGCTGGATGGTGATTATCATAGTGAATGTAGATATCTTTAGAAGCATGGATTACACGCAATGACATGAACAACATTTTCTAGTCAACTGATTGATTGAAGAACCTGGGTGATGCACCGGCTAAACTCAATAATCTTTCATCATCATTGAGTGCCGTCTCCGCATCGAATGTTGGCTACCATGGAACGCAATTCCGTTTTGTTTCTTGCTTAGATGGAGCAGTTTGTCATAGGATGACTTGTCCACCTTCTGATGTTACTCGTTCGTGTTGGTCTTGGTCTGCCATTTTTACCTTGTATTTTCTCTTCAAAGATTACTTTCAGTAGATTAGTGTGTCTTCAAACATGCCCCAAAAATCTCATTTGTCTTCTTAGGATTTGTGGTTAGTAGTTTTATTTTCATTTTTAGTTGTTTTAATACTTTATCGTTTGTTTTATTTTCTGTCCATCCTATTCTTCCTATTCTTCTATAAATCCACATTTCAAAGCTTTCAATTTTCTGTTCTGTTTTCCTGTCTAATGGCCATGTTTCTGCATAATACAGGAATTTTGAAAAGATACATTTTGCTATTATTAGTTTTAGCCCTGGTGTTATGTTTTCATGTTAGTATATTTTTCATGACCAGGTGGCCAAACCATTTAAATTGTTGTTGTTACATATATTCTTGGCAGGGTTTTGTTCCTAAGAAAAATAGTAGGAACAAAACCCTGCCAAGAATATATAGAACAACAACAATTTAAATGGTTTGGCCACCTGGTCAGAATGAATCCTCGCCAATCACCATCAATGGCGTTCTTCTCGAGAATGCATGGAAAAAGACCAAGAGGAAGACCCAGAAGAAGATGGATAGATGCAGTGACAGAGACATGAGAAAATCACTAATTCAGACAATTCGAGCAGCACAAGAACGACAAATGATATAAACCACGACACCTTTTAGGTATCAGTGAAAGAGAAAAGAAGAGAAGAAGATATTTTTCATGGCATTAAAATTACTTTATTTTAATTTCAATTCTTTTGTTTATTTCATTCTTAGATTTTAAATCACTATGTCCAAGGTAGTTGTAACCCTGAACTGTCTTCAGATCTATGTCCTTTTTATTTCAGTAAGTAATTGTTGTAGATCTTTATGATTTTCTGCTACTAATACAGTACCATCAGCCTATCTTAGGTTATTGATTATCTTTCCACCAATGTTTAGGCCTGGCATCTCTGTGATATTTTTAAAGATTTGATCAGTGTATAGATTGAACAAACTTGGTGATAAGATGCATCCTTGTCTTATCCCTCTTTTTATTTCAAAAGGTGTAGAGTTGTCTTTATTTTATTAATGCTGTTTGCTCCAGTGTAAATTACATATTTGTCGTATGTCTGTGTCATCTAGATGTATATCTTTTAGGGATTATTAAAGTTGTTTATAGTTTATTCTATAAAAAGCTTTGATGTAGTCTATGGAGCAGGCATATATTGGTTTGTTTACTTCTGTGTACTTTTCGATTAATGTCCTCATGCAGAATATGACTTCTTCTATCTCACAATAACGTTTAACACAATTAATTGTGCTTCTTTATTGTTGATCACAGCACTCCAGGCAAACAAATAGGTGTTCACTCTCGTTCAACAGATTATGAAGTGTGTGCCTTCTGACTTTTACCAGTAGCTGGCTAGTTATGCACGCACTTAGATTGTTTTTGCAAGTTGCTACTCTTCCGTCTTCGAGGCTGTGTTACAAGCCGTTTCATTCTCAAGCGTTCCCGATAAAATCCGGATTGAATTTCCTGACAAGGGCAGTAAGTCCAGGAGATACTTCCACATTTTGGAGGTTCTTTATGTTTCATCTGATCATGTTCACAACATTTAAAAGCACAACCGTCAGAAATTCCCATAATATTGTTTTAAACACTTTTAGCTATCTGACTTCGACTTTTAACTATCTAAATGAAGGACTTTTATTCATCGGTTGATGTCTCATTCCATGCATAACCATAAACAAATGAAAATGTATGTTAAAATTAGACTATAGCTTAATGCTTAATTTCCAATATTAGGAAGAAACAATCATCATTTTTTGGCCGTGTTATGGGAAGACAACAGCTAGAATATATTGTAATAACTGGGAAAATTGTGGGACGAAGAGATAGAGGGAAACAAAGAGAAAATATACCACACAGCTTAAGAGAATGGCTTGGCAGAAGGTCAGCAACAGAAAATATAAATAACTGTCGTTAACGAAAGTTGTGGAGAGACATGATCACCTACGCCAACAGGCTTCGTACTTGATAATGATGATAGCATAATGTTGATAAAATAACGATAATGAAATATAATAACACGTGTCATAGCCCAGAGGGAATTAAAGGAGCGCCAATCAATGAAGTTTAGCACTTGATATTTTTAGGCAGCATTATCGATAAGGAAGGTGGATCAGAGAGACAGAGAAAGATATATATATATATAAATATATATATATATATATATATATATTAAGCAGAGAATAAATAAATCAACAACTTTGATCCAACTTAATCAAATATGGGCAGCAAAAGAGAAACATAAAAACAAGCACTAGCATAAGACCATTTTATACAAATGATCAAACAGCCCATTGATATGACTCGGAGACATGGTTTTGAGTAATATAACGAATCGAGCATAAAAGTTACAGACATTTGTAAACAATTTTTTTGAGGAAAACTCTGATCATCAAATGGTAGGGCAAGATCATAACAGAGATCTGTGGGAAATAACAAAACAAGGGTAAATCGAGAAAAAGATTACGAAAAGAAAATGCTGATGGATTGGACACACATTTCAAAAACCAGATATCAGCATAGTGAGACAGGCACTGTCACGGAACCTCCAGGGAAAGAGAAAATAGGGAAGGCCCAGAGAATACAAGAAAAACAGACGTCGTGGAAATCGTCAAGAACATTAGCCTAGATCGACAAGAAAATGCCCAATAGATGGAGAGAGCTAGTTAGTGGCCTATGCTTCTAAAATGGGTCTAATGAACGTGATTGATTGATTAATGATTGATTGATTGTACATTACAGTTGTGGTTCATTGTTACATAAATGTCAACGTGTTTACCTACATCAGTAGGAACTCCAGTCTGCTTGGGATCGTAGTTATCTTTCACAAACCCAGAGCCAGTGAACACGTTATCAGATGAGACGAGTTTCTTTATAAACTGTGGGACGCCAAAACCAAGTGCCTGTATGGGTTTATTTAAAACCGACAATTTTAGTTTTGTTTTAAACTTGTTTTGTATGTACGCTATGTGAATAACATATAAATAGAGTGTAGCTGGTTTTTTTGTCAATCTTTGAAGAAAGAAGGGCCCCGTCATGACACATGGTGCAGGTTACAGAGAATGTGATGTTAGTACCAACTTTGTGCGACCAATGGCACGTATTTGGGTAATGTGTAAACACTCCTCCAAGAATGTATTTTCTATATCAATTGTAACGTCTGGCACCAATTTAAGGCTAGATAAACATAATAGCGGTCCAATAGTCCAAATCCGACCCATTTTTGGAGCAGTGAGCAATATGTGCTGTCTTTATCTAGCACTCACAGTTTAACTCGTCACTCTATATTCTTCAATAACAACAATAGCGCCATCTGCACATCATTCACAATAAATTAGATCGATATATGAGTCACTCTGCAACAACTGTCCCAACGACTGACATGAAGGTGAATTGAGTTCAAGTGGAGACAATGTTGTCTGTTAAAAGCTTACGCTAAGATATGTTATTTTGTGATTCACGTCTGACATTACAGGTTGACATCTCATGACGTCGGCATTCTCAAAGTTCTGTTTTAAACTACGTCACAAATAGCCAGAATACTCTACTCACAAATGTAATGTATCAACTGAAAACTTGAAGAATTGCAAAACATGCAAGCACAAGTTTCACTTTGTAAAACTGACTCTAAACTCTTAACTCTTCCCGTACGGAAGTTTGTTATCAATGCAACGGAAGAGATTTCAGAGATAAAATTTGTCTTGGTTTTTTTAAGAATCAATCTACATATTTATATTTATCTAACATATAACATATTATATATGTATTTTAGATAACTGAACAAGATACTAGATTGCACCAATAAAAGATTATACAAGACATATAAAACTATAAAAAATATGCTTTGATGACAGTTCACACTAATCAAATTGCGAGTGACGCACTCTGCGGAGAAACGTATGGAAAGAGTTAAGTCCAACTCTAACAGGAAGATGGCTCTGGACAACTTAAACTCAATGTGTATTCTAAAATGGC
The DNA here is from genome assembly GCA_032433765.1 of Megaustenia siamemsis. Lineage (NCBI taxonomy): Eukaryota > Metazoa > Mollusca > Gastropoda > Stylommatophora > Ariophantidae > Megaustenia > Megaustenia siamemsis. The sequence continues at coordinate 63,395,927 of JAVIAB010000024.1, forward strand.
ATTGCAACTCTTTCTGCTGCTTTGACTGCTGCTCTGACTGCTGCTTTGACTGCTGCTTTGACTGCTGCTCTGACTGCTGCTCTGACTGCTGCTTTGACTGCTGCTTTGACTGCTGCTTTGACTGCTGCTCTGACTGCTGCTTTGACTGCTGCTTTGACTGCTGCTCTGACTGCTGCTTTGACTGCTGCTCTGACTGCTGCTCTGACTTCTGCTCTGACTGCTGCTCTGACTGCATCTCGTTAAGTCTTGAAGACTTTAAGCCCAGCTTCGGCTTCTATCTAAACTTCTCGATCTCTCAAGGTGTAGTCTACGTGTTCCCGTCGTCTCAATCACCAGATCAAAGAACTAATAACGTTACCGCAGATTCCTAGTTCTTCGGATGAGCTCTAGAAAGGTACAATTTAGAAAACATGTTACCTGTTTTCTGATGTTTAAAATATAGATCTCACACACCCATCTATACATTTACAAAGACCTCTGGATGGAGAATGAAATCCCTGAATCACTCAAAATGTGTAATGTCTTCAGCTAAAGTAGCTATAGACTCAAAATGTGTAATGTCTTCAGCTAAAGTAGCTATAGACTCAAAATGTGTAATGTCTTCAGCTAAAGAAGCTATAGACTCAAAATGTGTAATGTCTTCAGCTAAAGTAGCTATAGACTCAAAATGTGTAATGTCTTCAGCTAAAGTAGCTATAGACTCAAAATGTGTAATGTCTTCAGCTAAAGAAGCTATAGACTCAAAATGTGTAATGTCTTCAGCTAAAGTAGCTATAGACTCAAAATGTGTAATGTCTTCAGCTAAAGTAGCTATAGACTCAAAATGTGTAATGTCTTCAGCTAAAGTAGCTATAGACTCAAAATGTGTAATGTCTTCAGCTAAAGTAGCTATAGACTCAAAATGTGTAATGTCTTCAGCTAAAGTAGCTATAGACTCAAAATGTGTAATGTCTTCAGCTAAAGTAGCTATAGACTCAAAATGTGTCATGTCTTCAGCTAAAGTAGCTATAGACTCAAAATGTGTAATGTCTTCAGCTAAAGTAGCTATAGACTCAAAATGTGTCATGTCTTCAGCTAAAGTAGCTATAGACTCAAAATGTGTAATGTCTTCAGCTAAAGTAGCTATAGACTCAAAATTTGTAATGTCTTCAGCTAAAGTAGATATAGACTCAAAATGTGTAATGTCTTAAGCTAAAGTAGCTATAGACTCAAAATTTGTAATGTCTTAAGCTAAAGTAGCTATAGAATCAAAATTTGTAATGTTTTAAGCTAAAGTAGCTATAGACTCAAAATTTGTAATGTCTTAAGCTAAAGTAGCTATAAACACAAAATCTGTAATGTCTTAAGCTAAAGTAGCTATAAACACAACATTTGTAATGTCTTAAGCTAAAGTAGCTATAGACTCACAATTTGTAATGTCTTCAGCTAAAGTAGCTATAGACTAAAAATTTGTAATGTCTTAAGCTAAAGTAGCTATAACACAAAATTTGTAATGTCTTAAGCTAAAGTAGCTATAGACACAACATTTGTAATCTCTTAAGCTAAAGTAGCTATAGACCGCAAACGTTGTTTTATCTACAACCGCTCCTGTTTTCAAAGCTGAAAACGTCACAAAATTCGATTATTATTTTAAGTCCACAGGTCTTAATAATATTATATATGGCTGTGGATCTCATATATATATATATATATATATATATATATATATATATATATATATATATATATGGCCCTTTTCGTCTTGTCAGACGATCTAGTGTAGGCTATTGTGTATTTTTTTTGAGGTTTTGTTTTTATCGAACAACTTCTCTAGTGGCTAATTCTACCAATGTTTGACAAACACACACGACCATAGAATGAACATGTAGGGCCCACTGATCCACATGGTTTTCCATCTTTTTTCATGAGTCTTTTCTCTTCTGAGTTTTGCCTTAGCACAGTCTCAAATGATGTTATACCATTCCTTCTACATGCTCTCCATGATGTGCGATCACTTGCCAGATGTTCCCAGTCATTTTCACAGATGGAGAAGTCAATCAGAGATGATTTGCAGATATCTCTATATCGTAGTTTAGGTCTGCCGATTTGTCTTTTTCCGTGAGTTAGTTCACCATATAGTATTTGCCTGGGGATGCGCTTTTCTTCCATTCACTGGACGTGCCTCAGCCATCTTAGTCTTCAACATCTGAGCATCGACACGATTTATTGAAGTAATGAACAACAACATTTTGCTAAATTTGTCTTATGATTTTATAAAAAAAAACGATGGCCACAATTACTGTTCATTATTATTATTATTATTATTATTATTATTATTGTTATTTATTATGTTACAAAAAGATAAACATCTTACCGCAGATGCTGCAGCGTCAAAATCTTGACCGGTGCTGGAGGAATTTGCCACTTTCTGAAAGGAGTATCAGCCATCAATTTCGATCGATCGATATGGCAGATATCGGCGGACAGAAATCATTAAAATATTCCCGCATCAAATGTAAACGAGTGTTTATATTTTGTAAGTGTTAAGTACATCAATCAAATCTGAATTTTTGTGACAAAGTCACCACAAAATTATATTCAAATGTCATTATAGCGACAACTGTGTTATAGTTTTAAATCATCATCATGTACCATACCGGTTGGCGTAGGTGATCATGTCCTTCCACAATCTTCTATCCACAGTGCATTGTATCAATTCTGTTGTTGACTGCTTTCCATACCATAACTCCCAGCTATCCAGTATTTTCTCTCTTTGTCGTCCGCGATCTCTTTTTCCTTTTATTTTGCCAGTTGTAACTAAGTATTCCAACTTTTCTCTTCTCATGATGTGCCCGAAAAATGTTGATTGTTTCTTTCTGATGGTTTTAAATATGTTAATTGAATTACACAAATTACGTAAATTACTAAATTATATTACTTAAACTAAATTTTTCGAACGAAAAAAAAAAATAAAAGTAGTTATTAAAAAAGTGAAAAATAAACGGCAGATTTATATAGAGAAAAAGTGGAGAAGAACGTAGAGCTCGATACAGATGCACATTAACTTGATGGAGTTACTATATTTTTGAAATGTTAATATCATTATCATGTGCTATAGCGGTTGACGTAGCCGATCATGTCTTTCTACAATTTGCTATCCACAGTGCATCGTATCATTTCTGATGTTGACTGTTTTCCGTGCGCCTGACACCAAAATATCCAGTATCTTCGCTCTTTGTCGTCCACGATATCTTTCCCTCTACTTTGCCACTTGTAACCAATTATTCCAACTTTCCTCTTCTCACGATGTGCTAGAAAATGCTGATTGTTTCTTTCTGATGTTTCTTTCTGGTGTTTCTTTCTGATGTTTCTTTCTGATGTTTCTTTCTGATGTTTCTTAGGAGCTCCCTTTTTGTGTCGACCTCTTATATTATAACACCATCAATTGATAATAATTCAGCGGCAAGGGAGGGCATGAACTTAAAACAGTCATTAACGTTAAATTATTATCATTACTATTATGTCTGCTGTGTAGGTGATCATGTTTCTCTCCACGTCTTTCTTTCTCTACAGCTGTGTGGGTGATAATGTCTCTCTCCACGTCTTTCTTTCTCTACAGCGATATAGGTGATCATGTCTCTCTCCACGTCGTTCTTTCTCTACAGCGATATAGGTGATCATGTCTCTCTCCACGTCTTTCTTTCTCTACAGCGATATAGGTGATCATGTCTCTCTCCACGTCTTTCTTTCTCTACAGCTGTTTAGGTGATCATGTCTCTCTCCACGTCTTTCTTTCTCTACAGCGATATAGGTGATCATGTCTCTCTCCACGTCTTTATTTCTCTACAGCGATATAGGTGATCATGTCTCTCTACACGTCTTTCTTTCTCTACAGCGATATAGGTGATCATGTCTCTCTACACGTCTTTCTTTCTCTACAGCGATATAGGTGATCATGTCTCTCTCCGCGTCTTTCTTTCTCTACAGCTGTTTAGGTGATCATGTCTCTCTCTACGTCTTTCTTTCTCTACAGCTGTTTAGGTGATCATGTCTCTCTCCACGTCTTTCTTTCTCTACAGCGATATAGGTGATCATGTCTCTCTCCACGTCTTTCTTTCTCTACAGCTGTTTAGGTGATCATGTCTCTCTCCACGTCTTTCTTTCTCTACAGCGATATAGGTGATCATGTCTCTCTCCACGTCTTTCTTTCTCTACAGCGATATAGGTGATCATTTCTCTCTCCACGTCTTTCTTTCTCTACAGCGATATAGGTGATCATGTCTCTCTCCACGTCTTTCTTGCTCTACAGCGATATAGGTGATCATGTCTCTCTCCACGTCTTTCTTTCTCTACAGCGATATAGGTGATCATTTCTCTCTCCACGTCTTTCTTTCTCTACAGCGATATAGGTGATCATTTCTCTCTCCACGTCTTTCTTTCTCTACAGCGATATAGGTGATCATTTCTCTCTCCACGTCTTTCTTTCTCTACAGCTGTTTAGGTGATCATGTCTCTCTCCACGTCTTTCTTTCTCTACAGCGATATAGGTGATCATGTCTCTCTACACGTCTTTCTTTCTCTACAGCGATATAGGTGATTATGTCTCTCTCCACGTCTTTCTTTCTCTACAGCTGTTTAGGTGATCATGTCTCTCTCCACGTCTTTCTTTCTCTACAGCGATATAGGTGATCATGTCTCTCTCTACGTCTTTCATTCTCTACAGCGATATAGGTGATCATGTCTCTCTCCACGTCTTTCTTTCTCTATAGCTGTTTAGGTGATCATGTCTCTCTCTCTACGTCTTTCTTTCTCTACAGCGATATAGGTGATCATGTCTCTCTCCACGTCTTTCTTTCTCTACAGCTGTTTAGGTGATCATGTCTCTCTCTCTACGTCTTTCTTTCTCTACAGCGATATAGGTGATCATGTCTCTCTCTCTCTCTACGTCTTTCTTTCTCTACAGCGATATAGGTGATCATGTCTCTCTCTCCACGTCTTTCTTTCTCTACAGCGATATAGGTGATCATGTCTCTCTCTCTCTCTACGTCTTTCTTTCTCTACAGCGATATAGGTGATCATGTCTCTCTCTCTACGTCTTTCTTTCTCTACAGCGATATAGGTGATCATGTCTCTCTCTCTCTCTACGTCTTTCTTTCTCTACAGCGATATAGGTGATCATGTCTCTCTCTCCACGTCTTTCTTTCTCTACAGCGATATAGGTGATCATGTCTCTCTCTCTACGTCTTTCTTTCTCTACAGCTGTTTAGGTGATCATGTCTCTCTCTCCACGTCTTTCTTTCTCTACAGCGATATAGGTGATCATGTCTCTCTCTCCACGTCTTTCTTTCTCTACAGCGATATAGGTGATCATGTCTCTCTCTCTACGTCTTTCTTTCTCTACAGCTGTTTAGGTGATCATGTCTCTCTCTCTACGTCTTTCTTTCTCTACAGCTGTTTAGGTGATCATGTCTCTCTCTCTACGTCTTTCTTTCTCTACAGCGATATAGGTGATCATGTCTCTCTCTCCACGTCTTTCTTTCTCTACAGCGATATAGGTGATCATGTCTCTCTCTCTACGTCTTTCTTTCTCTACAGCGATATAGGTGATCATGTTTCTCTCCACGTCTTTCTTTCTCTACAGTTGTGTATCAGTTTTGTTGTAGAGTTCCCACCAAACCTATATCTTTTCTCTCTTTCTCTCTCTTTCTCTCTCTCTCTCTCTCTCTCTATCAATCTCTCTCTCTCTCTCACTCATGTTTCCTCACTTTGGGAAAACCACCCGACTGGACTACCGACGTTCGGACAACCCGTGTTAGATTCCCGCCGGGAGCAGTGTCAGTTGTACTCGTGGTTGGTAAAAAAAATACCCCCGCGGTCGACCCAGCCGTTGGCAGAAATGGGTACCAGGGTATTACCCTGAGAAGGTGAGGAATGTCGCCTCGCATCGTGAGTTTCGATGTTTGAAGCGACACTATCCAGAAGTCTCCGAACACTACTGGATAGGCGGCCGAGCACATATCGGTGGAAAATCGCGTGCTAAGACGGCGGTTGAAGTCTCGTACTTTACCTTTACCTTTACATTCACATTTTCAAGTCGTCACAATCAATTTCAACTGTTCCCTTTTCATTTCTTGGTAACAAATGATTATTTTGCTTCCTTTCTAATGTTGGAAATTAGCTTTCTTTTAATGTTGGTCCTTTTTTAAAAAAAAAGACTTCACTTTTTTTTCACCTGCCCATGGTATTCTCAACATTTTTATGTGAAATTACTTTCCGGATTCTGTGGCTCCCAGCGATTTCTTTCCCCATTGTCCATGATTCACAAACCGTATGGCATTAATTTTTTTATATGTTAAGACAGGCTCACATAGCGGCACAGGGTAACTCTTTCTCTTACGTTATTCAACGAGAAGAAATGAAAGTGAATGTTATTATGTAATATTAATATGTAGCTATGTGGTCTGAGAATGTAATTATGTTGTATTAGTATGTAGCTATGTAGTCTGAGAATGTAATTATGTTGTATTAGTATGTAGCTATGTGGTCTGAGAATGTAATTATGTTGTATTAGTATGTAGCTATGTGGTCGGAGAATGTAATTATGTTGTATTAGTTTGTAGTTATGTGGTCTGAGAATGTAATTATGTTGTATTAGTATGTAGCTATGTGGTCTGAGAATGTAATTATGTTGTATTAGTATGTAGCTATGTAGTCTGAGAATGTAATTATGTTGTATTAGTATATAGCTATGTAGTCTGAGAATGTAATTATGTTGTATTAGTATATAGCTATGCAGTCTGAGTATGTAGTAATGAAGTATTAGTGTGTAATTATGTAGTATGATAATGTAATTATGCAGTATTAGTATGTAGTTATGTAGTCTGAGAATGTAACGTATGTCGTGGACCATAAAAAAGAAAGCTGTGCACAGTTCGACATATCTCATCTTACACAAACATTTCTGAATGACACATTAAAAAGAAATTAATATGTAAACATGCGCGCTGAAGGATGCAACAACATACAGAGAGAACGTGTATATTTGCAAACCTTTGTTTTATCTTTGCTCTCCGTCACTGGACTCTGAAATTAAAATTTTTTAAATAAAAAACTTACTATTTCGTCGATAGAATCATTTTTATTTGTCATACGTGTACACTCTTACACATACCTACACACACACATACATACACTAACACACACACACACATACATGACATATAAACTGGTGCGGATACTTTGTCATTAATCATGTGACTAAAAGAGAAAGTTCGTGTCGCTATAGCGGCCCGACTACGGTCGGGGGAGACAAGTATAAAGCACACCTTGTGTCACCTGCGACACATATCGTATGAGGCGACTGAAGAGACTGGTGTCAAGGTCATTGTTGGCGTTACAGAGTTCGTGCACCTAAGCTGAAACAATCATCAGTGCTTTCGCTAATGTGTAACAGGCTTGCTTTACGATTGGGAACATGCTGAGGAGGAGATCTGAGCTCTGTGAAGCTGTCCGTTGGGCAATGAGGATGATATGTCGACTAAAGTAAACTAAGGGAGCCGCAATAGCTCAGTGGTTAGTGAACTGGACTACAAAGGACAAGAGGTAGGGTTTGATCCCAATCGACGGGGTCCGGTTCATCCAGCTTTTAATGGGTACCGGATTTTTTTCTGGGAAAGTAAAGCGGCACATGCGTAATACCGACCAGATTACCCCAAAAATCATGTGCCAAAGGTCTGTAAAATTTATGGTCACTAACACCATATTCCCTATGCGTGAAGGGAGTACTTTACATGTTTTTGAAACTAAACTAAACTAAAGAGCAAAGTGAAGACTTGAAATATAGATATTTGTAAGCGAACACATTTTGTTGCAAAAGGAAGCAAAATAAAGTTATGTTAGTCTTTAGTTTTTAGACCGGACTGGCGTTACAGCTATCTGGGCACTCGCACTGGGGACTGCCGCCCGTTCCAGCAACCAGCTAAAATAATTATGCCTGAAAAATTTGAACTAAAAAAAGTACATGAAAAGATCAAATTAAACAAATGAAATAAAGTGTTCATAAGGGACAGGACACCACATTGAAGCTTCTGGTAGGAAGAGAATCCAATCAGTAAGGGGGACATCAAGGTTACAGACTGAAGAGCAACTTAAGTAATAGAAGAATAACAGCCTGAGTGAATAATGAACGGACCAATGAGTAGAGAAGGTTGTAGATTAATATCAATCAAGGTTATACGTGATTAAAATAATGAACGTGAAGTGATGTTTGCAAATCAATTATGTGTTTCTTTTCAATAGATGAAGTTACTGAATTACTAGATTAATAGAGAAATTGCTGAATAACTGAAAATGAAATTCAAGACTTGTGCAGAAATAGGGGAAATGGCAATGCAACGAATGGTCATTGTCGATAATAGGGCATGTTTTTCACATGGAATGATGAAACTTAACAAGTAACTCATTAAACGGAAAACATGACAAATTAAATCATTAAATGGAAAACATGACAAATTAAATCATTAAATGGAAAGCATCACTAAATAGTTCATTAAATTTAAAATACCAGGAAGTAATTCCTTAAATGGAATACATCACGAAGAAACTCATTAAATGCAAAACGTGATGAAGTAACACATTAAGTGGAAAACATCACAAATCAACTCATTAAATGGGAAAAAATTATAAGAAAAAAATTAAAAAGGGACTGATCTCGATAGACTCTCAGATGAACGCTAATAAAAGAAGCAAAGATAGCAGGCATCAGTTTCATTTGTGAGATTGGGAAGCTAGAACAAAAAGTACAGATTTATATCACATTAAGCCAGGCCAATTCCAGATATAAGAACATGCGACTCGTTTACAAATAGAACATTAAGTTCATGATTTCCAGAGAACCTCAAAACTAGTCCACAAATTGGAATCAGGATGCAAAGGAAAATGAGTATGACCTACAGAACTACTGAAAAGAACATTGAGACGAATGGTAAAAACAGCAGGCAACAGCTCCTTTGTCGATATTGAGAGACTCTCATAGAACTGGGACATATTACGAGACCATAATACTAGCATTTATAGAAATGTTTGTCGAATATGGAGAGAGTAGAATTTCTGTCCAAACAAACGAGGAAATTAGAGAAATCGCCAATCAACCACTAATATCTTCAGTAATAAAGAAAAGACGATGGTCATACGTTGGACATGTGATGAGAAGAGATAATAATCGAATAGCAAAGCAAGCCCTCGTATGGGAAACAACAGGTAAAAGAAAAAGAGGAAGACCCAGGGAGACACTGAGAAGAACATTGATGAGAGAGGCAAGAGCAGCAGGAATCGGCTCCCTCAATGAGATAGAACTGCTTGCACAGAACAGAGACAGATGGCGAGATTTAATAAAATATCTTTAAAAGAAAACTGCTAGAACAAAAATTCATATAGGAGAAGGTGTATCTTGGTCTACGCCCTATGGGCCGGTTACGGCTCGAAAGCAGGTATCAGAAGAATTTCTGTCCGACGTACCGTCTTCGGCTCGATAGATAGACAGTCAGACAGACACAGACAGACACAGACAGACACAGACAGACACAGACAGACAGATAGACAGAGAGACAAACAGATAGACAGATAGACAGACAGACACAGACAGACAGACACAGACAGACAGATAGATAGAGATAGAGACAGAGACAGACAGACAGACAGAGACAGACAGACGGACGGACGGACGGACGGACGGAGGGACGGACGGACGGACGGACGGACGGACGGACGGAGGGACGGACGGACGGACGGACGGACGGACGGACGGACTGACGGACGGACGGACGGACGGACGGACGGACGGACGGACAGACAGACAGACAGACAGACAGACAGACAGACAGACAGACAGACAGACAGACAGACAGACAGACAGACAGACAGACAGACAGACAGACAGACAGATAGATAGATAGATAGATAGATAGATAGATAGATAGATAGATAGATAGATAGATAGATAGATAGATAGATAGATAGATAGATAGATAGATAGATAGATAGATAGATAGATAGATAGATAGATAGATAGATAGATAGATAGATAGATAGATAGATAGATAGATAGATAGATAGATAGATAGATAGATAGATAGATAGATAGATAGATAGATAGATAGATAGATAGATAGATAGATAGATAGATAGATAGATAGATAGATAGATAGATAGATAGACTTGATTTCATGATATTCTGAAAGTACCTGATTTTCTGAAGACTCCGTACTGTCTGAGATATGCTGGGACCTGGAGAACATAAGCAGCGCGACGCCTCCATCGATTAGTGGCACCTGGTTACTGATGTCTGCGAATAACCGGTCCACAACGTGCATTTAACAAAAGAAGGAAAGAAAGAAAGAAAAACTAAAATAGAAAGAAAACATAAGAAAAAAGAGAAAACAGAAACAAAGAAAGAAAGAGACAAGAAAAAAAGAAAAACGAAAAGAAAGAAAGAAAGAAAGAAAAAAAAGAAAGAAAGAAAGAAAGAAAGAAAGAAATGTAAACTTGGGAGATAATAAAAAGAATCAAATATAAACTGGTGGAAGAAAATGAAGAATACATGAGAGAAATAAAACACATGCATGTAGAAAAACTCGTTAGGGTGGGGCGGGGGAATACAAACGAAATAAAAGAAAAAAAATGGAACTGGCAGAGAATCCTCAAAGCGTGTCCTCAAATTGGAATCAAAGGGTAAACGAAAATGAGTGTGACCTACAGAACCACTGAAAAGAACATTGAGACGAAAGGCAAAAATAGCAGGCATCAGATTCTGTGCCGATTTTGAGAGACTCGCCTAGAGCAGGACAAGTTGTGAGACCACAATACTGGCCATGTACACAATCTGACACTTTATAGAAAAAATTGTCGGAGAGAGGAAAGACTAGAATTTTTGTACAAAACAATACAGAACAGATAGAATTAATATAAATGTATAGATAAAACCCCCAAAAAAGATAACACATGCAAAATATGTAGAAAGTCTTGCCCAGAGATAACGATAGAATAATTTAAAAAATAAAAAACAATTAAAAGGAAACATCCAGACAGGACGAATATTGAAGAGAAAAACGATTTTTTGTTTTAAAAAGGAGATTAAGAAAGATTCAAAACCATTGCTTAGGATAAAGTCACATGCCTCAGTCGCCGATTCATGTATAAATGTCAATCTGTGTCTTATGTTTCACATACCTCATTACTCAAACACTCAGCGTTTCCTAAGTGTGTCGGGTTATAGTCCATTTGTAAAATGTAAAATAACTATGCAATCTACAGACAACCATATTCAACCAAAGGAAATAAAAACTACCTCACATGTGTATATAGGGTACATTTTACACAGGATATATATATATATATATATTAGTAAATAGTTTACGCGCAAGTACACATTATACTGAATGTGAATTCACATGAATGTGAATAAGTGCGCATGCAGCATATATATACAAAAGTAGTTATAGATGTAGTTAGTCGAAGGCACGGAATCAATGCTAACAAATTAAAATCCATAATTGCTCAACCTCACGTGCCAGTGGAATCATCCGAATTATCATCTCATCTCATTGAAGGATCCACACAAAAAATATACCTGCAGTTATGAGATTATAAGTTATTCTTAATGTATGTAGGCAATTGTTCACTTAGCTATGAGATTATAAGTTGTTCTTAATGTATGTAGGCAATTGTTCACTTAGCTATGAGATTATAAGTTGTTCTTAATGTATGTAGGCAATTGTTCACTTAGCTATGAGATTATAAGTTGTTCTTAATGTATGTAGGCAATTGTTCACTTAGCTATGAGATTATAAGTTGTTCTTAATGTATGTAGGCAATTGATCACTTAGCTATGAGATTATAAGTTATTGTTAATGTATATAGGCAATTGTTCACTTAGCTATAAGATTATAAGTTATTATTAATATATGTAGGTAATTGTTCACTTAGTTATGAGATTATAAGTTATTGTTCATGTATGTAGGCAATTGTTCACTTAGTTATGAGATTATAAGTTATTGTTAATATATGTAGGTAATTGTTCACTTAGTTATGAGATTATAAGTTATTGTTCATGTATATAGTTAATTGTTCACTTAGTTATGAGATTATAAGTTATTGTTAATATATATATGGAGGTAATTGTTCACTTAGTTATGAGATTATAAGTTATTGTTAATATATATATGGAGGTAATTGTTCACTTAGTTATGAGATTATAAGTTATTGTTCATGTCTGTCAGAATGATGTGAGGATGAGAGGACTCCTTCTCTCCAACAATACTTCTGAATCTTGGTTCAAGATTTTAAGTGGACACCACTACGGAACACCATCACCAGTGTCTGAGAGGAATGAACCCGTTCACAGATGATCCGATGTTATTAAAGCTAGATCCAGTTCCACCCGATCACAGATGGCCCCATGTTATTAAAGCTAGGTCCAGTTCCATCCGTTCACACGTGGTCTGATGCTATTAAAGCTAGGTCCAGTTCCACCCGTTCACAGGTGGTCCGATGTTATTAAAGCTAGATCCAGTTCCACCCGATCACAGATGGCCCCATGTTATTAAAGCTAGATCCAGTTCCACCCGATCACAGATGGCCCCATGTTATTAAAGCTAGATCCAGTTCCACCCGATCACAGATGGCCCCATGTTATTAAAGCTAGATCCAGTTCCACCCGATCACAGATGGCCCCATGTTATTAAAGCTAGATCCAGTTCCACCCGTTCACAGGTGATCCGATGTTATTAAAGCTAGATCCAGTTCCACCCGATCACAGATGGCCCCATGTTATTAAAGCTAGATCCAGTTCCACCCGATCACAGATGGCCCCATGTTATTAAAGCTAGATCCAGTTCCACCAGATCACAGATGGCCCCATGTTATTAAAGCTAGATCTAGTTCCACCCGATCACAGATGGCACCATGTTATTAAAGCTAGGTCCAGTTCCACCCGTTCACACGTGGTCTGATGCTATTAAAGCTAGGTCCAGTTCCACCCGTTCACAGGTGGTCCGATGTTATTAAAGCTAGATCCAGTTCCACCCGATCACAGATGGCCCCATGTTATTAAAGCTAGATCCAGTTCCACCCGATCACAGATGGCCCCATGTTATTAAAGCTAGATCCAGTTCCACCCGGTCACAGATGGCCCCATGTTATTAAAGCTAGATCCAGTTCCACCCGATCACAGATGATCCGATGTTATTCAAGCTAGATCCAGTTCCACCCGATCACAGATGGCCCCATGTTATTAAAGCTAGATCCAGTTCCACCCGTTCACACGTGGTCTGATGTTATTAAAGCTAGATCCAGTTCCACCCGTTCACACGTGGTCTGATGTTATTAAAGCTAGATCCAGTTCCACCCGTTCACACGTGGTCTGATGTTATTAAAGCTAGATCCAGTTCCACCCGTTCACACGTGGTCTGATGTTATTAAAGCTAGATCCAGTTCCACCCGTTCACACGTGGTCTGATGTTATTAAAGCTAGATCCAGTTCCACCCGTTCACACGTGGTCTGATGTTATTAAAGCTAGATCCAGTTCCACCCGTTCACACGTGGTCTGATGTTATTAAAGCTAGGTCCAGTTCCACCCGTTCACACGTGGTCTGATGTTATTAAAGCTAGGTCCAGTTCCACCCGTTCACACGTGGTCTAATGCTATTAAAGCTAGGTCCAGTTCCACCCGTTCACAGATGGCCCCATGTTATTAAAGCTAGATCCAGTTCCACCCGATCACAGATGGCCCCATGTTATTAAAGCTAGATCCAGTTCCATCCGTTCACACGTGGTCTGATGTTATTAAAGCTAGATCCAGTTCCACCCGTTCACACGTGGTCTGATGTTATTAAAGCTAGATCCAGTTCCACCCGTTCACAGGTGGTCCGATGTTATTAAAGCTAGATCCAGTTCCACCAGTTCACACGTGGTCTAATGCTATTAAAGCTAGGTCCAGTTCCACCCGTTCACAGGTGGTCCGATGTTATTAAAGCTAGATCCAGTTCCACCAGTTCACACGTGGTCTGATGCTATTAAAGCTAGATCCAGTTCCACCCGTTCACACGTGGTCTGATGTTATTAAAGCTAGATCCAGTTCCACCCGTTCACACGTGGTCTGATGTTATTAAAGCTAGATCCAGTTCCACCCGTTCACACGTGGTCCGATGTTATTAAAGCTAGATCCAGTTCCACCAGTTCACACGTGGTCTAATGCTATTAAAGCTAGATCCAGTTCCACCCGTTCACACGTGGTCTGATGCTATTAAAGCTAGATCCAGTTCCACCCGTTCACACGTGGTCCGATGTTATTAAAGCTAGATCCAGTTCCACCAGTTCACACGTGGTCTGATGCTATTAAAGCTAGATCCAGTTCCACCCGTTCACACGTGGTCCGATGTTATTAAAGCTAGATCCAGTTCCACCGTTCACACGTGGTCTGATGTTATTAAAGCTAGATCCAGTTCCACCCGTTCACACGTGGTCCGATGTTATTAAAGCTAGATCCAGTTCCACCCGTTCACACGTGGTCCGATGTTATTAAAGCTAGATCCAGTTCCACAAGATAACCGCGATTGTTGGTCCCGTGATGAGAAAAAGTATATTTTTCCTACCAGCCGGTAACATAAATGGGGCGTCTTGAAGGGGTTATCTGGTTTTCCTAGACCAGAGATTGTAACCAGAGAGGAAAGATCCCTCACCGTCTTCAAGACATTATCTAGTGATCTGAACAAGAGATACACTCACCCTGTTGTACATCTATTTAACCCTGGTTAAATGTTTCCCGCTGTCAAAATAGAATCCTGCTGTTATCAACTTAAACCCTGCCAAGAATATATAGAACAACAACAACTTAAATGGTTTGGCCACCTGGTCAGAATGAATCCTTACCAATCCCCATCAAGGGAGTTCTTCTCGAGAATGCATGGAAAAAGACTAAAAGGAAGACCCAGAAGAAGATGGATAGATGCAGTGACAGAGACATGTAACAACAAAGGAAAATCACTAATTCAGACAGTTCGAGCAGCTCAAGAACGACAAATGATATAACCACGACACCTTTTCGGTACCAGTGAGAAAGAGAAAAGAAAGAAAGAAAGTTATCAACTTATATTATAGCTAGAAATGATTGTTTTTCCTCCTATGTTTGAAATAAGCTTTCTATTTTCTTTCGTCTCTTTTAGACCATCCGCGTTATTCATTTTAACTGTCCTTGCTACTCTCAACATTCTTTTGTAAAACCACATTTCTGTAGCCTCCAAAGATTTTTTTCTCTCTTGTTCGATTGCCCAGAATTCGCATTTAATATAGCCAGACTGGCACCACATAACACTGAAGAGCCCCTTTTTCTTATTTCCATTGACAAAAAAAAAATGCATTACATATTTTCCTCTTTATTAATGCAGCTTTTTCAAGAGCTGTTCTGCACCTCACTTCTGTCTACCATCTAAAGATGACATGTTTTCAAACTCATTGGACTGTTTTAATAATGTCCCATTTACTTGAACTATGCATTTAGTAGATTTATTTTCCTTGGTCGCGACCATGACTTCTGATTGTTGCCACAGTGTCTAAAATATTTATTTTCCTTGGTCACGACCATGACTTCTGATTGTTGCCACAGTGTCTAAAAGCTTTATTTTCCTTGGTCACGACCATGACTTCTGATTGTTGCCACAGTGTCTAAAAGCTTTATTTTCCTTGGTCACGACCATGACTTCTGATTGTTGCCACAGTGTCTAAAAGCTTTATTTCCCTTGGTCACGACCATGACTTCTGATTGTTGCCACAGTGTCTAAAAGATTGATTTCCCTTGGTCACGACCATGACTTCTGATTGTTGCCACAGTGTCTAAAAGATTTATTTTCCTTGGTCGCGACCATGACTTCTGATTGTTGCCATAGTTTCTAAAATATTTATTTTCCTTGGTCGCGACCATGACTTCTGATTGTTGCCACAGTGTCTAAAAGATTTATTTCCCTTGGTCACGACCATGACTTCTGATTGTTGCCACAGTTTCTAAAATATTTATTTTCCTTGGCCACAACCATGACTTCTGATTGTTGCTATAGTGTCTAAAAGCTTTATTTTCCTTGGTCGCGACCATGACTTCTGATTGTTGCCACAGTGTCTAAAAGCTTTATTTTCCTTGGTCGCGACCATGACTTCTGATTGTTGCCACAGTGTCTAAAAGCTTTATTTCCCTTGGTCACGACCATGACTTCTGATTGTTGCCACAGTGTCTAAAAGCTTTATTTCCCTTGGTCACGACCATGACATCTGATTGTTGCCACAGTGTCTAAAAGCTTTATTTCCCTTGGTCACGACCATGACTTCTGATTGTTGCCACAGTGTCTAAAAGATTGATTTCCCTTGGTCACGACCATGACTTCTGATTGTTGCCACAGTGTCTAAAAGATTTATTTTCCTTGGTCGCGACCATGACTTCTGATTGTTGCCATAGTTTCTAAAATATTTATTTTCCTTGGTCGCGACCATGACTTCTGATTGTTGCCACAGTGTCTAAAAGATTTATTTCCCTTGGTCACGACCATGACTTCTGATTGTTGCCACAGTTTCTAAAATATTTATTTTCCTTGGTCACAACCATGACTTCTGATTGTTGCTATAGTGTCTAAAAGCTTTATTTTCCTTGGTCGCGACCATGACTTCTGATTGTTGCCACAGTGTCTAAAAGATTTATTTTCCTTGGTCGCGACCATGACTTCTGATTGTTGCTATAGTGTCTAAAAGATTTATTTTCCTTGGTCACGACCATGACTTCTGATTGTTGCCACAGTGTCTAAAAGATTTATTTTCCTTGGTCGCGACCATGACTTCTGATTGTTGCCATAGTTTCTAAAAGATTTATTTTCCTTGGTCGCGACCATGACTTCTGATTGTTGCCATAGTGTCTAAAAGCTTTATTTTCCTTGGTTGCGACCATGACTTCTGATTGTTGCCATAGTGTCTAAAAGCTTTATTTTCCTTGGTCACGACCATGACTTCTGATTGTTGCCATAGTGTCTAAAAGCTTTATTTTCATTGGTCACGACCATGACTTCTGATTGTTGCCACAGTGTCTAAAAGCTTTATTTTCATTGGTCACGACCATGACTTCTGATTGTTGCCACAGTGTCTAAAAGCTTTATTTTCATTGGTCACGACCATGACTTCTGATTGTTGCCATAGTGTCTAAAAGCTTTATTTTCATTGGTCACGACCATGACTTCTGATTGTTGCCATTGAGTCTAAGATTGTTATTTTCACTCTCCATAACTAAAATGTCAGCCATCTGTGCTTACTTTCACTCTTAGCCATTAAGCCATTGCCATCAACAAGCTTCAGGCTGTTTATGACCGCCAACTGATGTTTCAGGTATGTCCTTTATGATATTACATTGCCTCACTATCGTATAAATCTAGTGATAATAAACACCCTTAATATATACCCTTGTTTTTTTATATATTGAAACATTTCATGTTGATGTCCTGTTTTTGTGGCTGCTTTTTTGTCCCAGTACATGTTCCTTATTATTCGTTTGATCGTTGATATCAACACTTATTATCTCTAGAATGTTGAATTTTCTTTGTGCTTTGTTTTTGTCAAATATGTTAATGTCATCATCATTATCATCATGTGTCATATCGGTTGGCGTAGGCGATCATGTCCTTCCACAATTTTCTATCTACAGTAAAAGGTAAAGGTAAAGTAGGAGACTTGAATCGGCGTATTAGCACGCGAGTTTACACCCATATGTGCTCGGCCGCCTATCCAGAAATGTTCGGAGATTTCTGTATAGTGTCGCCTCAAGCATCTAAACTCAGATGCGAGGCGACATTCCTCACCTTCCCAGGGTAGTACCCTGGTACCCATTTCTGCCAACGGCTCGGTCCACCGTGGGGGTATTTTTTTTTTTCCAAACCACGAGTACAACTCACACTACTCCCAGCGGGAATCGAACGCGGGTTGTCCAAACGAGTAGTCCAGTCGAGTGGTTTTCTCAACTAGGCTACGGAGGCCCCGTTCTGTGTACAGTGCATCCTATCAGTTCTGTTGTTGACTTTTTTCCATGCCATGACACAAAGCTATCCAATATTTTCTCTTTTTGTCGTCCATCTCTTTTTCCTTTTATTTTGCCAGTTGTAACCAAGTATTCCAACTTTCCTCTTCTCATGATGTGCCCAAAAATGTTGATTTTTTTCTTTTGGATGTTTTCTAGAGGTTCCCTTTTTGTGTTGGCCTCTTTGAGAAATTCCTCATTGGTCTTTTTAGCTGTCCAGTGAACTTTCAACATTCTTCTGAAAAATCCAATCTTTGTGGCCTCTAATCGTCTTTTCCTTTGTTTGTCTACTGTCCATGATTCGCTTCCATATGTCAGAATTGGTTCTTTATAGCACCGATGAACTCTCTTTCTCACTTCTATTGACATAGACTTTTTGCTTAAGATATTTTTCATTTTCTGAAATGCTATTTTGGCCTGAGCTATTCTGCTTTTTATTTCTGTGATGTATCTTCCATTTGATGTTATTATTGTAACTAAGTATTTGACACGTTGCACTTGTTTCAGTGAATAATTATGTCAATACACAACTTAATTTTAGTGTAGTCTATAAAAAAAAATAAGAGCACCTATTTTCACTTCTTTTACTCTGTCTACTATATATTGGCGTTGTTCATACCTTTACTGCCAACAAATCCGCACTTTTCATTACTAATTTCTTAATTTATTTTGTTTTTCACTCATCGCACGTTGATTTAATACCTTAGTCACGTGACTCATCAGACTTATTGTACGGTGATGCACACATCGCATCACTCTACGTTTCCTTGGCGCTTCCCTTTTGTTGTTTGTTTTGTTAAGTATTTTGAGTTTTCATAAAACTAGTATTGAAATCTGCTCATGATTTATTTTTCACATTTATCAGACTGTTTATAAATATATTGTTAATTACTGTGTATGTGCGACTGCTATTTTGTGGGCATGTCCATGTCGAGAGAGTGTAGCTGAAGCCAGATGTTTCCTTTCATCACGGTGTGTGCCCTTTCAATCAGTCTATCGCTCTATCATTTCATTCTCCTAGGATCTAGACAATAGTTACCAACTTATTTCCTTTTGTTTTTTTAGTTCCTACATTTGCATTAAAATCTCATGAAACTGTTGGTAACTCATGTGGTTTGCCAATTCTAAGTGCGATAATATGCTCGTTATAAAATGTATCAACTGTTTCATCAATACTGTCTGCTGTACACAGAAAACAGCACGCGAGTGAACAACCAAAACAATTAACAAACAACAAATTTGGTGTCATAAAATTAAGATGTCCCTTATATGCATACATATAGAAGAATATTTATATATTCATTTCTTCTTAATTTTTTTTCTTATTCTTATTCTGTCCTTCCTCGTCTGCTTTTCGGCTTCAAGGGGATATATAATTTGTGGCCTTTTGCTCTTCGGTTAGCCTCTACTGCCGTTATATTTCCTAGTGTTTCTAATATTCCATTAATCCATCTTTTTCATGGTAGAGTCCAATGAGCCCGGTGTTCTCGCAACGTTTGTTAAAGGCTCGTTGTGTTGTGTTTTGGTCCTTCTAATTTATGACGTGGCCACACCATTTTATCGGTTGTCTACGTGTATTTTATGGCGGAATTTATTCTTAGATTTTTTCTCGGTACTTCATTTCTGATCTTATCTCTTTGGATATGCATACATATATATGTGTGTGTGTATATATATATAAAAAAAAGTTTAGCTGAGCTAATTTACCCAATCCAATAAAACAAGAAAATCGTGATATACCAGACCTCTGAATCTCTGGTATTTATATTTGCCAAGGGAATGATCAAAAGAATAATTGACATTTGTTGTCTATGTCCACACTCATCTCCAAAATCACTCCTTTAAAACTGAAGCGTTCATCTACTCTAGCAGCTTGATGATTAAATAACCACTCTTTATTTTCGCGTCTTTCAAATCGATGAACGGAGAATGTGATGTCTACGATAACACGAGAGAGAGAGAGAGAGAGAGAGAGAGAGAGAGCGAGACGACTCTGTCTTTTTGTTTGAATTGATGCTTGATATTAGTATCACATGGGGAAAAGAGGGAGATGGTAAGTGACGACCAGGATGACTTCCAGGAAGTGTGAATCATTGATCATAGGCACTTATCATTATTACAAATGTGGCGCCAATGCCAATTGGTAAGTATAATTGCAGTATTTGTTGTATTATAAATCATCATCATCATCATTGAGTGCCGTCTCCGCATCGAAGGTTGGCTACCATGGAGCGCCATTCCAGTCTGTCTCTTGCTTTGATGGTGCAGATTGTCATAGGTTGATTTGTCCATCTTTTGATGTTACTCGTCCATGTTAGTCTTGGTCTGATTCTGCCTTTTTTACCTTGTATTTTCCCTTCCAATATTACTTTTATTAGGCTGTTGCGTCTTTTAACATGCCCCCAAATTTGCATTTGTCTTGTTCTAATTGTGTTTAGTAGTTCTCTTTTGATTTTTATTTGTTTTAAAACTTCATCGTTAGTTTTTTTTTCTTTCCATCCAATTCTACCTATTCTTCTATAGATCCAAATTTAAAAGGCTTCAATTTTCTGTTCTGTTTTCTGGTCTAATGTCCGTGTTTCTGCACCATACAGGAATATTGAGAATATTGTAACATTTTCTTAGTTTTAGCCCTGGTGTTATTTGTTTTGAAGTTACTATATTTTTCATGGCATTAAAATTACTTTTTGCCATACCTATTTTTGTGTTTATTTCAGATGTACCTTTTCCATCACTGATTTCAGTATGTCCCAGGTAGTTGTAGCTCTGAACTGTCTCCAGATGTATTCCTTCAACTTTGATATGTAATTGTAGGTCTTGATAATTGTCTTTGTTTATGATCATAGTTTTAGTCTTTTTGATATTCATATCAAGTCCATATTCTGTGCTTGTCATGTTTATTACATGGGAGCCGCGATAGCTCAGTGGTTAGTGAACTGGACTACAAAGAACAAGAGGTAAGGTTCGATCCCAACCTACGGCTTCCGGGTTCACCCAGCCTTGAATGGGTATCGGATTTTTTTCTGGGAAAGTGAAATGGCACGGGCGTAATACCGACCACATTACCCCGAAAATCCCGTGCTGAGGGTCTGTAAAATTTATGGTCGCTAACACCATATTCCCTATACGCCACTTGGCGTGACGGGGGTACTTTACTTTTTACTTTTTTTTATGTTTATCACATTAAGTAACTGTTGCAGATCTTCAGGATTTTCTGCTAGTAGAACAGTATCATCAGCATATCTTAGGTTATTGATTATCTTTCCATTAATGTTTAGGCCTGCCATCTGTGTGATGTTTTTAAAGATTTGCTCAGTGTATAGGTTGAACAAGCTTAGTGATAGGATGCATCCTTCTCTTACTCCTCTTTGTATATCATAGTATTATCGTATTATAAATACTAGTCCGAAAATAAAAATAAATTATGTGTCTCGAGTCGTTAAAATCTGAAACATTTACTGAAGAATATTCCGACTTAAAAAAGCCCTACAATTTACAGCTGTTGGAAAATTGCTGTAGAAAGTTGTATATTTACAGCAATCGTAAAGCAGCCATCATCATCATCAAGTACCGGGCCTGCTGGCGTAGGTGATCATGTCTCTCCACAACTTTCGATCTCGGCAGCTTTTTATCATTTCTGTTGTTGACCTTTTGCCAAGCCATCCTCTTAAGCTGTCTGTTTTTTTCTCTCTTTGCTTCCCTCTATCTCTTCGTCCCTCAATTTTTCAGTTGTTACAATATATTCCCGTTGTTGTCTTCTCATTACATTGCCAAAAAATGATGATTGTTTCTTCCTAATATTGGAAATTCCATCTCTTTTTGCTTTGACCTCTCTCAGAACATCTTCATTACTCTTCTTAGCTGGCCATGGCACTCTGAACACCCTTCTGTAAAACCACATTTCTACAGACTCCAGTGATTTTCTTGTCTGTTGTCCTATTGTCCATGATTCGCATCCATATGTTAAGACTGGCTGTACGTAAGTTGTGGCGATTCATGATTGTACAAAGAAGTTACGACGGTGGTTTTCTGTTGCCTTCCGTCGATTTGTTTACGGTTGGCTCCGCTAGCCTTTTACTAAAAAAGTCTCACCCACAAGGCAGTGGGGTTGTTTTACTTCGGGGTACCCTCCATTAGCTTTTTACTCTCTCGAGCATACCTGCAAGGGAGCAGGGCAGACACAGGTTGAACTGTTTACAAGCAGCCATAGGTTATTTAAAAATGAAAAGAAAAAAACATTGCAGCAAGTAGACGCAATTCATTGATTTATTGATATTAGACATTCATGACACAATTTAGTCTCTGATCTATTATTGATATTAGACATTCATGACACAATTTAGTCTCTGATCTATTATTGATATTAGACATTCATGACACAATTTAGTCTCTGATCTATAAATAGTTAACTTAAGACTATTTTAATAAGTGTCGTATTATATTTGTAAAAATTTAACTAAACTCCTATTCAGAAGAAGTATCTTGAAACGACGAATATGAAATGTAATATGAATATTTCTCCTATTGTCACAAGTTTACAACTTGCAAAACTATGACGAGTTCACAGAACTGTTTCCAGCTGTTGAAAACATTGCTTGACACTTCATCTTAACTCACAATCCAAGAATTGTTCACTTCACTGTTCCCCCACAATTTTTCCAGTTCTCTGGCTCTTTCCCGACGGTTGATAAAATCCGCTTCTGGAGCCAACACTTCAGACAATTCGCTGTATGAATAGTACGCCATTTTGTAGCTTTTGGTTTCTTCACTCATCAGTTCGCGAATCTCGTGCGCAATGGCTGAAATAACTGACTTCCGGTCTTCCGCTTTTTTCCATTGCGACAATTGAGATGTATCCACGTCTGGTTGATTTTCCAGAGACTGACACCTAGAGCCCCATATTTCCTCGAGCTGTCTGGCAATTCTTCTTCGTTCAGTATTTTCATCATCTTCTGAACCGGTACTAATGTCGATTTCTGGGGTTAGATCATCCTGATAAAGAAAGTCGAAGTCTCCAAAGTAACTGCCTTCATTGTCATCACATGGCAAGTACTGATTACTTTCACAAACTCCTGATCCAGAAGGACTTGGTGAAACCCATCGTCTGTGCTCATTAAGGTCTAAACCTGATTTATTTGTTTCACATGTATCACTAAACAATGTATCCTCTGCCAATGAGCAATCAAAGTTTTTTTCAGAATATGTGTCGAGGTTTACCATTGGATTGTTCTCTTCCATTCTGGAAACCATCCAATCAAAATGTTCCTCGTCATCTTCATTAGAGGTGAGATTGTCAGCCAGAAGATCGCCGCCACCATCTTGAATGTAGGAGCGAGCCTTGTCTAACCAGAGTGGAGCGAGGTCCGTTTGTCGCGACTCCCAGAAACTTATCCTGCCTTCGTTGTCTTGCCTATGTGTCTGCAGAACCGAGTGGTCTAAGAATCCCTCTTCAAGTGGAACGAGATCAGTTTCCGTGGGTTCATATAAACTTATCTTGGCTTCTCCTTCGCTGTCTTGTCTTTGTGTTTGCAGAACCGAATCGTTTAAGAATCTCTTTTCGGGTGGAATGAGGTTTTTTTGCCGGGATTCCCATAATCCTATCTTGCTTTCGCCTTCGCTGTTCTGTTTTCGTGTTTGCAGAACAGAGTGGTTGAAGAATCTCTCTTCAGGTTGAATGAGGTCCTTTCGCTGGGATTCTCTAAAACATATCTTACTTTCTCCCTCGGTGTCCTGTTTTTGTGTTTGTTGAACAGAGTGGTTGAAGAATCTCTCTTGAGGTGGCGTAACATTCGGTTGCCGGGATTCCCATAATCCTATCTTGCTTTCGCCTTCGCTGTTCTGTTTTCGTGTTTGCAGAACAGAATGGTTGAAGAATCTCTCTTCAGGTAGAATGAGGTCCTTTCGCTGGGATTCTCTAAAACATATCTTACTTTCTCCCTCGGTGTCCTGTTTTTGTGTTTGTAGAAACCAGTGATCCGAAAAGCTTTCTTCACAGTCAGACACGATGCTGACATCTCCGGCAAATACACGCGTCATTGTGTGGGATGACGTGAGCACTGACTCAGATCCAGTGACATCATTCTTTCCGCTGGACATCTCCGTGAAACCAGTATCAGAAGGCGTCGACTCTGGAACACTCTGAGATTTGACGTAAAGAGGAATCACTCCTAAGTTAGCCTCTGCCACTGGATTTTCCTCCTCGTTGCTGTCGTTATCTGAGAACACAACATTTTTTATTAAAGAGTTTCCCTTTTTCTGAATTAATGGTGTGTCCTTGCACTTCAATATCTTCGTGGCTATTTGTTCAGAATTCTGCTCTGTCAACATATCCTTCCGTGTCAACTCAAGATTATCCAAAAGACTATAGGTCGCATTTTGTCTTAAAGAATTCGAGAACCCAGAAAGATGCTTAGATGTTATTTCTACCACTTCGCCATAAGCCATAGGCACCTCTTCTATTGCTTCAACTGGAGGGTTTTCTGCAAACAAGAATGGCAAACCTTTTGTTACTATGACTATTTACCATATTATCTAACTTTGAATTTTAAAAAATCAAATACTTTAATATTTACAATATTTATTTCGCCTGTTTCTCAATTGGCTTATGAAAAATGCAATATAATTTGATCCTAACAACGTTTGTAACTTTGTATCTTACTACAGTTATCATTAAATAAAGAAATTGTTGTAAACAATAGCCTTATAAGAAAAGCAAATATTTATTTGAAGAAAAAAAAATATATAAGAGAACATTCAAATAATAATTTATCAATTACTGTTGTAAATATGATAGATGATTTACATAATTATGTACACATTAGTTTAATTTAAAAGCATGCCGTTTTACAAGCGCAAAGATAGTTTTGATTCTTTATCATAAAAAAAATATATTACTGGAAATGTTATCTTTGTAAACTAAAAATGCTGAATTAGAAACATAACAGATACATTCGTTCTTGGAAATATTAATGTGTGAAAACCACACGTATTTTTATGATAATTGGCTTCCCCACTACTTTAGAACTTATAATCTCAGTTGACATCAATAAACAGATCGACCAATTAAAATGAAATAATTATATTCTCAAATTTCTTTTTTTATTTGTAGAGCATTCTCTGCTGTTTCATACCCTGGACGTTTGATTTGCCATTCTTATTTGCAGATTTGTGATATTGCCTTGTGTTTCATCTTGTGCTATATCTTGTATATTTATTTGACACAATGTTTTTCATAAACCAAGAAAAAGCATGCGACCAAAGAAACCGTGAACACTTACGGGAGATAACAACAATATAAGAAGTAAGCCAACGGCTAACCAATCTATGTAAATGTCTCTACCGCAACAGCAGTTGCACTGTCAGAACATAGACAGGCTACACTGATAACACTGAAGTTGGAATAGGAGAAGGAAAGGGGTGTGTACTACGTCATCTATTGTTTATTATGAGCATGTAATACATATGTAACTTGTCCGACACTTCTATGACATATTGAGTTGATGAGTTATTTGCGGGTCATCATCATTGCACTCCGAACATCTCCATAGGTGCTCAGATCCCTTCTCCACAATTCCCGCAGCGTCCAGTAACTGACGGCTCCAGTTCTATGTTTGCTGATGAGTTCTTCTATATCCACCAAAAGTTTCTCGTTTCTGGCTGTTATCTTAACTCCCCTCTCTTTCATCCGATGGAGTAATGTGAACTCATGGTTTTTGAAGCCCTGTGCCCTTCCCGCATCTCGGAGGACACTGATGGTGTCCACCCGATCCATTATCCTCGACGAAAGCACAGCCAACCAACGTTGTTCGTTCTTTCATTTCCCCGTACTCCTGCATGTCCAGGGACGTAGACAAAGGTGACTATATATTGTTGATTTCTGCGCTGACTCGATGACCTGCTTACAGAGACCGCCTTCACTTTTCTTATCATGCTCATCGAATCACTTAGTATACAAGCGTGGATATATTCTTGTGACTCCAACCAAATGAATGCCCTGGTCACTGCAAACACTTCCATCGTCATGCTGCTCGTGGTCATAACGTGTGCACCACTGTCCTCTTCGACTGTTCTGCTTGCCGAGCAACATCTCTCAAACATGAAATTAATGAGCTTCAATTTATAGACGATGAGACACTAATAGGTGGAAAAATAGATGTCTCAACACGACACCCAAGACAACATGAACATCAACACATAGCAAGATAAAAGTAATGAACATCGGAAAATTAAAACAGAAAATCGGCATAACGACAGACGGCAGACAAAACAAGTGGGGGAATTTAAATAACTAGAAGACTAGCATCATACAATAAGTCACAAGCAACAGAAATCGGCTCCCTCAATGAGATAGAGCTGCTTGCACAGAACAGAGACAAATGGCGAGATTTGATCAAATATCGTTAAAAGAGTTGAAAACTGCTAGAACAAAAATTTAGATAAGAGAAGGAGTATCTTTGTCTACGCCTCATGGGCCGGCTACGGCTCGAAATGTCACTATCATCATATCATATCAGAAATAGGCTCCAGATGCAATTAACCAGTCAAACCAATTGCAACAAAAGGAAAGGAGACATTGATGTCACAATAAAAACAAAAACTGAATCCTGAATGATTATCTTCAGCCTTTCCTCGACAACCTTTCTAGAAAGGGTCAAAATGTTATATTTAGACTGAGATCTGGGCGTGACAAACTTCAGCAAAACATGCTGAAACAAAGTTAGACTCCAGAAATGGTAATTTTTGCCTTTGATTAGTCTGTTGTATTTACTAGAGTGCCAGTTATTACACAGACTCAAACAGGACTCATACTGGACTCAAACGGGTCTAGGTTAATGAAATTCGACAACGATATAGATTACACGATAAGCCAAAAAAGACAAGCAAACACTTTTATAAATCTTATAACTTCTGTTTCAGCTCTGAAATTTAAAATCGACCAATGCAAAACCGGGACAAACTTAAATAACATATTTTCACTAAACAACTAAAATAACAATTCGCGACTCTAACTTATTTAGTAAGATATAAACAAATACAAATTACTTCACCTATGTTCATTTTGTCCGTTTGCAATTGATTCTGTCCTTTACCCTTGATGGCATTGATCGTTGCTTCTTCGCTGTGCCTCTTGTAGAGCTGTCTGGTCAGTCTCTCAGATACCATCAGTTCTTCGGTGTTCTTGATATGTTCTGTTCATGTATGTAAACTACAGTGAAATATGGTCAGATAATTTTGCATACAATATGAAAGGGCACATTATTTAAAAAAAATTAATATATTAAAAGAAGACTGGTTGTTACAGCAGTTTAGATTTACATCCAGCAACAAAGAACTGTTAGACATGTGGACAATTAACAGATCCTCACAACCAGAAGGTACTGTGCTTGAACCGCATTGGGAGCGATCGAGTATTTTCTTTTCCACAGTGATTCCGTACATGATATCAGATTGATTACTTAGTCCTATCGGAGATAGACGATTAAAAAGAACACTAAGGTTAAAGTCCAGCACACAAGACACAAGTGGTAGATGAAAGTCGAAAACAGTAAACTGCATATCACTGCCCTAGTCTAATATCAAGAAGACGGTAATTTCTCGCTGCGGTAACCATCCCTGGTCTCAGTAGGGAGACCCGATTTGAAACGTCAATTACTCATCGTCGAAAAAAATATGAGTACCTCCGAAGACGGAGTTATCTGCCTGTACGGCGAGTGACCCCAGTGCACATGGCTGCCAGGGAAAAATCTATTAATACCCAAAATGGAGTTCCTAGTCTCTAGGGACTTAGCAAGAGGTCAAAGCTGGCGAACGCCAACAAAAATATACAAATATAAATCAACAAGAAAAGTGACATTACTACAATCGTTTACATTTTCGTATCGAATTTCTCAAGTTACTTTTGATAACTTGCAAGGTGCTATGAACCTCGTTATCTGTGCTGAGACCTTCCTACTTTTATTAGGAAGAAGATAGGAAGGCCGTTGTTAGGACAGTGTCTGAGTACAGCAATGATGGTGCCAACGCCATGGCAAGACAAAGAAAGACACGTTAAACTTCTTCATTTGAAACAATTTCGTTGTAAGCGATGCGCATTAGTGTGTATACAGCACGCATGTCTAGTATATAAATTAATAATAAAACAACTACAAATGCAGATTATAAATGTAAAGGAATTAAATTCATTCATTGGGGAGTGTCGTCTCCACATCGAAGATTGGCTACCATAGAGCGTCATTTTACTCTGTCTCTTGTCTAGAAGTGCACGTTGTCATATGTTCACCTGACCACCTTTTAACATTATCAGTCCACTTTAGTCTTGGTCTACCTCTGCCTTGTTTGCCTTGTACTTTCTCTTCGAAGACGACTTTTAGACTGGCATTATGTCTGTGTCCCTTCACATGTCTCCAACGGGGTAATGGTTGGTCTCAAGGCAAGACGCCGGCCTCGAGACAGAGAGGTTGTGGGTTCAAATCCCGGCTACACCCGGTTGGAATTGTTATTTATGATTTCTCTCTGCGGCAACCAACCCTCGTCTCTGCAGCGAGTCCCGGCTTGAAACGTCAGTTACTCACCGACGGAAAAATTATGAGTACCTCCGAAGTCGGATTTATCTGCCTGTGCGGCGAGGGACCCCTGTGCACACGACTACCAGGGAATAATGGATTAACACGAATGAATTAAAATTCAGTTCCTAGTCTCTAGGGACTTCGTCAGAGGTAAAAGCTGGCGAACAAACCAAAAAAAAAACATGTCTCTAACAAATTGCAGTTGCCTTTGGCGAACATGTGGTTTCTCATTCTGTTGTGGCCAATGCGTAGGCGAAGTATGATGACTTGAT
Organism: Megaustenia siamemsis; assembly: GCA_032433765.1. Lineage (NCBI taxonomy): Eukaryota > Metazoa > Mollusca > Gastropoda > Stylommatophora > Ariophantidae > Megaustenia > Megaustenia siamemsis. Next base: position 63,424,841 of record JAVIAB010000024.1, read on the forward strand.
CCCTTCTTGATAGTTGGAGGTATGCGTCTCTCTCGTTATACGTTGAGTATCATTGTTTCCTTATTTCATGGTACTACCCTTTGATGATGGATTTGGCTTCATCGTAGCTCACCAGATGGTTCTCTTGTGGTAACCTCCCTCCCTCCTTAGCTATTTCGTATTTTTTGTTCTGCTTTTTGCTTTAATGGAATTAAATGCTGCTCTCATTACATAATGTAAATTGATCAAAAACGAAACATATTTACAAAATAAACTGATAGAGACACTGATTCAATAAGTAGATGTTTGCATTTGGAAGCATTCAATAGAAGATGTTAGGTCGATCAAGGGAATGAAGTGTCAGCAAATTTGTCAATGAGCGTCAAAGCAGTAGTAATAATTTGCCTGCACTCTAGTGTCCGCAAAGTGAATGCACGTTTAGCGACGCCCGCGCTTCGATTTGTATAATTCGCTTTGTGTCATGTGTTAAATACATACACGCAGCATTTATTTGCTGGTTGAGGATGTTGTAACACATAGATTAGGATATTCATAACAGTGCTTTCAGAGAAAAGGTTAAAAAATGAGCTTAAAATTGAAATTAACACTGCAGGATTTATAAATATTCTTAAAACAAGAAGACAAATAACTCATAAAAAGGAATCGTTAACAATATCTTTTGTGAATGTATGATTAGAGAATGAACACAAAATTGTGGATAAGTAAGAAAGAAAGAAAGAAAGAAAAAACGAAAGAAAGAAATAAAGACAGAAAGACAGAAAGAAAGAAACAAACAAACAAACAAAGAAAGGAAAGAAAGAAAGAAAGAAAGAAAGAAAGAAAGAAAGAAAGAAAGAAAGAAAGAAAGAAAGAAAGAAAAAAGAAAGAAAGAAAGAAAGAAAGAAAGAAAGAAAGAAAGAAAGAAAGATTAACAAATTCACTCAAAAAAGTGGCAATGCAACAAGAGTAAACTAAAGTACTGACGGATGCTACTACTACTAAACAAAAGAACTGACGGATGCTACTACTACTAAACAAAAGAACTGACGGATGCTACTACTACTACTAAACAAAAGAACTGACGGATGCTACTACTACTACTACTAAACAAAAGAACAAACGGATGCTACTACTACAAAACAAAAGAACTGACGGATGCTACTACTACCACTAAACAAAAGAACTGACGGATGCTACTACTACAAAACAAAAGAACTGACGGATGCTACTACTACCACTAAACAAAAGAACTGACGGATGCTACTACTACCACTAAACAAAAGAACTGACGGATGCTACTACTACTACTAAACAAAAGTTCTGCCGGATACTACTACTACTAAAAAAAACTGACGGATGCTACTACTACTAAACAAAAGAACTGACGGATGCTACTACTACTAAAAAAAACTGACGGATGCTACTACTACTAAACAAAAGTTCTGCCGGATGCTACTACTACTAAACAAAAGTACTGACGGATGCTACTACTACTAAACAAAAGTACTGACGGATGCTACTACTACTAAAAAAAACTGACGGATGCTACTACTACTAAACAAAAGTTCTGCCGGATGCTACTACTACTAAACAAAAGTTCTGACGGATGCTACTACTACTAAAAAAAACTGACGGATGCTACTACTACTAAAAAAAAACTGACGGATGCTACTGCTACGAAAAAAAATTTGCGGATGCTACTACTACTAAAAAAAAAAAACTGACGGATGCTACTACTACTAAACAAAAGAACTGACGGATGCTACTATTACTAAACAAGAGAACTGACGGAGGCTACTGCTACTAAACAAAAGAACTGACGGATGCTACTATTACTAAACAAGAGAACTGACGGAGGCTACTACTACTAAACAAAAGAACTGACGGATGCTACTACTACTAAACAAAAGTTCTGACCGAGGGTACTACTACTAAACAAAAGAACTGACGGATGCTACTACTACTAAACAAAAGTTCTGACCGAGGCTACTACTACTAAACAAAAGAACTGACAGATGCTATAACTACTAAAAAGAAAACGGACGGATGCTACTACTACTAAAAAAAAAAAACTGGCGGATACTACTACTACAAAAAAAACTGATGGATGCTACTACTACTAAAAAAAAAAAAAACTGGCGGATACTACTACTACTAAAAAGGAAGAACTGACGGATGCTACTACTAATAAAAATAAAGTACTGAACGAGGCTACTACTACTAAACAAAAGTACTGACAGAGGCTAATATTACTAAAAAGGAAGAACTGACGGATGCTACTACTAATAAAAATAAAGTACTGAACGAGGCTACTACTACTAAACAAAAGTACTGACAGAGGCTAATATTACTAAAAAGGAAGAACTGACGGATGCTACTACTACTAAACAAAAGTACTGACGGATGCTACTACTACTAAACAAAAGTACTGACGGATGCTACTACTACTAAACAAAAGTACTGACAGAGGCTAATATTACTAAAAAGGAAGAACTGACGGATGCTACTACTACTAAACAAAAGTACTGACAGAGGCTAATATTACTAAAAAGGAAGAACTGACGGATGCTACTACTACTAAACAAAAGTACTGACAGAGGCTAATATTACTAAAAAGGAAGAACTGACGGATGCTACTACTACTAAACAAAAGTACTGACAGAGGCTAATATTACTAAAAAGGAAGAACTGACGGATGCTACTACTACTAAACAAAAGTACTGACGGATGCTACTACTACTAAACAAAAGTACTGACGGATGCTACTACTACTAAACAAAAGTACTGACGGGTGCTACTACTACTAAACAAACGTACTGACAGAGGCTAATATTACTAAAAAGGAAGAACTGACGGATGCTACTACTACTAAACAAAAGTACTGACAGAGGCTAATATTACTAAAAAGGAAGAACTGACGGATGCTACTACTACTAAACAAAAGTACTGACAGAGGCTAATATTACTAAAAAGGAAGAACTGACGGATGCTACTACTACTAAACAAAAGTACTGACGGATGCTACTACTACTAAACAAACGTACTGACAGAGGCTAATATTACTAAAAAGGAAGAACTGACGGATGCTACTACTACTAAACAAAAGTACTGACAGAGGCTAATATTACTAAAAAGGAAGAACTGACGGATGCTACTACTACTAAACAAAAGTACTGACAGAGGCTAATATTACTAAAAAGGAAGAACTGACGGATGCTACTACTACTAAACAAAAGTACTGACGGATGCTACTACTACTAAACAAACGTACTGACAGAGGCTAATATTACTAAAAAGGAAGAACTGACGGATGCTACTACTACTAAACAAAAGTACTGACAGAGGCTAATATTACTAAAAAGGAAGAACTGACGGATGCTACTACTACTAAACAAAAGTACTGACAGAGGCTAATATTACTAAAAAGGAAGAACTGACGGATGCTACTACTACTAAACAAAAGTACTGACGGATGCTACTACTACTAAACAAACGTACTGACAGAGGCTAATATTACTAAAAAGGAAGAACTGACGGATGCTACTACTACTAAACAAAAGTACTGACAGAGGCTAATATTACTAAAAAGGAAGTACTGACGGATGCTACTACTACTAAACAAAAGTACTGACAGAGGCTAATATTACTAAAAAGGAAGAACTGACGGATGCTACTACTACTAAACAAAAGTACTGACGGATGCTTCTACTACTAAACAAAAGTACTGACAGAGGCTAATATTACTAAAAAGGAAGAACTGACGGATGCTACTATTACTAAACAAAAGTACTGACAGAGGCTAATATTACTAAAAAGGAAGAACTGACGGATGCTACTACTACTAAACAAACGTACTGACGGATGCTGCTACTAATTAAAAAAATGTACTGACGGAGACTACTGCAATTAAACAAAAGTAGCATTGAAATCATCTCCCAATATCTGCTGTAACGGTGTACCAAATGATGGCGACAGAGCAGTCAATGTGTAGCGACTACATGCTGTACCTTCAAGTGTGTTTGCTCTCCGTGTTGAGGGTATGCTTGTGTTCGAGAAGGTTGCTATTGGTGTAGCAATACTTCCATCACTGACTGGCTGGTCCTGTTGACTATAGGAGGCCAAGGATGCAGGAACTTCGGCCGGACTCGGATGACTCCGGGCAGATTTGCTACCTACAGATGTAGCCCTCCCTTCTTCGGCTTTTACTATGGAAAAAGGATGAACTTTTAGATGGAATAATATCAAACTAGTGCATCCTGCGTTACAATAAAACCTCGTAATAAAAGGGTGGTAGTAAACAATCATTATTGGTCAGTAGTTGAAAAGAATCTAGAATTTCTGACCTATTCAGCTCGAAAGGACAGACAGACAGACAGTCACGCAGACAGACAGTCACGCAGGCAGACAGGCAGTCACGCAGGCAGACAGGCAGTTTCACGCAGACAGACAGACAGTCACGCAGACAGACAGACAGTCACGCAGGCAGACAGACAGTCACGCAGGTAGACAGACAGTCACGCAGGCAGACAGGCAGTCACGCAGGTAGACAGGCATGCATGCAGACAGACAGGCAGTCACGCAGGTAGACAGGCAGGCATGCAGACAGACAGGCAGTCACGCAGGCAGACAGACAGTCACGCAGACAGACAGACAGTCACGCAGGCAGACAGGCAGTCACGCAGGTAGACAGGCATGCATGCAGACAGACAGGCAGTCACGCAGGTAGACAGGCAGGCATGCAGACAGACAGGCAGTCACGCAGGTAGACAGGCAGGCATGCAAACAGACAGACAGTCACACAGGTAGACAGGCAGGCATGCAGACACTAAATCCCACATGTCACACACATTCCGCATTTCACAAAAATCCCAAATTTTACACACATGCAACATTTCACACATTTTACAAAAAATCCCACATTTCACAAAAATCCAAAATTTCACACACATGCAACATTTCACACATTTTACTAAAAATCCCACATTTCACACATCCCGCATTTCACAAAAATCCCACATTTCACACACATTCCGCATTTCACAAAAATCCCACATTTCACACACATCCTGTATTATCAAACCACAGCCATCTATCGTAGTAAGGCCATCAGGCAGTGAAGGAAATTCCATAAAATCCCCACAATCGTGACGTCTTCAGCTGTACGGGCTGTATGCAGCTGACGTCATTCTACCCATAGAGGCCTCTGCTCTAAAAAAACTGAAAACGGCACAAAATGTGGGTAATTCTTTTCTGCCTGCTGGCCTTACTGATGTGGATGGTAGTGATCTAGCAGACTTACACAGCCAAACCTTGATCTCCTCTGTCCTCCTTTTACGCTCTTTCACGATGAGGTCAGTTCGACCTAGCATGGTATCGGTCAAATCGCACAGAAGGGACGTGTCCACTATAACCACCATCGGGGTGTTCCACGGTGCTACAGCTCTGATCCACGACTTACGCCCATAGATGGTGTGAGGCAGCTTTTCCTGCACACGCAGGACTCCCCTATTGACAGAATGGCATTAACCCTTTAACAAACCTTGAATTTGTAAAAATTTATTTTTAACAATTATCGTATATCATCATCCGGTATCATTTCCGGTTGGCGTAAGCGAGCATCTCTCTCCACATTTCTCGGTCCTTCATACGTGTCAAAATTGTCGTTTTTGATTTGGATTCCGCCATCAGTGTGAGAGTGTTGAAATGTGAGGGCAAGAAATAATCCTTCAGAGACATGTATCAGCCAAGCCTGTATGTACCTACAACTTGCTGGACTGTATCTCCTGTGTTGTACAATAGAACAATTACCATTGGCTGGAAGTACTGTAATAACTAAATGTCCGCGGCCGGAAGGACTGTAATAACTAAATGTTCGCGGCTGGAAGGACTGTACTAACTAAATGTCCGCGGCTGGAAGGACTGTAATAACTAAATGTCCGCAGCTGGAAGGACTGAGTTATTGAGTTATTGAGTTATTTGCGGGTCATCATCATTGCACTCCGAACATGTCCATAGGTGCTCAGATCCCCTCCTCAGCAATTCCCTCAGTGTCCAGCGACTGACGACTCCAGTTCTATGTTGGTTGATAAGTCTTCTTACACGGCCACCAAGTTTCTCATTTCTGGCTGTGCCCATCTTAACTCCCATTTCCATCATCCGAAGAAGCGAAGTTGATCTGTGTTTGTCGAAGTCCCGTGCTCTTCCCACATCTCGGAGTGCATTGATGATGTCCGCCCGATCCATCGGTTGCCCGTCCTCAACGACAGCGCAGCTAGCCAACCTGTCCGCTCTCTCATTTCCCCGCACTCCCGCATGTCCAGGGACATAGACAAAGGTGACCTTACGTATTTTGGATTTCTGCAACGACTCTAATAAGACTGTAATAACTAAATGTCCGCGGCTGGAGAGATTGTAATAACTAAGTGTCCGCGGCTGGAAGTACTGTAATAACTAAATGTCCGCGGCTGGAGAGACTTAATAACTAAATGTCCGCGGCTTAAGGGACTGTAATAACTAAATGTCCGCGGCTGGAAGGACAGTAATAACTAAATGTCCGCAGCTGGAAAGACTGTAATAACTAAATGTCCGCGGCTGGAAGGACTGTAATAACTAAATGTCCGCGGCTGGAAGGACTGTAATAACTAAATGTCCGCGGCTGGAAGGACTGTAATAACTAAAAGTCCGCAGCTGGAGGGACTGTAATAACTAAATGTCCGCGGCTGGAAGGACTGTAATAACTAAATGTCCGCGGCTGGAGGAACTGTAATAACTAAATGTCCGCGACTGGAGGGACTGTAATAACTAAATGTCCGGGACTGGAGGGTCTGCAATAACTAAATGTCCGCGGTTTAAGGGACTGTAATAACTAAATGTCCGCAGTTTAAGGGACTGTAATAACTAAATGTCCGCCGCTGCAGGGACTGCAATAACTAAATGTCCGCAGTTTAAGGGACTGTAATAACTAAATGTCCGCAGCTGGAGGGGATGTAATAACTAAATGTCCGCCGCTGCAGGGACTGCAATAACTAAATGTCCGCAGTTTAAGGGACTGTAATAACTAAATGTCCGCAGCTGGAGGGGATGTAATAACTAAATGTCCGCGGCTGGAGGGGATGTAATAACTAAATGTCCACAGCTGGAGGGACTGTAATAACTAAATGTCCGCGGCTGGAGGGATTGTAATAACTAAATGTCCTGCGCTGGAGGGTCTGCAATAACTAAATGTCCGCGGTTTATGGGACTGTAATAACTAAATGTCCGCAGTTTAAGGGACTGTAATAACTAAATGTCCGCCGCTGCAGGGACTGCAATAACTAAATGTCCGCAGCTGGAGGGGATGTAATAACTAAATGTCCGCAGCTTAAGGGACTGTAATATCTAAATGTCCGCGGCCTAAGGGACTGTAATAACTAAATGTCCGCGGCCTAAGGGACTGTAATAACTAAATGTCCGCAGCTGGAGGGGATGTAATAACTAAATGTCCGCAGCTTAAGGGACTGCAATAACTAAATGTCCGCGGCCTAAGGGACTGCAATAACTAAATGTCCGCGGCTTATGGGACTGCAATAACTAAATGTCCGCGGCCTAAGGGACTGTAATAACTAAATGTCCGCAGCTTAAGGGACTGCAATAACTAAATGTCCGCAGCTTAAGGGACTGCAATATCTAAATGTCCGCGGCCTAAGGGACTGCAATAACTAAATGCCCGCGGCTTAAGGGACTGCAATAACTAAATGTCCGCGGTCTAAGGGACTGCAATAACTAAATATCCGCGGCTTAAGGGACTGCAATAACTAAATGTCAGCGGCTTAAGGGACTGCAATAACTAAATGTCCGCGGCTTAAGGGACTGCAATAACTAAATGTCCGCGGCTTAAGGAACTGTAATAACTAAATGTCCGCTGTCTTGCGATAGGAACTCTTAAACATGAACAATAAATAAACAAAGAGAATCATATTTCACCCTCTGACAAACATTCAACAAAACATCTACAAAACACTTACTTCTCCTTTTCTTTAACTATCGCCCATTTAAATTCCAGATTGATTAAGGCATCAAAGGCAACATTAACTTTCCAGAATCCAGATTTTTTGGGAAATTCTGAGAAAGATGACGTCATAAATGTCAGCTGTGGTCAATTCTTGAGACACACAAGAGTTCAATAAAGACATGCCCAATGAGATGGAAACACAGAATTGTACACAAAACTATATCTATCTATTTACATTTCGAACCGTAGCCGGCCCATAGGGCATAGATCCAGATACTTTTTCTCTTATCTAAATTTCTGTTCTAGCAGTTTTCAATCCTTGTAAAGATCTTTTATCAAATCTCGCCACTTGTCTCTGTTCTGGGCAAACAACTCTATCTCTAAGAGGGAGCCGATTCCTGTTGCTCTTGCATCTCTGATCAATGTTCTTCACGGTGTCTCACTGGGTCGGCCTCTTTTCCTCTTACCTGTTGTTTCCTACATGAGGGCTTGTTCTGTTATTCGGTTATTATCTCTTCTCATCACATGTCCAACATGTGACCATCGTCTTTTCTTGATTACTGATAATATTATATTGGCGATTTCTCTAATTTCTTCGTTTGTTTTGAATTCGTTCCACGCTATACCAAGTATTTACTTAGACATTTATTTTCGAATGCGTTCAACTTTGTTTCTATGTCTCTTGTTGTTTTCCAGGCCTCACACGCATACGTAAGGGTTGATAGTACGTTTGATTTGAACAGTCTAAATTTGCGTTTGTCTTCTGTGCGGCAATTGTTCGTACATTCCAAAATCCTATTTTTGTTGTTGTTTTAGGGCCGAAAATACTCTCACTATTATTTATTACTAATTTACATATTCTGTACCAGGTCTACGTTTACAGTAACAAAAGCAGTCACCCACGATATTTATTATGAGTATAATTATTAATGTTACAACAACTACTACTACTACTACTACTACTACTACTACTACTACTACTACTTCTGGTACTGCTACTACTACTACTACTACTTCTGCTACTACTACTACTACTTCTACTACTACTACTACTACTACTTCTACTACTACTACTACTACTAGTACTACTACTACTTCTACTACTACTACTACTACTACTTCTACAACTACTAGTAAAACTACTACTACTTCTGCTACTACTACTACTACTACTACTACTACTACTACTACTACTACTTCTGCTACTACTACTACTACTACTACTACTACTACTTCTACTACTACTACTATTACTACTACTATTACAACTATTACAACTATTACAGCTACTACTGCTGCTGCTACTACTACTACTACTACTAATATTACTACTATTACTGCTACTACTAATACTATTACTACTACTGCTACTACTACTATTACACTTGCTATACCTGTTGCAGGTTTGGCGTAGTGAAGGTTCCATTCGCCGGCGCTTGGTGTGGATCCAGTTAAAACCAGAGTGTATCCCTCTTCCATTCGCACGAAAGTGGTCACCTCCAGGTTCGTGGCTGACTGGAGAAAGACCTGCCATATTGAAAGAACGCAGCCATTACAGCTTAAAGATTTGAGATGATATTTGCTCACTTATCATTTACTTCAAAGTTCAGAATGACAAATGGAAAGTCGAATTAGTAGTCACGATAGGTTCCCAGCAGTTTAAAGAAGATGGTGAGGAAAGACACAGATTCTTGTTATTTTCAAATTAAGGTGACTCGGCATTCCGCGAAATGTCAGTAATTATTGCGCCAGCAGTGAAGAGTAACGAGCACTTCCGGGTCAAGTTAGAATCACTAGCAGTATCAGTTCCTTCAATAACAGAAAGCTGTGATGAAAAAAAATAAATAAATAAAAATAAAAAAATAAAGTACCCCCGTCACGCTAAGTGGCGTATAGGGAATATGGTGTTAGTGACCATAAATTTTACAGACCTACTGCACATGGTTTTTTGGGGTAATGTGTTCGGTATCACGCCCGTGTCGTTTTACTTCCCAGAAAAAAATCCGGTACCCATTAAAGGCTGGGTGAACCGGAGCCGTTGGTTGGGATCGAACCCTACCTCTTGTCCTTTAAAGCTGTGATGACAGAATATTTATTTATACCAACAGATGAATGAGTAAAAGAACAAAGTGAATGTTCCGTTCACGCCTTGTTAGGCGTATGGGAATATGGTGTTCAGTGTTAGTAGTAATATTGCTTCACCACAACAGTACATTTTGTATGTGATATGGTCGATGTCACACCAGGCCGACTTTACTTCCAAGAAAAACCTCTGGTACCCAATTTAGAGGCTGGGTGAACCCCGAAGCTTGTCGATTCGTACAAAATCCGCCACTTCTTGGAACTGACCCGGGTCCTTCTAAATAGAAGGCGAGCACACTACTCCCTCAACCACCGAGGTTTCGATGGATCAATAGGAGGAGATATAAATATTCTGACCCGAACACCTCGTAGCGACTACACTGGGCAATCAGCCTTTATTCAACAACACTTTAGACTCCCTCTTCCTGGCAGGCCCAGAAATGGGATCAAATGATAAACGCTGTAAGGATACTTTTTTATGATACTGATGATACATGGATATGCTCGCACACAGCAAGGAAGAAAATCGATTTATTCGATACAAAATGCTACAGAAAGATACCTTAGATAATGAGAAAGTGCAATGAAGACATATTAAAAGATGTGAACATTAACAATATGAAAATCTTTATACAGAGCTTCGCAGCAGGAGAAATCTGATCATCAGAAGGTGGCTAGTCGAGCAAGTGTTTTGGCACTTTAGCATCTTGACACTCTAAGGGATGTGGGTTGTCAAGAAGCTAAAGGACCTTAAAACATTACAAAGAACTGGCTGAGTAAGGTGTGTTTATAAACACCATTCTACAGAGGAAATTAAAATAATTTGGCCACGTCAAAAGACACAGCGGGCTGGAAAGAACAATAATGGAAGGTATCGTTCCTGGGCGACGTGTCAGGGGAAGACCAAGACGAATGTGATTTCAAGACATCAAGGAGGCCTTTAACCTGACAACAGAAGAAGTAGGAGATCTTGCTAGAAAAATCTGAGATTCTTTCAGACAAACTGTGGTGAATGCAACATTCTGCAAAGGACATGCGACTTGGTGATGAAGATAATGATGATGATCGATCTCGACCGTTATTTATTATTTCTGTTGTTGACCTTCTGACAAGCCATTCTCTTAAGCCGTCTAGTATCTTTTCTTTTTGCTTTCCTCTATCTCTTCGTCATTCAATTTTCCGAGTTCCTACAATATATTCCAGCTGTTCTCTTCTTATTACATGGCCAAAAATGATTATTGTTTCTTTCTAATATTGGAAATTAGCTCGCATTTTGCTTTGGCCTCTTTCAGAACGTTTTCATTATTCTTCTTAGCTATCCATGGTATTCTCAACATTATTCTATAAAACCACATTTCTACTGCCTCTAGTGATTTTCTTGTTCTGTTGTCTATATTGTCAATGATTCACATCCATATATTAAGACTGGCTCTACATAACATTTAAAAACTATTTTTCTTGTCTCTATTATCAAAAATGGATTGCACAGTATCTTCCTCGTTTTTTTTTGGAAAGCTGCTTTTGCCTGAACTATTTGCATCTCACCTCTGTTGTACATCTACCATTTGATGTTAACATTGTTTCCAAATGTTAAAATATACCTGTTTTAATATTGTTGCACCTGCATAATAATATAAAGGAATAAACTTTATGCCTGACAGATGAAGTATGTTCGTGCGTATATACTATTCTGACCTCTTCTGATTCTCCCCAGACTGTGTGCAGCGTGCCGCTGTAGCAGTCGACTGTCCTGTTTCTCTTGGTCGACTTCTCCCACTCGACTTGCATGCGGTTGAGGTTGGTGGTTAGCCACACCCACTCGAAGTGACACATGGCCGGAATAGAAGCCTCCACTGTCCACACGTGCATGTCTAGAATAGGATGGACAGAACAGAATCAGGCTGGAGTTAGAGATGTTATTAGAGGACAGAGAGAATTACACTAGGGTTAGAGAAGTTGAAGAGGATAGGGACAATTACATCGGGGTTAGAGAAGTTGAATTACATTGGAGCTAGAGAAGTTGCTAGAGTGCAGAGAGAATTGCATTGGAGTTAGAGAAGTTGCTAGAGTACAGAGAGAATTGCATTGGTGCTAGAAAAGATGATAAAGAACAGAGAGAATTACATTGGAGTTAGAGAAGTTGAATTACATTGGAGCTAGAGAAGTTGCTAGAGTACAAAGAGAATTACATTGGTGCTAGAGAAGATGATAAAGAACAGAGAGAATTATATTGGAGCTAGAGAAGTTGAAAGAGTACAGAGAGAATTACATTGGTGTTAGAGAAGATGATAAAGAACAGAGAGAATTACATTGGAGTTAGAGAAGTTGCTAGAGTACAGAGAGAATTACATTGGTGCTAGAGAAGATGATAAAGAACAGAGAGAATTACATTGGTGCTAGAGAAGATGATAAAGAACAGAGAGAATTACATTGGAGTTAGAGAAGTTGCTAGAGTACAGAGAGAATTACATTGGTGCTAGAGAAGATGATAAAGAACAGAGAGAATTACATTGGAGTTAGAGAAGTTGCTAGATTACAGAGAGAATTACACTGGAGTTAGAGAAGTTGCTAGAGTACAGAGAGAATCAGATTGGAGCTAGAGAAGTTGCTAGAGTACAGAGAGAATTACATTGGAGTTAGAGAAGTTGCTAGAGTACAGAGAGAATTACATTGGAGCTAGAGAAGTTGCTAGAGTACAGAGAGAATTACATTGGAGCTAGAGAAATTGCTAGAGTACAGAGAGAATTACATTGGAGCTAGAGAAGTTGCTAAAGTACAGAGAGAATTACATTGGAGTTAGAGAAGTTGCTAGAGTACAAAGAGAATTACACTGGAGTTTGAGAAGTTGCTAGAGTACAGAGAGAATTACACTTGAGTTAGAGAAGTTGCTAGAGTACAGAGAGAATTACATTGGAGTTAGAAGCTGCTAGAGTACAGAGAGAATAACATTGGAGCAGAAGCTGCTAGAGTACAGAGAGAATAACATTGGAGCTAGAGAAGTTACTAGAGTACATAGAGAATTGCATTGGATACAGACAAGTTCATTGAGATAGTCCAGAAAAAATCTCATTGTAGATAGAGAAGTTGTTAAGGTTTAGAAAGAATCGCACTTGATATAGAGATATTGTTAGGCTAGAGAGAATCCGGTTTTAGGAGATAAACGAAGTAAGAAAATATGTATAATATATATACGGCCTTTGGCGTCTTGGCAGACGGATAGTAGAAAGCAATCATAAAAGTCAGCAGTTTGGTAAAAATATTAGTGTCTTATGCTGGATGCTGATTTGTTGAACAGCTTCTCTCATGGCTGAATCTACCAATATTGGATAGACATATCCATCCGCAGAACGAACAAGATGAATTCGTGGTGCCTGGCCTCATTCAATTTCTTCTGCGCCTTTTGTCCTCTAAATTTGATATATGCACTGCCTCGAAAGTTGTGCCATTTTTAAATTTTGTTCTCCATGTGCTACGATCAGAAGCCACATTTTCCCAGTTTCTTTCATGTATGAGAATTCCCTCAATGAAGCCCTGCGAACATCGTTATAACTTAACACTGGACTGCCTTTTAGTCTCTTTCCGTCCTCAAGTTCGCTATTCAGTATTTGTTTGGGTATACGATTGTTTGCCATTCTTCCATGACCCAGCGATCTTAGTCTACGACTAGTAAGTGTTTCCATGAGGGACGGGAGCTCGCTGTAAGAGTAAGAGTTGGTTACTTTCTCCTGCCACTTGTTGTTCATAATCTTTCGAAGACAACGCATATAAAAGCTATTTAACCTTTTCTTCTGCCCTGCAATAAGAAGAGAAAGAGAGAGAGAGAGAGAGAGAGAGAGATAATCAAAGGACAGGAAAGAGGGGAAAAACGTTAAATTAGCTGATGCAATCAGAAGTGAGATAGCATGGTAAATGTAGAGTGGCATGCAAAATGTTGTGTAATAAAAGTGTAGTGTGTACGACACAGTACATCAGATTATATAATCATCTCAAAATGACATTAATTACGTCTATAAAGAAAGTGTTGATTGCCCGTATTTTATCACTGATAAACCATCATCATCAAGTACCATGCTTGTGGTGTAGTGAGCATATCTTTCCACAACTCTCGAATTCGACAGTTATTTATCATTTCTGTTGTTGACCTTCTGCCAAGCCATTCTCTTAAGCTGTCATATTTTCTCCTTGCTTTCCGCTATCTCTTCGTCCCTCAATGTTTCCAGTTGTCATAATATATTCCAGCTGTTTCCTTCTCATTACATGACCAAAAAATGATGACTATATCTACCTAAAATTGGAAATTAGCTTTCTTTTTCCTTTGGCTTCTTTCATAACGTTTTCATTGCTCTTCTTAGCTGTCCATGGTATTCTCAATTTTCTTCAATAAAACCACAACTACAGTAATGTTATTATCTGTTGCCAAATTGTTCATGATTCACATCCATGCATAAATAAATAGTACGGTGTACGTGTCACTCTCAAGCATGGCTTTTCTTTTCAACCGGATTGGTCCGGGGTTATTTCTGGAAAACTTTTAGAACTTCAACAGTCCAGAATTGTTGCCAGACCACGTTCTCGTGTTTTAGTCGCTAACAACAAAAATATAAATGTAAGCACATGCACATGACAGTAAGAGCTGCAGAAATCTGGCTTATTGTTTATTTTTACAAGATGGCATTAGAGAGTTTAAGAGACAATGTCATCATTCTTCGTCTACGCCATAGCCACAACAGAATGAGAAACCACATTTTCACCTGATTCAAAATAGAATCTACCAACTAACGCCACTGTACCCTAGCTGACGTGACAACAAAGTATATCCAACAAGGTTATCACCAGCCAAGGTCTTTTGTATGCAGGCCCGAGCGCGCCAACATAATGCCTCATTACGTCATGAGATCAGTCTAAAACTTGTAGCAGTCAATACACGAAATTTATTACACTAAAGTAAGCTTTTTTCAGTTTAAAGTTTGTTTTCTCTTGTATTTTTTTCTGGTTGTCTGTACACTTTGTGTACTTGTTTATAGGTTATTTAATTATTATCACACATTACATACACTGCTCTTACTTATCTTTGTACATAAAGATGGTCGTGCCCATGAACAGGTCAATTTGACCCACACACGACACCCAGTAAGATAAATTCTACTATAGAAAACTATCTTTACGATACATTTTGCCATTGCTGGTGTATGTCGCAAAGAAACTCTATTATTAATAAAAACTATCTTTACGACACCTATTACCATTGCTTGAGTATGTCTTTGAGAAACTCTACTATAAAAAAAAAAAACTATAACTATCTTTACGACACATATTACCATTGCTTGTGTATGTCGTAGAGAATCTCTACTATTAAAAAAAAAACTATCTTTACGACACATATTACCATTGCTTGTGTATGTCGTAGAAAAATTATACTATTAAAAACGAAAAAGCTGTCTTTACGACCCATTGCTCATGTAGAGAAACTCTATTGTGCACCCAAATCACAGAAACAGACACCAGCTTTCATAAGAGAGTCTGGAATACTATTCTGAATGAGCCATGATCGCAGCAGGAGATGACAGGAGTTCATGTATTATTTTTAGTCATCATCACGTACCATATCTGCTGGTGTAGGCGATCATGTCTCTCCACAACTTTCGATCACGACAGTTATTTATCATTTCTGTTGGTGACCCTCTGCCAAGCCATTCTCCTAAGCTGTTTGGTATCTTTTCTCTTTGCTTCACTCTATCTAATCGTCCCTCAATTTTCCCAGTTGTTACAATATATTCCAGTTGTTCTCTTCTCATTATATGGCAAAAAAATAATTGTTTCTTCCTAATATTGGAAATTAGCTCTCTTATTGTTTTGACCTCTTTCAAAGAACGTTTTCATTACTCTTCTTAGCTGTCCATGATATTCTCAACATTCTTCTGTAAAACATCCTCCAGTGATTTTCTTGTCTGTTGTCCTACTGTCCGTGATTCACATCCATATGTTAAGACTGGCTCTACATATAACTTAAGAACCCTTTTTTTGTGTTTCGGTTGTCAAAAATGGATTGCACAGTAATTTGTTTATTATAAAACAAACACAAATATTACTAAAAAGTGTATACCCCACTATGACCTGACTTAACAAAATACATTTAATATGTGACGTAGTCTCTCCACTTACCTGTGGTGGGAAAGGCCTTGAGGGCCTTATCGATGTTCCAGGCTCCAAGCTCCTTCAGCGAGCCGAGAAGGTAGAGCTTCTTGGTGACTCGGGTCAGTTTCGGCGCCCAGACCTTGAACTCGACCCCGATGTAGTTTGGAGCATTAGGGTGGATCTTCATGGTCGCTCAGATCTTGTTTGGAGGGGCAGTTAAAAGTGTTAGGAGGTTGAATCATATAAGCAGAGAAATTAATTAAACTCGTATAGTTTGATACGGTTATTAAGGGACAACTTGGAAATATAAAGGTAACTTTTTCTTTTATGCGTTCGCCAGCTTGGCCTATGTAAAAGTCCCTAGATACTAGGAACTGAATTATGCGTGTTAATCCGTTTTTCCCTGGCAGCCGTGTGCACAGGGGTTCCTCGCCGCAAAAGCAGATAACTCCGTCTACGGTGGTAGTCGTATTTTTTTCCGTCAATGAGTAATTCACGTTTCAAGCCGGGCTTCACTGCCGAGACCAGGGGTGGTTCCCGCACAGAGAAATCATAAATACAAATCTCAACTGGTACAGAGGGAATTTGAACCCACAACCTCTATGTCTCGAGGCCGGCGTCTTGCCTCGAGACCAAACAGTCCCCAAAAAGTAACATTTAAACGCGACTAAAATTACAGGAACTTAAAAATAAATTTTAACAATGGACGGAGCACATTAAAAAAATGATTTAATTCAAAATTTAAAAAAACATGAAATTAATAATTATTTTATAGAATATTCCGTTTAAAAAGACGTGGTAGATATTAAGAGTAACAAATATTTGAGGTAATCAAATAAAAAATAAATAGATATGAGTGTCACGGATGTCATGCAGAGAAAGGGCAAAATTGTTATCTATCTATCTATCTATTGACCTTTCGAGCCGTAACCGGCCCATAGGGCGTAGACCAAGATACACCTTCTCCTATATGAATTTTTGTTCTAGCAGTTTTCTTTTAAAGATATTTTATCAAATCTCGCCATCTGTCTCTGTTCTGTGCAAGCAGTTCTATCTCATTGAGGGAGCCAATTCCTGCTGCTCTTGCCTCTCTCATCAATGTTCTTCTCAGTGTCTCCCTGGGTCTTCCTCTTTTTCTTTTTCCTGTTGTTTCCCATATGAGGGCTTGCTTTGCTATTCGATTATTATCTCTTCTCATCACATGTCCAACGTATGACCATCGTCTTTTCTTTATTACTGAAGATATTAGTGGTTGATTGGCGATTTCTCTAATTTCCTCGTTTGTTTTGAATTCGTTCCATTCTATACCAAGTATTTTCCTTAGACATTTATTTTCGAATGCGTTCAACTTTGTTTCTATATCTCTTGTTGTTTTCCAGCTTTCACACGCATACGTAAGGGTTGATAGTACATTTGATTTGAATAGCCTAAGTTTTGTGTTTGTGCTAATGAGTTTTGATTTCCACAACTTTTCAAGGCTTCTGAAAGACATTGCTGCCTTAGCCAGTCTGATTCTAATTTCTTTGCTCGTATCCCCTTCTCGATCAATGTGACTTCCAAGATAGATAAAGTGATCGATCTCTTCTACTGGTTTGTTTTCCATGTATATTTTGTCACTTGTTGGAATTAAACTTTTCATGACTTTAGTCTTTTCATGATTGACCTCAAGCCCAATTTTGCTGGCTATTGATGATAGTTCATTTGTGTTTTCCTGCATCGTTTTTATCTGACTGCTGATGAGAACTATGTCATCAGCAAAGTCGAGGTCCTCCAAATGGTCTCCTTGTATCCATTCGATGCCTTTATTACCAGTGCAGCATTTCTTCATTATGAAGTCCATAACAATTCCAAATAACAAGGGCGATAAAATACATCCTTGTTTAACCCCAGTTTCTATTGGGAAACATTCGCTCAGTCCTTCCTCTGTTCGAACTGCACATGTGTAACCATCATACATGTCTTTGATAATATTTATGATTTTTGATGGTAAACCATATTGCTTCAGAATTTTCCACAAAGAATCTCTATGAATACTATCAAATGCTTTTTTGAAGTCGATGAAGTTAAGTACAAAAGGTTTTTGCTTTTCAATGTGTTCCTCCAATATAAGTCGTAGAGTGAAAATGTGGTCAAGACAGCTTCTCCCTTTTCTAAACCCAGCCTGTTCTTCACGCATTACTGTATCTATTGAATCTATTGAAAATTGTTATGAAGCAAAAGATTACACATTATGTGCGGCGAGCAGACATATTGGGTTTAAAGTTCAAGCCCTCAAACAGAGAATGGTTCACAGTTAGACCATTGCGACCTATATTGAATGCCTGCTTGCAAAGGGAAATCACCCAAAGGTTGTGACATTTGCAGAATAGAGAGTAGGGGTGGTTGTTGGTTGTCATGATTATAGCCGTCTATAGCTAACACAGACGTCACTAGCTTGGTGTGCAGACTGATAGAATCATCTTTCCTTTTGTATAAGCCAGCACCGTGATGAAAATGTCAATTCCCTATGGTGTTAGGTGATCTGATACATGGGGCGCTTATACGAGCAAAACGTTTGTGGTGTTAGGTGATTTAATACACGGGGCGCTTACACGAGCAACATTTTTGTGGTGTAAGGCAATTTGATACATGGGGCGCTTACACGAGCAACATTTTTGGGATGTTAGGTGATCTGATACATGGGGCGCTTACACGAGCAACACTTTTGTGATGTTAGGTGATCTGATACATGGGGCGCTTACACGAGCAACACTTTTGTGATGTTAGGTGATCTGATACATGGGGCGCTTACACAAGCAACACTTTTGTGGTGTAATGCAATTTAATACGTGGGACGCTTACACGAGCAACATTTTTTTGGTGTAAGGCCATTTGATACATGGGGCGCTTACACGAGCAACACTTTTATGGTGCTAGGTGATCTGATACATGGGGCGTTTATACCAGCAACACTTTTGTGGTGTTAGTTGATTTGATACATGGGGCACTTACACGAAAAACAATTTTGTGGTGTTAGTTGATTTGAAATTGGGGCGCTTACACGAGCAACACTTTTGTGATGTTAGTTGATTTGATACATGGGGCGCTTACACGAAAAACACTTTTGAGATGTTAGTTGATTTGATACATGGGGCACTTACACGAACAACACTTTTGAGATGTTAGTTGATTTGATACATGGGGCGCTTACACGAAAAACACTTTTGAGATGTTAGTTGATTTGATACATGGGGCGCTTACACGAAAAACAATTTTGTGGTGTTAGGTAATTTGATACATGGGGCGCTTACACGAGCAACACTTTTGTGGTGTTAGTTGATTTGAAATTGGGGCGCTTACACGAGCAACACTTTTGTGGCGTAAAGCGATTTGATACATGGGGCGCTTACACGAGCAACACTCGTGTGGTGTTAGGTGATCTGATTCATGGGACGTTTACACGAGCAACACTTTTGTGGTGTTAGGTGATTTGATTCATGGGGCGTTTACACGAGCAACACTTTTGTGGTGTTAGGTGATCTGATTCATGGGGCGTTTACACGAGCAACACTTTTGTGGTGTTAGGTGATCTGATACATGGGGCGTTTACACGAGCAACGCGTGTGTGGTGTTAGGTGATCTGATACAGGGGGCGCTTATATGAGCAACACGTTTGTGGTGTAAGGTGATCTGATTCATGGGGCGTTTACACGAGCAACACTTTTGTGGTGTTAGGTGATTTGATTCATGGGGCGTTTACACGAGCAACACTTTTGTGGTGTTATGTGATCTGATTCATGGGGCGTTTACACGAGCAACACTTTTGTGGTGTTAGGTGATCTGATACATGTAGCGTTTACACGAGCAACACTTTTGTGGTGTTAGGTGATCTGATACATGGGGCGCTTACACGAGCAACACTTTTTGTACCAATCTCCTGTTTCACCTGTAATTTTTATGAATAGTTGAATATGGCTTTTTGCGAAACAGGCTCCGAACCTTTCCAAGACATTTGAGTGGTTTTCTTGATTTAAGGTCTTTGTGACGAGTGTCCAGGCCGACCGGTGTCAAATGACAAAAATGGTTGAGAAAGTGTGTATAGAACCAGAGACAAATAATAATAAATAAATATTATTATATAGGGAAACTTCCGAGGCGATAATAGGGAATAATAGAAGGAAAAGGTATGTGTTAGTACTCGGAATAAATGACAAATAAACAACAACAGAAAAAAACAAAGAACAATATATGGTCCGAAGCAGGATCGAACCCGTACTCCATGGCACTGTCGCCTTGCCACGAGAAGCCGAACGCTTGGTACACAGCCACTCAGCTAATTAAAAAATTAGCTATTGTGAGCAGTGTCTTACACGAAGGCGTTCCCATGACTATAGCATAGGGTTACTATCACAGATCGGAAATAAATTGTATTTCTGTACTTTCCAATTAAGGCAAGCATCTCCCAGTAGGGCTGGATACTTGTGTTGCAGACAAACATTTATTGGACGAAACTGCACGAATAGTAGTTTCCAGTGGTTATATACTGGAGACAAATAATACTAAATAAATATTATTAAATAGGGAAACTTCCCAGGCAATAATAGCGAATAATAGAAGGAAAAGGTATGTGTTAGCACTCGGAAAAAATGACAACTAAACAACAACAGGAAAAAAAAAACAAAGAACAATATATGGTCCGAAGCAGGATCGAACCCGTACTCCATGGCACTGCGCCTTGCCACGAGAAGCCGAACGCTTGGTACACAGCCACTCAGCTAGTTCTATAGCAATGATCCAGAAGGCCAAGCACATCCGGGATCATCAGGTTGCAGAAAGTGACTACGTTAAGGCTGATTGCGGCGACCCACGTGTTAAGTAGGCTTGTATTCTTTTGTCATCATCATCGCTGAGTGCCGTCTCCGCATCGAAAGTTCACTACCATGGATCACGATTCCGCTCTGTCTCTTGCTTTGACAGTGTAGGTTGTCACGGGCTGACTTGTTCATCGTTTGATGTTACTCGTCCATGTTAGTCTTGGTCTGCCTCTACCTCATTAACCTTGTATTTTCCCCTCCAGGATTACTTTCAGTAGGCTGTTGTGTCTATTAACATGGCCCAAAAATCGCATTTGTCTTGTTTGAATTGTGCTTAGTAGTTCTCTTTTTATTTTAGTTGTTTTAAGACTTCATCATTTGTTTTCTTTTCCCTCCATCCAATTTTACCTATTCTTTTATATATCCACATTTCAAAGGCTTCAATTCTCTGTTCTGTTTTCTTGACTAATATCCATGTTTCTGCACCATCTGGAAATATTGAGAAGATGTAACATTTTGCTATTCTTAGTTTTAGCCCTGGTGATATTTGTTTTGATGTTAGTATGTTCTTCATGAAATTAAAATTACTTTTTGCCATTCCTATTCTTTTGTTTAATACCAAACGATCTAAAAACATCAACTTTCATTGCATTGCCTAAAAAGAATTGTGCAGTTGAATGCAGTGATTTCAGGACAATAAGCCTAATGAACCAGGTAACACAAATTTTACTAAAAGTTATACAGGGAAGGATTCAGAATAAAATCAATACTGAATTAGATGAGCAACAATTTGGATTCAGGAAAAACAGTGGAACAAAAGAAGCCATATTCAGCATGAGAACATTGATTGAAAAGTACAGAGAAGTAAACAAACCAACGTATGCCTGCTTTATAGACTACACCAAAGCTTACGATAGAATACACCATAACCAACTCATAAACTGCCTAAAGGAATTAAATCTAGACGACACAGACATACCACTAATATGTAATTTGTACTTGGAGCAAACAGCAATAATAAACTATAACAAGGAGAACTCTACACCAATGGACATAAAAAGAGGAGTAAGACAAGGATGCATCCTATCACAAAGCTTTTTCAATCTATACACTGAGCAAATCTTTAAAAGCATCTCAGAGATGCCAGACCTAAACAAAAAAGAATAGGGGTGGCACAAAGTAACTTTAATGTCATGAAAAATATACTAACAACAAAACAAATATCAGCAGGGCTGAAACTAAGAATGGCAAAATGTTACATCTTCTCAATATTCCTGTATGGGTCAGAAACATGGACATTTGACAAGAAAACAGAACAGAAAATTGAAGCCTTTGAAATGTGGATTTATAGAAGAATAGGTAGAATTGGATGGAAAGAAAAAAAAAAACAAACGATGAAGTTTTAAAACAACTAAAAATAAAAAAAGAACTACTAAATACAATTAAGACAAGACAAATGAAATGTTTGGGTATGTTAAAAGACACAACAGCCTACTAAAAGTAACATTGGAAGACAAAATACAAGGTAAAAGAGGCAGAGGCAGACCAAGACTAACATGGACGAGTAACATCAAAAGATGGACAAGTCAATCTATGACAACCTGCACCATCAAAGCAAGAAACAGAGTGGAATGGCGATTCATGGTAGCCAACCTTCGTTGCGCAGACGGCACTCGGTGATGATGACGACTTAATTAAGACTAAGCTAATAAAAGAAGATATTCACGCACCTACATACCTGCCAGAATCCACTAGGAAAATCTATGTCGTCAGCAAAGATCCTTATGTGTACATAGATAACTCTGGTGCTGTTTCGTGCGAGATACTGACTCCGGGAAATGGGAAAATCTAGATGCACTTATTCGTGAATGATGATGTCACTTACAAGACAGACTGAGAATCGCTATGCAGAACAATAATTACATCTCTCTCTCTCTCTCCGATCAAGACTCAATCAGAATAGGATTCCAGACTCTCACATGAAGACAGCTGTCTGTTTAAGTGAATTGATCGACCCCTCAGACAGAACATCATAATTAGAGTCTATTAGATCCACCCTGATTGAATACCTGTTAAAACGTTGCACTGTGTTCTGCACCAGTGGCTCAGTGCATCCGATTTCAGCCAGCATTTTATTCAGGTTTCTTTCCCTAGTCTTTGATTGCCCCCAATCTTCCTGCAAGGCAGCAGATGATCTTTTCTGTAGGGGGAGTCTGCCCTTAGATGGTCGACCCTCCTAGGTTTACGAGCACCATCTGCCCGAGTCACTAGAGGTGACTAACACAGACATGCACACAAAGATCTGAGGCATGACTAACACTGACGCACACAAAGATATAAAATATGACTAACACAGATACACACACTAAGATATGAGATATGTCTAAACACAGTCATGCACACACAAAGATATGAGACATGACTAACATAAACATGCACTCAAAAAGATAGGAGGTGTGACTAACATAGACATGCACACACAAAGATATGAGATATGACTAAACACAAACACACAAAGATACGAGATATGACTAATATAGACAGACACACATTAAGATATAAAATTTGACTAGCATGGACATACGCACAAATATATGAGACATGACTAAATTAGACATGCACACACAAAGGTATGAGATGTGACTAACACAGATACACACTAAGATATGAGATATGACTAAACACACACACACACACAAAGATATAAGACATGATTAACATGGACACACACCAAGATATGAGATATGACTAACATGACACACACCAAGATTTGAGCCATGGCTAGCACACACACACAAGCTAAGATATGAGTCATGGCTAGCACAGAAACACACTAAGATATGAGCCATGGCTAGCACAGAAACATATTAAGATATGAGCCATGGCTTCACGGAAACACACCAAGATATGAACCATGACTAGCACAGAAACATATTAAGATATGAGCCATGGCTTCACGGAAACACACCAAGATATGAACCATGGTTAGCACGGAAATACACCAAGATATGAACCATGGCCAGCAGTCACGCACCAAGATATTAACCTTGACCAGCACATACACCCACCAAAATATCAGCCATGGCTATCACAGACTCCCACTAAGATATGAGCTACGACTAGCACGGATATACACCGAGAATTGAGCCATGACTGTTACAGACACCCACCAAGATAGGAACCATAGCTATCACATACACACACACAGATATGAGCCATGGTTAGCACATACAAGAACCAAGATATAAGCCACGACTAACATATACAATAATTACATGAGACTGCTCAAACATGGGACTAAGAAAGAAAGGTCTACAAGAATGGTCAGCAGTCAATCATGGAGGACCATAACTTCAGATATATATGTTAAAAGTGGAAGCGGGCTCTGTACGCATGCAATGGTTAGTCATTGCTGAAGTCCAAAATACGTAAGGTCACCTTTGTCTATGTCACTGGACATGCAGGAGTACGGGGAAATGAAAGAGCGGACATGTTGGCTAGCTGCGCAGTCGTTGAGGACGGGCAACTAATGGATAGGGCGGACATCATCAATGACCTCCGAGATGTGGGAAGAGCACAGGACTTCGACAAATACAGATCCACGTCACTTCTTCGGATGATGGAGATGGGAGTTAAGATGGGCACAGTCAGAAATGAGAAACTTAGTAGGCGTGTAAGAGGACTTATCAACCAACGCAGAACTGTAGTCGTCAGTCGCTGGACATTGCGGAACTTGCTGAGGAGGGGATCTGAGCACCTATGGGCATGTTCGGAGTGCAATGATGATGACCTGCAAATAACTCAATAACTCAATGTCGTCTACGGTCCAAGAAGAAAATGATTAAATTAGGTAGCTGACTTTCGTAAAACATTTTTTGACAAAAGAAACAAGAAAAAGAGTTCTTAAATGTTATGTAGAGCCAGTCTTAAGATATGAATGTGAATCATGGACAATAGGACAACACACAAGAAAATCATTGGAGTCTGTAGAAATGTGGTTTTACAGAAGAATGTTGAGAATACCATGGACAGCTAAGAAGAGTAATGAAAACGTTCTGAATGAGGCCAAAGCAAAAAGAGAGCTAATTTCCAATATTAGGAAGAAACAATCATCATTTTTTGACCATGTGATGAGAAGAGAACAACTTTAATATATTGTAACAACTGGGAAAATTGAGGGACGAACAGATAGAGTGAAGCAAAGAGAAAAAAAATATCAGACAGCTTAAGAGAATGGCATGGCAGAAGGTCAACAACAGAAATGATAAATAGCTGTCGAGATCGAAAGTTGTGGAGAGACTTGATCACCCACGCCTACAGGCCCGGTACTTGATGATGATTGACTTTCGTTAACTGGACATATTAGAGCCGATGCCAGTTAGAGAGCCACCGTGTTATCTTCAAGAAGACCAGGGTCCAATGTTGTTAGAGTTGACATCCCAACACATCAGGCAAACCCATAGTTGGGTAATCGCATTCACCAGTTTAGATAGACAATGCGTGCAGTCTGATTCAGTTCATCGTCGGGTCACATGTTCTTTGCACAAAGTTGCATTCACTACAGCCCGTCTAAGAGAATCTGTCTCTAGCCAGATCTTCCACTTCTGTTGTCATTTTCAAGGTCTCCTTGATGTCTTGAAACCACCTTCTTCTTGATCTGTCCTGATGCATCGCACAGGGACCGTGCATTTCATTATTGTATTTTTCCAGCCTGCTGTGTCTTTTGACGTCGTCATATTATTTTAATTCCCTCTGTAAAATGGTATTTATAAGCCAGTTCTTTTAAAATATGTCGTTATTGCTGTTTTTTTTTAATATCTAAGGTATAATAAGCGTTTTTCTGTAGCATTTTGTTACGAATGAATTGATTTTCTTTCTTGCTGTTTATGAGATTGTCCACGATTCACAGTCGTATGTTGTTATCGGGAATATACATGTCTTCAGTAATTTTAATGTTACTTCCTTGCTGGTATGGCGCCACGTGTTTTTCGTGTCGTTTAATATTTGTCCGGATATTGCATATCATCTGATTAAGTTGGGAAACGGTTGGGGGGGGGGGGGGGTACTTAAAATAAGCTATGGAGCCTGGGTTAGAGACTCATAGCTGGCTAATTGCAACTGGATCAAAGAAGAACTGGCATCGAATTTGGTAGGCAGCCGGATATCCAAAACGTCATGTTGAAATCTGGTGCATTGGGTCGAGATATTGTAGTGTGTTGCATGTCAGCAACACATCGCATCTACGCCTGTTTAACATTCTTTAGGGAAGAACACGACAGATGAGTAATCGTAGGCCAAATCCTGAAAACAACAGAAGAAAACAGATAATAAAGAGACATTTATGAAATATACATTGTTGGTTCAATCTGGGTAAATAATATTTGTTACACAAACTTTGCTGGTTGAGCTAGGAAAGGAGAACAAGAATATCTCTGCATGTCCACGGTCTCAGAATTCTTTGAGGACGATTGAGACTCAGACTCATGGTACAACTGATAGCAGTCAGTGATCCATTATTGACAGTGAATACGAGCTGGACCATCACCTCATTGGGGTTTATTGAAATACGACACATTCAGCCTGACCAAGATCAAGGATGGAAGGCAAATCTGGTCCCAAAAATTTCCAAGATGTAACCCGATGTGTCGGGATCGGCATATAAATATCACTGATTTGTTGTATACCATAGCACAAGAGATCAAATACTTTCACAGTAGCGGCTAAAACCACTGTTTCGCTGTTTGAAGAGCCGGAGTATGGTGTTCGAAACCACGATAGAAAAGAATTATTCTATCTGGGGTGAAATAAAAATCCCGAGTTTCACACGTCGTGGCGACTGCTTTGACCAAGCGGCCTTTATCCCTCTGGTTTTATTGTGAGCCCTCCAACTTACACCAGCATTGATACTATGTGTCGTCAAGAAAGTTTTTTTTCTCTCTCTCTCTTTGTGGCTGCAGGCAAACAGAAGATGAGAAAATTCAATGAAGGTCTCCAAGTGTATGCTGAAGAAGAAATTGTCAAAAACAATAACATCACAATAATGTTGCTCCAACAATGTTTACATAAGATGGAAAACTAGACAGAGAAATTGACATGAGAATACAAAAAGCAAATGCTGTTACATACCAGTTTTCACCATTGTTAAGACATCCAAACATTTCTATAGCAGCTAAACAACAAATGATAAATATAATTTTCATACCAGCTTTGTGCTATGAAAGGCAAACATGGGCCCTTTCTAAATCACATTTAAGAAAGATTAATACATGTGAGATACGATGCTTGAGAAAATTAACAAACAACACAAGAAGAGATAGAATACAAAATGAAACCGTAAGAAAAATGGTAGGAATAAAACCCTGCCAAGAATATATAGAACAACAACTTAAATTGTTCCGTTGGGCCACCTGGACAGAATGAATCCTCACCAATCACCATCAAGGGCATTCTTCTCGAGAATGCATGGAAAAAGACCAAGAGGAAGACCCAAAAGAAGATGGATAGATGCAGTGATAGAGACATGTAACAACACAGGAAAATCACAAATTCAAACAGTTCGAGCAGCTCAAGAACGACAAATGATATAAACACAACACCTTTTCGGTATCAGTGAGAAAGAGAAAAGAGGAAGAATAACATTACAAATAAATATACACAAAAGCAGACACATTAGTCAGCAATTAAAAAAAATGCTAACAACACCTTGTCTTGTTACAATATTCAATGTGTTTTGATCTTTATTACCACAGCGGTTTTAAACATCAGTTAAAAAAAAAAAACATTGATGAAGACACAGAAATTAAGCAAAAATGTGATGCTCCAAAGAAATAATTGATGAGCTCCACAAATGGTATCATTGTGATAGCACAAACAACATACAAATGTACAAGTAAAGAAAATACATAATGTGTTTCATAATTAATAAATATTATGCTTTGAACAGAATGTAAATACACTATTATTTTCTTCATTAGCCCTTGCTGGAAATACGTCAGGAAAATTCAAGTATTCATCTGTGTCCCACATCCTGAACTGGCCAAATAAAATGATACTCCAGCAAAGGGGTTCATTGATTGATTACAGATGACACTTCAACATCAACGCACTCAATGCAAACCTATAACAGGTAATGATGGGTATGCGTGATTTAGACTTCCGTGGTTTCACATACGTGGACAACTTCTTCTCATGTATGGGGCTCTTTGTTCTGTGGAGGGGGTGGTGACATGGTAGTTAATAGGCTTGGCTATTAGTTAACCTAACAATGACATGGTGGTTAATGGGCTTGGCTATTAGTTAACCTAACAATGACATGGTGGTTAATGGGCTTGGCTATTAGTTAACCTAACAATGACATGGTGGTTAATGGACTCGGCTATTATTTAACCTAACAATGACATGGTGGTTAATGGACTTGACTATTAGTTAACTTAAAAATGACATGGTGGTTAATGGAGTTGGCTATTAGTTAACTTAACAATGACATGGTGGTTAATGGACTCGGCTATTAGTTAACCTAACAATGACATTGTGGTTAATGGACTTGGCTATTAGTTAACCTAACAATGTAATGGTGGTTAATGGACTTGGCTATTAGTTAACCTAACAATGACATGGTGGTTAATGGACTTGGCTATTAGTTAACCTAACAATGACATGGTGGTTAATGGACTTGGCTATTAGTTAACCTAACAATGACATGGTGGTTAATGGACTTGGCTATTAGTTAACCTAACAATGACATGGTGGTTAATGGACTTGGCTATTAGTTAACCTAACAATGTAATGGTGGTTAATGGACTTGGCTATTAGTTAACCTAACAATGACATGGTGGTTAATGGACTTGGCTATTAGTTAACCTAACAATGACATGGTGGTTAATGGACTTGACTATTAGTTAACCTAACAATGACATGGTGGTTAATGGACTTGGCTATTAGTTAACCTAACAATGACATGGTGGTTAATGGACTTGGCTATTAGTTAACCTAACAATGACATGGTGGTTAATGGACTTGGCTATTAGTTAACCTAACAATGACATGGTGGTTAATGGACTTGGCTATTAGTTAACCTAACAATAAGCTATAAACTTCCTCATCATTATCTTCGGTCATTTCCGTATCAAAGGTTGGCTACCAAGGAGCACTAATTTATTCTTTTAGTATTTTATCTTGGTGGTAAACGCTCTTTATCATTAATAAATTATCTTGTCTTTTTATGAGTCAAAAAAAAGGTGCATTTGTCTTGATTAAATTGTATTCAAAGTTATCTATTTATTATCAGTTGTTACAAAATCTCAAATATTTGCTTTCTTCTCTGTCAACCCATTCTCCACTCCCCTCTTTCACAAATCCACATATAAACATCGTTAGTTTTCTTGCTTAATGTTCAGTTCCAAACAGTGGCTTGACTTGGCTTCCGTGTTCCTCCAGCCTCTGGAAATGGGTACCTAAAATGTTATCTGGGAAAGCAGAAAAACCGTTTGACACTCTCCAACACATGTACCCTTTACAATTTCTAACTGCTAGGACTAGCCAATGAAGAGAGTTAGGATTCACTGAGTTCCATTTGTGTTGCACTTCTCAACTTAGATGTGACCTTGAAGAACACCTCACACAGCAGTTCCTTCTGACCTGGCAAGCATAAATTAACTCAGTCTTGACATTTTCCACCTGTTACAGTTGCCAATGTTTGTCAATTTGCAATTTGTTTGTAAAATGTCACAGCAAGCTTGAATAAAGCCTTCAGTGAGACTTAAAAAAAAATTAAATGGACACATAGACAAAGAAAAAGGTAACATTAAAATTTCAAAATGAACTCAAAGACAAATGCATCAACAAAAACAGGGACAAATGAGTCACAATAAAATTACAATTTATATCTGAATACATTTCTGTACACAGTTACCAAATTGGTATTTAAATTACATAAGAGACTTACAACAAAACATATTGACATACTTGAGAACATTTTGTACAAGAAAGATGATGTACAAAATATATACACATAAAGAGTATTCTGAATATTGGAGATTGTGAAGGTAGATCACTGCAAGAATTTCTTAATAATAAAGTTGTATCTGAGGTGTGTACACATGGCTGTGAAGGTAACATGACAAACATACAAACTTGTGTTATGTCATCATCTTAGAGAAGAGAGAAATACATATTCCAGTCTTATCTTTTAACAGAAAAGACAAATAAGGGTACAGTAAATGATAACGGAAAAGATATTATGCCAATGCAGGCCCATTGTGGTTTCTGTGCAAAGTCTGATGCATGAAACAGTGCACATGAATGTTTTTTTTTTAATTATTTCCACCATATGTGCCATCTTAGGCTCATAGGAACAAAAGATAGAAGATAAATGACAGACAGGTAGATATAGAGACAGGCAGAATGGGAAAGAGACAATACAAACATTTCTATAAACTTGATAACCATAACTGATTCTAGCTCCAACTCGCCAACAATGCTAATCTGTGTGCATCTTTCAAACAAGGTGACTTGGTTCTAATATAGGAATGACAGGTTGGAATATTTCATTTAAAGACATGTAATTGAAAATATGATGTAACCTGGATTTATTAGGTGAGGTGTTACACTGAAGTGTTATGTATTCATCACTTTAATATAGGGCAGTAAAGAGGACATTAAATAAGATAATAGAAAAGATAATCTGTGCAATAGAAATGTGAATATATAGAAAATTATGAAGAATACAGCGATGCATGATGATTTCGCTGATGCTCTCAATGACATCCAACCTTCAATGTTGAACTAGGATTACATGATGATCTCACTGATGTCCTCAATGACATCCAACCTTCAATGTTGAACTAGGATTACATGATGATCTCACTGATGTCCTCACTGATGTCCTCAATGACATCCAACCTTCAATGTTGAACTAGGATTACATGATGATCTCACTAATGTCCTCAATGACATCCAACCTTCAATGTTGAATTGGGATTACATGATGATCTCACTGATGTCCTCAATATGACATCCTACCTTCAATGTAGAACTAGGATTATATGATGATCTCACTGATGTCCTCAATGACATCCAACCATCAATGTAGAACTAGGAATATATGATGACCTCACTGATGTCCTCAATGACATCCTACCTTCAATGTAGAACTAGAATTAAATGATGATCTCACTGATGTCCTCAATGATATCCAACCATCAATGTAGAACTAGGATTACATGATGATCTCACTGATGTCCTCAATGATATCCAACCATCAATGTAGAACTAGGATTACATGATGATCTCACTAATGCCCTCAATGACATCCAACAATCAATGTAGAACTAGGATTACATGATGATTTCACTGATGTCCTCAATGACATCCAACCATCAATGTAGAACTAGGATTACATGATGATCTCACTGATGCCCTCAATGACATCCTACCTTCAATGTAGAACTAGGATTACATGATGATCTCACTGATGTCCTCAATGACATCCTACCTTCAATGTAGAACTAGGATTACATGATGATCTCACTGATGCCCTCAATGACATCCAACCATCAATGTAGAACTAGGATTACATGATGATCTCACTGATGCCCTCAATGACATCCAACCATCAATGTAGAACTAGGATTACATGATGATCTCACTGATGCCCTCAATGACATCCAACCATCAATGTAGAACTAGGATTACATGATGATCTCACTGATGCCCTCAATGACATCCTACCTTCAATGTAGAACTAGAAATATATGATGACCTCACTGATGCCCTCAATGACATCCAACCATCAATGTAGAACTAGGATTACATGATGATCTCACTGATGCCCTCAATGACATCCAACCATCAATGTAGAACTAGGATTACATGATGATCTCACTGATGCCCTCAATGACATCCAACCATCAATGTAGAACTAGGATTACATGATGATCTCACTGATGTCCTCAATGACATCCAACCATCAATGTAGAACTAGGATTACATGATGATCTCACTAATGCCCTCAATGACATCCAACAATCAATGTAGAACTAGGATTACATGATGATTTCACTGATGTCCTCAATGACATCCAACCATCAATGTAGAACTAGGATTACATGATGATCTCACTGATGCCCTCAATGACATCCTACCTTCAATGTAGAACTAGGATTACATGATGATCTCACTGATGCCCTCAATGACATCCAACCATCAATGTAGAACTAGGATTACATGATGATCTCACTGATGCCCTCAATGACATCCTACCTTCAATGTAGAACTAGGATTACATGATGATCTCACTGATGCCCTCAATGACATCCAACCATCAATGTAGAACTAGGATTACATGATGATCTCACTGATGCCCTCAATGACATCCAACCATCAATGTAGAACTAGGATTACATGATGATCTCACTGATGCCCTCAATGACATCCAACCATCAATGTAGAACTAGGATTACATGATGATCTCACTGATGCCCTCAATGACATCCTACCTTCAATGTAGAACTAGAAATATATGATGACCTCACTGATGTCCTCAATGACATCCAACCTTCAATGTAGAACTAGGATTATATGATGACCTCACTGATGTCCTCAATAACATCCAACCATCAATGTAGAACTAGGATTACATAATAATCCGCTACCATCTACATGTTAAGGTTGCTTTGTTTTCCTTGCCACTATGTCCTGCCATTTAAGATCTTTCATTTCTGCCGCCTTATGGTTTTCCGGCCGTCAATGCTTCCTGTTGTAACAAGATTTCCTAGGTTCTCTCTCCCAATCAGCTGTACCAGTCTTGTCTTGTATTACCTTAATAGTGTTTGCTTGTAACATTTTCTCAATTGACACACTCCCTTAGATAAATCCTAAAACAATTTGTATTGTAACCACAATCTGCTAGTAAAAAAACAGATTAGCCATAAGTCTAACATTATAAAACATAGAGAAGCTGGCAGGGAGTCAGGCAGTATAAAAAATGAGAGAATTCAAAAACTCCTATTTGATTATACCAACTCCAAAACTATGGTTAATACTCTATAACTGTGTACTCATTAGTTCTTTTTCAATCCATGGTATACTTTGTTCAAAACTTATACAACGCCAACCACCAAATGACACTACATGCAGCGGATGGTTCTGGTTATGACATTTTAACATGGTATGCCCTAGTGGCCCTAACTAAAACTTTATTAAGACACTCCTTAAACTTAAAGAAATGGCACAAATATATCATAGCAATGTCAAACTAGCAAGCAATCAATTGAGGTGTGAGGTGTCACTTAACAATGACATGAAGCTCATGACAATGGGAGTATAAAATGTGACAATAGCGCTGCACGTGTAAAAGGCGACATAAAAATAATATATTTATTAGAAATAACAGTCCATATGACAGTAAACATCAATATTGATGTACATTCATTAATTTATTATTTTTTAATCAAATGACGAGGGCAAAATTTATTGGTAATGTTCGTGAGACAATCTATGACAATGCTTGTGGGTGCTATCTTTTGGATCAACAACTGACATTTTATTAAAATAAAAGCTAAGGCATTAAGGAAAGTTTTTTAATGTTAATGAAACAAAGTTTGCTTTCACAGTTACTCACTACAATCTAAGAGTGGTAGTTCAAACCTAGAATATATGATAACATGTTGTATAATACTCCCTGAATTTCTAACAGAGATATTATGTGAAAGAAAATTCAGTTTCGTGGTCAAACAAAAAATAAGAATACTCTAGCATAATTGCTTTCATATTAGTGATAAAGGTTGGGTTCAGTTTTAATCAACAACTCGATGTCAGCCTTAAATAGGTACCAGAAATCAGGGAAAGAGGGGGGTGCCACCAACACTACATAGTGCTGCCCAGACAATATTACAAAAAAAAAAAAAACAAAAAAATAAAGACAATAAAATATGAGCACTAGCACCAAATTTCCTACAAGTCACACTTGAGGCATGGTAACTTAAGTCTACTACCTTTGAAAGGAATGCCCCATGACATATGTTGCACAGGAGTGAAATACTTCACTCAAAAGGCCACAACATTTGGAGGTCAGGGAGCCCATAACTGTTATTACGTGTCTCCAACTCAGTGAGCCTGGTGCCCATTCTTCTATCAGCTGAGTCAAGTGGAGAGTGTCCAGTTGGGTTCATCCACTTCATGTTTTTCTTTAGTGATGTTTAACTGCATTCATGTTTACGGAAAGCAATATTTCAAATGCTATCTAACCTGCCACTTTCTAACGCTGAATATATCATTTCTATAATGATATAAAATGTAAGCATTAACTTCTATTAAACTTATATATGCTATAAAAGGACATTCTCAAACTATATTTCTAAAAGTGCTAACAAAACGAAATAATTAAAGTATCCGTGACAAATGGCTGCACTTTGTAAATGTTTATGATTGTTAATGTAACAATGTTCAAGAACATATGATAGTTATTGTAATGTTGACACTGATCAAGAACATATGATAGTTATTGTAATGTTGACACTGATAAAAAACATATGATAGTTATTGTAATGTTGACACTGATAAAAAACATATGATAGTTATTGTGATGTTGACACTGATAAAAAACATATGATAGTTATTGTGATGTTGATACTGATCAAGAACAAATAATAGTTATTGTGATGTTGATACTGATCAAGAACAAATAATAGTTATTGTGATGTTGATACTGATCAAGAACAAATAATAGTTATTGTGATGTTGACAGCGTTCAAGAAGAACATATAACAGATGACGTTATAAAAAATGGCTAATACTTGACCAAAGATCATGTTACTTATGATTGATAAATTATGTACAGATGCCAACCACAACAATCACACAGATCAATTGATATGAACAAGGCCATTGTAACATCTGCTCTGATACACTTTTGAAATGACAGTTCATAAAGTCTAGATTATGGTTTAGTTAAAAAAAAAAAAACGGAATGCATGAAACAAAAACAATTTTTTTTAAAGAAACAATCCAGGCGGCATAGACAAGGGGAAAGGAATCTATTCATCTGGTTGTATGAGTTTGTCCACTCAACTTTAATAATAATAATAGGAAACTTTTTATACAGAGCTTTGCAGCAGGAGGCAAAATGATCATCAGAAGTGGCCCCCATCGAGCAAGTGTTTCCTTTAGCTGCTTGACACCATAGAGGAGGTGGGTCCACCTGGCATTGACCTGCTGCTACATTGAACTCAAAGGCTTACAATGTATTCTGCATGTAATAACTAAACTTATTTTGCTCAAACACGTCTAATTTTAAATCTACTGTCTATACCTGGTGTAACATGACTGTTTTAGCTCATTAACTTACAATCTATGGGTAAAATCTATCATCACATAGAAGGGAAGGGGTTTTACATGGCATTTTCAAACAAACACAAATGGTATCAATGCATTTTTGCTATTATTCTGTTACATTTGTTTATTAAACCTTATATGATCAAATATATAGACTTCTGGTCAATATGGCAGAAAGGCGGCAGGAACTGTTTAGGCACTATCTGAAAAGTGCTCCTTGTTGTAGCTTCCTCATATTCCAAGTCCGGCTTGCTGCTGGAGCTAGTGAGTTTAGTGCTCTGTGCACACTGTGAGCTGTGTTTTTCATCCAGATGGTGTTTCTATATTCAGATTGCTTTTGATAAATGATGATACTGTATGACGAAGGACAGTTCAGTTGTGTTCACTTTCAGTGCTGATACACCTTGTGTCTTTTGACGTGTGCTGTGTTTGCTATGATGGAGTCTGCAGCAGACTTTCTTTGGATATTCAATGAAATGTTAATTCAGATGATTGCAGTGGTGCAGCAATTATGGATTTTCACTCGTTTACAGTGATACCAGTGCCTTAGAATAACAATAACCAGATATACAGTATTTAGTTAGTTCCCTTACTCAGATTTCGGAACCAGCTATAATCAATATCTATGTGTCTTAATGTGTTGAGGTAGTTGCGATAGTTCAGTGCTTAGTGAGCTGGACTACAAAGGACAAGAGGCAGGGTTGATCCCAAACGATGGCTTCAGGATTCACCCAGCCTTAAATGGGTAGCAGATTTTTTTCTGGAAAAGTAAAGCAGCACAGGTGCAATACCGACCACATTACACCAAAAATCATGTGCTGAAGGTCTGTAAAAATTATGGTCACTAACACCATATTCCCTATATGCCACTTGGCCTTTTTTTTTTACTTAATGTGTTGAATGCAGACATGGGTTATTGTCGGTTATTGCTGCAGCTCTAGGGTAAACATATTTGCTTATTTCAACAACTGGCAGCTCAGCAACTAGACAATGGGGGATTGGCCAAAGCATTACCTGCTTTGTAAACTGTTAAGTACACATGTATACAAATATGGTATTCTAAGGCATGCATTAGCAAAGGTATCCATCAAATCTAGTAGATGCAGGACCAGCAGTAAAGTAAGTGGACACACAGTGTCTGGTGACGATGTTTTGACATCAATGTTTCATGATTCATTTATGAAACATTTCTCCTAGTTATGCACCAGTGTAATGGTTAATTTGTTATCAGCTCCCTTATTAATTGAAGACTGGCAGAAAGAAAATTAATTCTACATCTGACAATGCTGTGCTGTTATTCTTCCAGTGTCATCAGTATAAGGTTTAATAATTTAATGTTCATATATTTCTGTTATTCTTTGGGATCCCTCCAATGTCACCAGTATAAGGACTAATAACCTAATGTTTTTATATTTCCTTTATACACAACACATTTAGCAATGTCAAACTAGCAAGCAATCAATTGAGGTGTGAGGTGTCACTTAACAATGACATGAAGCTCATGACAAAGGGAGTATAAAATGTGGCAATAACGCTGCACGTGTAAAAGGCGACATAAAAATAATATATTTATTAGAAATAACAGTCCATATGACAGTAAACATCAATATTGATGTACATACATTAATTTATTATTTTTTAATCAAATGACGAGGGCAAAATATATTGGTAATGTTCATGAGATAATCTATGACAATGCTTGTGGATGCTATCTTTTGGATCAACAACTGACATTTTATTAAAATAAAAGCTACGGCATTAAGGAAAGTTTTTTAAAGTTAATGAAACAAAGTTTGCTTTCACAGTTACTCACTACAATCTAAGAGTGGTAGTTCAAAGCTAGAATATATGATAACATGTTGTATAATACTCCCTGAATTTCTAACAGAGATATTATGTGAAAGAAAATTCAGTTTCGTGGTCAAACAAAAAATAAGAATACTCTAATGCTTTCATATTAGTGATAAAGGTTCGGTTCAGTTTCAATCAACAACTCGGTGTCAGCCTTAAATAGGTACCAGTACTCAGGGAAAGAGGTGGGGGGCCCACGCTGCCAAACATTGACATAGTTAATCAGTTATTAGCTCCCTTATTAATTGAAGACAGACAGAAAGAAAATTAATTCTACATCTTATAATGCTGTGCTGTTATTCTTGCAGTGTCGTCAGTATAAGGTTTAACAATTTAATGTTCTTAATTTCTGTTCTTTGTAATTCCTCCAGTGTCTTCGTGATAAGGATTAATCAATTAATGTTCTTATATTTCTATTATTCTTTGTGATCCCTCCAGTGCCGCCAGTATAAGGACTAATAACCTAACGTTTTCATATTTCCTTTATGCACAACACAATTTTATATAAAATTACTTAGCTACACTAGTTAAAACCTTGGTGACACTATTATTTAAGAGATAATAACTATTTGAACCATAAAAAAAAAATCTAACATAAATTGTGTTCAGGAATAAAAAAAAAAAGCAATAAAGAATCAATAAAACAAAGCAAAGAGAGAATGAGACTAAAGAAGGCGCCCTTTATAAATAAAAGATGATGGCATTAAATATGTCAAAATATATTGTTAAATTTTGATATGTTCGATTCATAGGTTCATTTTTTTTTTTAATCAAAGAAGTCATGGTAGAGCAGTAGTTTAATGAGAACATGAAATTGGGTTCAGCTTCAAATGAGGTTCACAAAACCTTAGGTGGGCACTGAATTTTTCTCTTACAAAAAAAAGACACGCATTTCACAGACATGATTACCAAAAAATATTACCATATTATTTTTTTTAATGTACCTTATTTTTTTTCTTTTAAAGAAGATCACTAACATCATGTTCCCTATAAATCATGGGGATTCAGGGCATGTATTAAATTAATGGTTGGAGTTAGACCATCAATTATGGTGAGTTTTTATTTCTCTTTTAAAATGCAACACCACTTAGGGTTTCACCCAAGCACTGATTATGAGTTCCAATTATTTTCTAAGGCAAAAAAAGAGAGAACAGTCTGATATGATGCTGACCAAGTCATCTATCAATGTCAATGATGGGCATAGATAAATATGGGCATTAACACAATATTTCTCATACATAAGTGGCATGATGTATAACCACCACTTTACTTAAGAAATGAAAAACCATGTATACGGATTTGAATATTTTTGACTTCGAGACAATGATGGTAAAAAAAATAAGTAAATGCTAATTAACAACTTACACATGACACCAATCTACAAAATTACACAAACACTGGATTCTAATTTTTGTGCTGCACCAGTAAAAGGACTAAGCAATTTTATTCACAATGTTACAACTCAACTTTCATTTATAGTCACTTACTTTATAGAATACATGGCAGAATGTGTCACGAAGGAACAACCATCAAGTGACATGCAAGTTTAAAAATAAAAACTTATCTAATTTAGATAAATGGACAATATCAAACAAGAATATTCATTGCTTTTCTAAAATAAGTACTTTTTCAATTTACAATAAATATTACCAAGTAAAAAAAACAACAACCCACTGATAAAATTTGTAATGATGAAAGTAATAAATATGATCTTAATACTTTTATTTTGGTGGATGGATATATATATATATCCATAAAAAGGTTATTGGTATACTGTTAACATTTTAGCACTTTGGTACACACCCATAAGCTGATAAATGCTTACAACTGCTGATATTAAAACTCATTATTTCTGAAGCATACGAGTGACACATCACAACCACATATTATTTTCTTTTTAATTATAAACTACCTGTAGGAAAGGACATGTAACATTCAATGAAAGAATAAGCAATTTAGAGGACACTGCAACACTTCAAGTAAAATAAAATATATAATTAACTTCAATTTGAAAAAAAAAAAACATGTTCAGTCTAGCACAGTAATACATGAAATAAATTAAAACAGCAACTTCAAATAGTAAACATATACCTGTTAATCAACAACAACTGCTGTAGCTTGAAGAAGTTTTTTTTTGCTTAAATAAACAAACCATTTAGTTTGAAATCTTGTTTTGTTTTGCCATGTTTCCAAAAATTGTTTGTGTCACAACACCCAAGTAACACAACCACCTCTATAACTGTCAAGTAACACAACTATCTTTATAATAATCGAGTAGCACAACCCCTCTCTATATCAAAGTAACACAACTCTCTTTATAATAATCGAGTAGCACAACCCCTCTCTATATCAAAGTAACACGACTATCTTTATAATAATCGAGTAGCACAACCCCTCTCTATATCAAAGTAACACGACTATCTTTATAATAATCGAGTAGCACAACCCCTCTCTATATCAAAGTAACACAACTATCTTTATAATAATCGAGTAGCACAACCCCTCTCTATATCAAAGTAACACAACTCTCTTTATAATAATCGAGTAGCACAACCCCTCTCTATATCAAAGTAACACAACTATCTTTATAATAATCGAGTAGCACAACCCCTCTCTATATCAAAGTAACACAACATCTTTATAATAATCGAGTAGCACAACCCCTCTTTATATCAAAGTAACACAACTATCTTTATAATAATCGAGTAGCACAACCCCTCTCTATATCAAAGTAACACAACTATCTTTATAATAATCGAGTAGCACAACCCCTCTCTATATCAAAGTAACACAACTCTCTTTATAATAATCGAGTAGCACAACCCCTCTTTATATCAAAGTAACACAACTATCTTTATAATAATCGAGTAGCACAACCCCTCTCTATATCAAAGTAACACAACTATCTTTATAATAATCGAGTAGCACAACCCCTCTCTATATCAAAGTAATACAACTATCTTTATAATAATCGAGTAGCACAACCCCTCTCTATATCAAAGTAATACAACTATCTTTATAATAATCGAGTAGCACAACCCCTCTCTATATCAAAGTAACACAACACCTTTATAATAGTCAAGTAACACACCCCCCCCCCCCCCCAATAGCCAAATGTTTTGTGACCCCATTTATAACAGCCAAGTAACACGTAGTAAAAAAGTAAAGTACCCCCGTCACGCCAAGTGACGTATAGGGAAATATGGTGTTAGTGACCCTATATTCTACAGACCTTCAGCGCATGATTTTTGGGGTAATGTGGTCGGTATTACGCCCGTGCTGCTTTACTATCCCAGAAAAAAATCCAGTACCCATTTAAGGCTGGGTGAACCCAGAAGCCGTCGGTTGGGTTCGAACCCTACCCATTGTCCTTTGTAGTTCAGTTCACTAACCACTGAGCTATCGCGACTCCCAAGTAACACGTAGCAAAGAAAATTCACACTATTTTTCCGTATTTGTTGAAAACATTTGTGGTAAAATTCCCTTCATAAATAATCATAAGTAAACATAATACAGAAACACAAAGTTACATTTTTGGGTGAAATGACTTCACTGCAGGAAGTAACCAACCAAATTGTATCGTAGTTGAGTGGTCAAATTTTCTTTAAACTGACTAAATGAAACACATGATTTCAGCAACTGGTGCAGGTTGATAATACTGTCCAGTTATTTTATTTTCAGAATGATAGGTAAATAATTAATATTATATAAGCATAATTTCACTTCAAATGTCCAACTGCTATTTTGAAAATATAATCTTCATAATTAAGAACATGTGCTTCAGCGCAAGACTTTGTATAAGGGTCTTTGTCAAAATTTAGACTGTTCTGGTACACAAGTTTTAAATTGTATCAAACCAACTTAGATTGATCACACTAGCGAAGGGTATAATACATGGGAGGAAGCCTCAGCTTTGATGAATATCAACATTCTAGATGAAACAGGCCAACATATCATGGGTTTCACCAACACATCATGGGTTTCAGCTAAAGGTTTACAAGTTGCGTAATCTCAACAAAAATTCATGATGATGCAGCATAAAATTCTAAATGTCAGAGAAAGTTAAAAACCTGTCCAAAAATTGTATGTAGGTTCTAACTGAGGCAATACTGAGACCATCTTCAAGGTTCTGTGCAAATTGTTTTTGCCTATAAACTATCTACCAGGTAGAGTCATAATATGTGTGTTTAAATCATTAACTCACAAACTATGAACTAAAAGTTTACAACCCAAACTTCCAATAGGAAAACAAGTTTGTTTTCTCAGCTGTTGTTGGTGGTTTAAGTGTATACCTTTCAGTGCAAGCAATGAATATTTTTGCTATATCACTTCTGAGAAGTCTGGAGCTATGAAGACAAAATTGAAAAGAAAATGGTTTACAACACCATACAACACAAAAATAACTGGCACTAACACAAGAAGCACAATTAATGGATACAATTATTTCACCATTTCTGAAGAAGGAGATGTGTTTTGATTAGCTGCTGTAGATCATTAATACAAGATGAAGCGTTCATGCAACCACATACCAGAAAGAAATATATGCATTGGAAAATCAAGTGAAAACATAGATCAAGACAAATTATCTGGTGGTCAACATTGTGAATATTTGTAAATAAACAAAAAAGACAAGTCTTTTAGTACTTCAGAAACTGCAACAGATTCTTAGACACACACACACACACACCCAGAAATGTTAACATTTCATTGAATTATTGTGTATACATTACTTATAAATGACCCACAAAACTCTATTTTAACCTGACACCAACAATTGTATAAGCCGTGACTCTACAACCATTTGTACCAGTAACACTGAAATATGATAACCATCTACTTCATATAAAACTATTATGTAACTACAAACTGTTACCTCACAATTCAGTTCACTAACTGTCAATAGCAAGTATGTTAAGCTTACTAGTAATTCATTAGATAAGTACAGACATTATATAACTCCATTTGATTCAATTGTAAGCATGCAGTACATAAAATATGACCACACCCCTGCACTGGAAATGCTGTCTGCCTTTTCTCACTACAATCTTTTTTTTTTTTTTTGCCTTAGATTCATCCTATTAAATTCAACCACATAAAAGTTTGATAAATCACTGTCAACACAACCTCCTATGTACAGTTTGTTGATTGCACATCTTACTTTCACTAGCCATCTTCATGCTTTGCTGCACTGATGAACACATCCTTTCACAGCATGCATCCTTTCAGCATCTCCATCAACTTGACTTTTATTTTTCTCAGACACTGTTATTTCACTACAGATCATACTTCTGTCTTCCACCACTTCTCCTGCTCTTGTGTAATTAATTATTCCACATCTTTCTTAACATGTACCTAATTAATTTTGTTGACTACTTTTTATTTTAGTTTAGCATTTTCTTATTAGCCTAATACTTCTTGCAATAATTTACTATTTTATTTCTTAACATGGCAACTGTAATATAAACGTTCCAAAAACTAAATCATATGTACAATATTATTCAGAGCACTAAATTATATATGTACAAGTTAAGTTTATCTACATAACCTTTCAAACATAACTTTTAATAAAGCATAAGATAAAATAATTGCTTACAATTTTGTAGGTACAGTAATAGAAAATTCACAACATAATATTGCAAACACCAAAAATTACAAACACATTAGGTGTTCTCAATAAAAAATCTTTGCAATACATTTGGCATATACTTTTTTGTGGGGTACATACATTTTTTACTATATTATTTTTGTCCTTCACTATAAAGGTGTTTTAGACAGCAAGTAATTTGCTCAGCATAAATTATGTAATGTGAATAAAAAAAATAATCATAGACAGAACACAGAAAGAAAATATAGAATTATGATAAACAACATTTTATATTTTTACAATGAAAAATGTTTCAGACACATGAAGTTACAAATTTACAACAATCATTTTTTTAAAGCTCAAGACAGAATAAAAATGATATCAAATGTTGA
The DNA here is from genome assembly GCA_032433765.1 of Megaustenia siamemsis. NCBI lineage: Eukaryota > Metazoa > Mollusca > Gastropoda > Stylommatophora > Ariophantidae > Megaustenia > Megaustenia siamemsis. The sequence goes on from JAVIAB010000024.1 coordinate 63,467,978, forward strand.
TCATAAAATAAAGACAATGAATCCTTAGTTACAAACATCAAGAATGTGTGAGATGAGAGTAAATTTACAGAAAAGATATACATATAATTTCTAAGTTTGCAGCTTGCATTTGTACATTTCAGAAATATGAGAGAGACTAGGATGCTCTGTTTCAGCTTCATTGTGCTGTTGTCAACAAATCTTACTGATCACCAAGAACACTCTTCTCATAAATAAAAAAAAAATAATAATATTTGAATGTATGACGACTGTTAAGCCATGCCTTACACCATGCTGGCTGGCATGGGCTATCCAACACAATATCATGCTGTCCATAGACCAAGTGTATATCTTCGCCATGAAATTTGACTACGATATTTTTCCTGTTGTCAATTGCATCTTTTCTTAGTAATTTCCCTGTCAGTAAAACTGTTTCTACATTTTCCAATCATGCATGTCCAAAATAATGATTGTATCTTAACCATGTCTATTATGTTTCTCTGTGCATTGGCATCTGTCATTAAACACTCACAAAAGCAAGAAGAGAAGAAGCAGATTTAAGAAACTATGCAATCAGATGTTCTCACACCAGCAAAACTGAAAGATTTGTACACAAAAATTAATGTCATGAAATAATAAAACCACAATCTGAAAAGACAACAACAGAATGAGAAGTTACATTAGCAGAGGAAAGATTATTAGTAAGACAGACCTGTGCACTTATGAGCATGACCAGAAACAATAGAACCAGCTCTACATGAGTGCTGAAAAGGGAACAAATGATAAAAATGATATTCACATTCAGAATGCCTTTACCCCTCTTCATGAGTGCTTGTTTTATAAGTAAAGATGGAAAGAATGTATGGTTTATTAAGACTGTACTGTTTTCTTAGCTCAGATGAGGTCTATGAAAGACATGTTAGTTACATAAAAAAAAAGTAAAGTACCCCCATCATGGCAAGTGGCGTATAGGGAATATGGTGTTAGTGACCATAAATTTTACAGATCTTCGGCACATGATTTTTGGGGTAATGTGATCGATATTACGCACTAGTTGAGCACAATGAAAGCTGGGATTGGTACAAGGCTATGCAGTAATGTTGGCAGTAGGACATATAAGTACGAGACTAATGAATGGTCATTTCTAGTACCTTTCAAGTGATATTAATTTTCCGATTGCAGGAATAAACTTTACTATCCTGATCAAATGTCAGAACAGTACACTGGTGTCCAGAGGGTAAAAGATTGCAGCAGTTTTTAAGTGATAAAATTCAAAATAAAATCACTCTGAAACTAAATAAAAGCAAACTAAAGAATAGTTAAAATGTTACCATCAGCAACAGGGTGAAATTGTTGTATTCAGGTTCTCAACAATTGTGTTATACTTTAAACTTTATTTAGAATTCTCATATAGAAAAATTCACATCAATTTGTGATGACAATAACCAGTCTTACATAATCTCATGGACCAGTCAAAGATCTAAGCTGCAGATGAAGAATTTGCTCATATATTTTGATGGTCATTATGTCTACAGTGTACAGGAATACAACAAATTAGCATAAATGAAAAGAACTGTATAGCATAAACGCTTAGTTCTATGTATCACAAGCCATAAAAAAAGTAAAGATTCACCATAAAAAAACTGTAGATAAAGAGCTTGTGTTGGTGTATTGTTAAAATATAATTTATATATATAAGGATCTGTGTTATGGTATTATTGCTAGATAGCTTTCTGTTTCATGTAGAGTAGAGGGCGCCAAAATCCAACACTTACAAATGGCATTAATTTGGAAACAGTAGAATAGCTTGTTCACCTCAATTGCACATTTTTAACAGATTAGATTCTATAAAAAAAAAAAAATGAAATAAAAAAAAAATGAACGAAGGTGATAGACTACACCTGATTGAAACAGGTGCCTTACGCTAAGATAAAAATGAACATAAAATTAAGGAAGTGATTGTAAGACATCAGGATGTGTTTGTGTGGGGGTGCACAATGTATTAACTTCTAACTCATTAACTCAACAATACTTCAGCACTGGGAGAGATGATTTATCACACTTTCCTCTATTCATCCACCACACATCAGCTGTTTCTTCTACAGTGATTAAGCCATTCAGACATATTCCAGTTATTTTCTCTTAAATAATTTTTTAAAAATTTCTTAAGTCAGATGAATTGTTAATAATACATGAAAACTAACAGACACTTGTTAGATGTGGTAGATTACATCTGTTACAAATAGTATGATAATATCATATGTTGATAAATCAACCATGAATTTCCTGTCAGTAAATGTAAAGTAACATCATTTACTTCATGTAAAACTTGTGACAAACAGCAGACAGAATGGGGTAAAAAGTGCTACGAGTGCAATAAAAAGAAACCATTAATTCATAAAATAAAATATGAACTTGTCTCAGTGCTGTTTTAGTTATTTCTAGAGTAATAATATTGATGTATATGAACTTGTCATTCATTTGTATTTTCAAAGTATATTTACAAAAAGATTTGAATATTCTGTTAGTCTAACAATGAAAATAGAGGCAACATATATGATTTAATGAATTAGAAATAGAAAATGTGTTCAGTAGCTTTACATAAGAATACTAGTAGACACAATCATGAGTTTTACATGGATTGTGAAGATTGCAAATAGAATGTACAATTTGTTATTTTTTCTTCCATGTTCACTTTCAAACAACTACCCAATCATATGGGGGGCAATATTGGCACTTTACATGATTCACTGTTCACATTCTTTCTCCATTCTTCTCTGTTGACCTTATTGTTTTATTCTCTTCCCTGTCTAGTCTTTGATATCATCAATGAATTTCCTCCTTTGTGTAGCTCTATTTCTACACTTTTTCAAGCTTCCTGCTGGTTGGTCATGGCCAGGGTGATTGATCTTGTGACACACACACACAAACAAAGTTTTCTTTTCTTTAGCAAAGCAAGCTCATCAAATATATCTAGCTTGAAGAATTTGATAACAGCGGACAACTACAGTGTCAAACAATCTGTCAAAGGAAAGAGGTAGGTTGTGGCAACATTTTACTCCTCTGTCTTACATCTGGCAGATCTGAACGTCATGCGGACAGGTACAACCCAATGTCAATGACTGCTACCTTATATTCCATTGTGACGTAACCTACAATGTATTTGAAATCTTCTGGCCATTTTAACTGACCTTCTACTTCATCATTTAATCTCTAATCTCTTTCACTTTTAAGTCATTTTTCTGCTGGTGTTTCCTGTCCTCATAAACACTTAAAGAGTCTTCATTAGTTAGGTGGTTTCAATGGTATAAACACCTAAAGAGTCTTCATTAGTTAGGTGGTTTCAATGGTATAAACACCTAAAGAGTCTTCATTAGTTAGGTAGTTTCAATGGTATAAACACCTAAAGGGTCTTCATTAGTTAGGTAGTTTCAATGGTATAAACACTTAAAGAGTCTTCATTAGTTAGGTAGTTTCAATGGTATAAACACTTAAAGAGTCTTCATTAGTTAGGTAGTTTCAATGGTATAAACACCTAAAAGGTCTTCATTAGTTAGGTGGTTTTTATTTGCTGCTTTATGAATTAATGTTTCTGTTGTGTACAATGATACATAATTCAGCCTTTTTATCAACTTTATAACAGCATTTGTATGGCTTTACTCCTTTATTCCTAATTCATGTTCTCTTTTTATTGTCTATCTCCTTAAAATAACATAATAATTAAAAAGATCACTGTCTAATAGTATGCTTAATACATTACTGATGAACATTCTTTCAGTCACCATTAGGTATAATGTAAACCTGATGTTTGACATTCCTCAGATATAGTGATTAATTGTTCTTCAGGGATATGTGATGTACGTAATAATATGACATTTATTTTTAGATAATCTTTCAAAGATTAGAGTTCTGTTGTAGATTTTATTCTGTTTCCCATTTAGACTGTTTTACTTAATGAAAGTGCTTATATCCTTGTGTTGTACATTCACATTCAGCAAATTTAAATAAATGTTAAGAAAAATTAAGAAACTTTTCATATCTTGATGTGAATCTCAGTTTGAACAGTGGTGCACTTTATATATATATACTTCTTAATTTATATACTAATAACAAAACATATAAATATACATTGTAAAGTGTGTGAGACAACAAAGTGTCATCAATGCCTGACATATAACTCTTAACACAGTGCAAAAATAGATTAATTCAATTTTTTCAGTAATGTTAGCAACATAGAAAAAAAAAATGTGTTACTACAACTATTAATTTGGTAAATAACTTCATGAATTCAAAATGTTGATTATATTATGATAATTTCAAGTCATTTCAGTCAAGGCTGATATGTCTATTCCTTACAAATTGAATCTTCACAGAATCCAGGAAGAATGCCCACATGTAATGGGCTTTCCCCATTCTAAGACAACACTTTCCTTTTGTAAACTGCATAATGTCTCTGTGTTGAAGTTAGCTTGAAGGAAATCTTGCAGTTCTTCACAATGACTAGCTTCCCCTCAACACCAGTTGCAGAATGTGTACAACCCAGCCAGCAGACGGTAAGGGCAACTCTTAGTGGTAATAATCACGGTAGTCTCCTCTTGATGGATATGGGGACTTTTCCTGATTGTGAGCCATATCGTAGACTATGTCATCGGGCTGTGGCACGTACAGGGAGTTGAGCAGGTGGATTAGTATTGAGCATATGATCATGGAGATTACCTGAGGATCAGACCACAGACACTGGGTTCACATAGTAGACAATGTCATCAGGCTTGGGCACATACATGCTGGCTATCAGGTGGATAAGTATAGAGCATATGATCATGCAGACTACCTGAGGAACAGACCACAGACAGACGGTTCACTCACTTATACCCAGCGGACAGCACAAAGTGGCCTATGAGGCATGTATCACAAATATGTATAACTGTATATATGCTCTCAGAAAGAGTCATACAAAAAAAGCAGAAAAGCCAAGAGGGGAGTAGAAAAGAACAATTGGGAGCAAACACAAGATTCATACAAGAAAACACACACACAAAAAGTGAACACTTGTCAAGATTTTAACATAAAGATGAAAAAAAAAACTATGAACTATGAAACAAAATATATAAGAAAAATAATATTAAAAATGTCAAGTTAAGTGACAGCAATGGAGGCATGACTAGATTCACATGCAAATCAAACACCATAGTGTCACCTCTAGTGAGCAAACAATCAAATAATTTGATACTCTCGAATAATGCATAATCCTTCTCAGCATATATGAAAATTAAGCCTTTAAGAAACAGCATGCACTTAAAACACACAGAAAATAAAATCTAATTAAGCTACATTATATAATGGCAAGAGGTTTGGGTTAAGCAACATTTATGTTCATGCAAACATACAGGGCCATATCAATCAAACCCATAGAAATCACCTGAAGACTGAAGATCATCCCAGTATAGAAAGGTGGGGTAGCAAAAGAGATTGCAACTAATGAAGAACTTCCCTATTAAGTTATGCAAGAAAAATATATTTCAAAATTGTACAGAAAACATTAAGTGTAACTAAAACAGAAGAATTTTTCTATTAAGTTATGCAAGAAAAATGTCAAAATTGTTGAGTAAAAGCTAAGACCAAATCTAGAGCAGATTAACTACTCACAATATGGGTGTCTGGAGGAAAAGGAAATAGGAATCTGCTGATGCAACAATTACATTAAACTAACTTGCAACACAGGGGGGGGGGGGGGGGGGGGGGGAGAAAGAATACCCAAAAAATCTATATGGAGCTTTAATAGATCAAGAAAATACATTAACAGAGAGAACAAAGATGGAGATGTTGGAGGCAGTGAAGATATTAATGCATGCAAAAGCCTGTACAGCAGTTACAGCAGGATTTGGAGAATACTTCAAGACTATAACAGTAGTAAAGCAAGGTTGAGGATTAACCTCCCTGTTGTTGCTCACATTTCAGGATATCGTAAGCAAGGAGGTAAACCAAACTGATGTAGAAGAGATAAACTCTATTCACAAACATTAACTCATAGAAACATAGAAAACCTGCTACAAGATTACCTGAACAACCTAGACTAAGTAGGCAAGTAATTCAACATGAAAACAAACATCAGTCAAACAAAAGTAATGAATATTGTCAGAGAAAGACAGGGCCTTAATATAAGATAGGTAGGAGATAACAACTAAAGCAAGCTGAAGAGTGCAAAGGGTTGGACAGACTGGTGACATATGACAAGATAAAAAAGCAGAAGAATAAAATACTCAATATGAAAGAAAGCATGTCAGGCAAATGATCCAATTAGTGGCAACCCAACAAAGTTATCACAACAGAAGCAAAAAAGAGCAATCCTCAATATAATCTTCATCCCATTGTCTAACTGATGATGATTCTAGGACAATCATTAAGATAAATCCTACCAAAATTAAATCGATTTGACGCATGATAGGAATCAGCATTGGAGACAAAATTAGAAGTGAAGAACTGAAAACACAGAGAAGGACATAGAAGTCAAGAAAAAAAAGTATAAGACACAAAGAAATAAATTGAATGGTTTGACCACCATGTGACAAAACAGAAACAACTAAACACAATCTACACAGCTATCAATAAACACTATGAAAACACACCAGGATCCTGAAAGGGTAAAAAAAAATACACATTATGCAGAATATTTGAAACAATTTTAATCATGACAGCAGAAAAAGCTAACCCAAAAGCAAAAAAAAATGCATACTATCCTTTCTCTCAATGATTAAAGGCAAATGAGGAAGGAATGGTGAAAATTAATCCAATTAATATTTATTATTACTTTATTAGGAAAAGGCATTATGACATATGAGTAGTGGTCTGTTGGGTTTTCACTTTTTTTGGCACAAGCTTAAGAGGAACATGATGCTCTCTTCCCAGACAGTTTTCCTTTGATGACCCATTTTATATCATTTGAGTTGATTGGGGGACTTTTACTTCCAACCTCTGTTATCTGTATTAAAAATAGGTCTTCTATGACCAACTTCAGATACTGGAAATGTTCTAGCATGTAGAAGAGTAGAACAGTAGAACAGAACAGTAGAAGAAATGATATAATCTGAACATTAAATTATTATAATCTAAACAATTAAATATCTATCACTGTTAAGTATCTATATCACTGTTAAGTATCTATATCACTATTAAGTATCTATATCACTGTTAAGTGTCTATATCACTGTTAAGTATCTATATCACTGTTAGGTATCTATATCACTGTTAAGTAATTATATCACTGTTAAGTGTCTATATCATTGTTAAGTGTCTTTATCACTGTTAAGTAACTATATCACTGTTAGGTATCTATATCAATGTTAAGTAATTATATCACTGTTAAGTATCTATATCACTGTTAAGTATCTATATCACTGTTAAGTGTCTATATCACTGTTAAGTGTCTATCACAGAAGAGTGTGTTGATCCTGTAGGATACCAAAAAGAATATTAGAAAGACACAGTTGGGATTAGGCTCCTGAAGTACATGATGATACTGTCTGAATCTTTCTTATGCTGCTCAGATCTGACTTAGTTATTAGGTGGGTGCTGATGAAAAAATTGTTTCTTTTAATCAAAGAGACAGACAAAAATGTTGCACCAAGATTGAACAAAATTGTGGCTTTATTCAAACACCTTTGTCGCTTTCTTGAAGTTGAAAATCATCAACTGATGACAAATCATCTTTTTCTTTCTCACTTTCCTCAAAGTGATTTTGTTAATTGTTCAGATCTTCTACAAATTTTCAAACCCTAATTCTCCAATGATATCTGCAGAGAGCTAGTACTATTAATGACACAATAATCATCAAATCTGTCAGTTTGAGATTCATGCTGGTAGAATATTTCTGTCATATTTGTCCATCTAGCTAACTTGTCTACATCTAACAATTGGAGATATCAATGCTGTTGGAGGCCCATGCTCTGCAGAACTTCTGTCATATTTGTTCATCCAATTAATTCTGGATCCTTAAGCCTTGTAGACATACTAGATGCATTTGTAGCTAGGTGTGTAATCAAAGTTTGTTAGACTCTACTCTCATGAGATTAATATAGTTGAGTCACTTTAAGTATTACATGTGTCTCAAACTGGACATATTTTCTCATTCTGTCTTTTCTAGTGACATCAGTGATCTTTCTCACATGTCTCATCTCAAATGTTTTGATCATTCAATCTCACCAATTTTTATTTTTGGATCAGTTTTGAATTACATGATAAAATACATGTATACTTTTTGAGTTCTGAATCATTCACTGTTATCTCCATAATACATGTTGTACTCTTGCATCAGCTGCAATATCTTGTGATTAATCTTAAGTTCACTCTTTGGACGTATGTTAGTCATGTGTCATATATCTTGATGTATGTCAGTGTTAGTCATGCCTCGTATCGCTATGTGCATGTCTGTGTTAGTCACATATCATATCTTTGTGTGTGCATGTCTGTGTTAGTCACCTCTAGTGACTCGGGCAGATGGTGCTCGTAAACCTGGGAGGGCCGACCATCTAAGGGCAGAATCCCCCTACAGAAAAGATCATCTGCTGCCTTGCAGGAAGATTGGGGACAATCAAAGACTAGGGAAAGCAAACCTGAATAAAATGCTGGCTGAAATCGGATGCACTGGGCCACTGGTGCAGAACACAGTGCAACGTTTTTAACGGGTGTTCAATCAGAGTGGATCTGGCAGACTCTAATTGTGATGTTCTGTTTTGTAACACACCAAACCTGACAGCTGAGTTCATGTGAGGAGCTGGAATCCTACTCTGATTGGGTCCTGATCGCAGAGAGAGAGAAGTTCACTCTTCAAATTCCTTTTTCTTTAGTTAAGATTTACATTACAAAAATATTGAGATTTATTTGTATTTTTAAGTTGATTTTATTTAATGTGCCCACTAGTGATTATGCTTCTTTGTTTATTTTGTGCAATAATCACAGTTGTCTTCATATCACAAAAATGTATCATAACCATCTTAACTCTTACGGATTTTCATTGTTATCATCACAATTCCTGATAACCTGTGATATTTAAGCCTCTGTATAAATATGTTATTTGTTATATTGAAAACATCCTTTGTCTCTATGAATGTTTTCATTGCTCATTAAAAATGATTTTATATATGTATCTATGCCATGTCAGGTGTCATCTTCAAATGGACGGTTAGCTACAGAAGTCCTAAGTCATCTAGAAGCATTCTTACATTGTCACAGTTTGCATTACTCTCCCAGTTATGTTGTTGTAGTGGATCCAGCGACCTGTGATCCTATGTTTCGGCCCAAAGCCATGTAATGATATCTGCAGGTATTTCTGAGTTCCCTTGTAATGAGTTATTTGCGGGTCATCATCATTGCACTCCGAACATGTCCATAGGTGCTCAGATCCCCTCCTCAGCAAGTCCCGCAGTGTCCAACGACTGACAACTCCAGTTCTGTGTTGAGCGATAAGTCTTCTTACATGTCCACTAAGTTTCTCATTTCTGACTGTGCCCATCTTTGTTAACTCCCATCTCTTTCATCCGAAGGAGTGGCATGGATTTGTGGTCGTCGAAGTCCTGTGCTCTTCCCACAACTCGGAGGGCATTGATGGTGTCCGCCAGATCCATTGGTCGACCGTCCTCAACGACAGCGCAGCTAGCCAACCTGTCCGCTCTTTCATTTCCCCGTACTCCCGCATGTCCAGGGACATAGACAAAGGTGACCTTACGTATTTTTGACTGCTGCAATGACTCTAACCAATGCATGCGTACAGAGCCCGCCTCCACTTTTTTTTATCATGCTCATCGAATCACTCAGTATACAGGTGTGGGTGTAGTCTTGTGAGTCTAACCAGATGAATGCCCTGGTCACTGCCGTCACCTCAATCATCATGCTACTTTGGGTCATGACGTATGCACCACTGTCTTCTTTGACTATTCTACCTAACGTGTGTGCCCATGCACTTCTTTGGTGTCGTATCACAGATCCACCTGTATAGTTGACTGCATCTTTCTCATCAGTGTTATCGCAGATGAGACCGTTGACTTCCAAATTGACCACGACTGAGTTCTGTTCCCTACTTTTCCTGTCGAGTGTGACAATACACGAGAATGTCCCCTTGAATGACATAGGCATAGGTATCCACTCCTCGCCAACATTGATATTGGTAAGCCCACAGACTTGTTTTTCCCATGTATTTCTGTACAAGGTGTTCCATTTATCACACATTTGAAGAAGTAGAGTGACTTTGATATCAGTGAGCTTTGGACATTCAAACAGGCTTTGTTGTACTGTTTCATGTGGAAACATGAAGTTGACATGTTTAAAGAGTTAGAGTTTAGTTTTGCTCTATCCTATTGATGTGATTGTTCTGTGGTGGTACATGGCCGGTTGTCAAGTTGTGTCTGTCTGGATCCTTACTTAGCTAACGTACCTGTCTTATCATTTCATGGTGTGTTGGAGTGTACTGGCATCCATTACATCACTAGCTTTGTCATGTGTGTTTATAAGGTTATCTGTGTCTATGTTGACTTATGTGAGTTCTGGTTTGTTTATGTTACTTCTTAGTGCCTGCAGAGCTGATTTGGAATAAGTAAATATAACTGTATTCCTTTACTTTGATGGTGTGATGTCAAAACAGTATTCAAATGGTACACTGCTGTTTCTATGGCTGTTATTTCTGCTCCTTGCTGTATTACTCTTCAACCTTTTTATTAATTTGTCCTCTTGTCTTTCTCTCAAGTCTTCAGCATGAAGTTATACTCCCTTCTTTATATGCTCAAAATATTTTACTTGTTTAATCTTGACTTCAACATTTTCAATTGCATCTATTGTTTATTTCAAAGACTGCTTTCTTTCTTTCTTTCTTTCTTTTTTTAAATTTTATTTCATTATCGAGTGATGTACCTATTTTTGCCTTATCTTGTGTACTATCCATGTATGTCATGAAGCACTGTGGGGAAATGTTATTTCTCAGAACATGTCACCATTTTTAGCTCATACACCTTTTGGGTTTCCATGATTCTGTCTATTTATCTGTCACTTATTTTTTCCAATGCAGTGAAATCAGAATTTTGATTGTATTGTGGTAACTAGTTAGACTCTATTTTTAAAAGATGACAGAACTACCTCAATTTCTATTTTTCTGTGTTTCATGCAAGGGTAGTAGTTCTATAAATATTTGCTGTCACTTTCTCAAAAGATTATACTTTATTGCACATTTTTCAGAAATGAAATAAGGTAGTTTTCTGTTTTTGAATGCATTAAACTGTAGTATTTATATGTATTAGTAATTATTCTTTAATTGCAACATTTTGCAACATTTCAGTGTTATTATTAATCATTAAACTGAATGCCACTCATTAAATTTGTCAACCCACAACAAATGACAGAAATATAACCAAAAGAACAACTAACACAACAAAGATCAGACACATATGACATTAACCTGTAAGAAGAAGAAGACAGCTGCTATGCTGATTACCACCACCACATACTTGTCCAGAAAGTTTGCAAGTCTATCCTCACAGCCCTAGAGGATTAATAGGATATAATTAGTTACAAACTCCTTCAAAGTCAGCAAATGAGTCCTGGAAACATGTATAAACAATAATCACATCTAATCTTCAGTGAATGAATATTCATAACCATCAATCATTTAGTAGCATGTCCTTTGCAAATGTTGCTCTCTTCACAGCCCATCATAAGTAATCTGTGTCTAGCCAGAACTCTTGCTTCCTCTGTTGTTAAGTTCAAGGTCTCTTTGATGTTTTGAATGCGCCTTCTTAAATTATTTATTTGGATACATGATTTGTAGATCTCTTTCTGTAGTTGTTATTAAATGGATGCTGAATCTAAAATCTCATATTTGTAATGATTAATCAGTAAATTAAATATGAATAAATGAAAAAAATCAGAACTATTACACTTAAATATGGATGTCTTGAAAAGTACCAGCATTCCACATTTGTTCTTTCCACTGATCAAAAGAGTGTTTTCTGACATTCATCATCATCATCTACCCTGCCGGTTAGCGTAGGCGATCATGTCCCTCCACAATCTTCTATCTACAGTGCATCGTATCAGTTCTGTTGTTGACTGCTTTCCATGCCATGACACCAAGCTATCCAGTATTTTCTCTCTTTGTTGTCCGCGATCTCTCTTTCCTTTTATTTTGCCAGTTGTAACCAAGTATTCCAACTTTCCTCTTCTCAATTCTTTCTGACATTACACCAACTATATTTAAGATAGTAACACTAAGTGAAAACCTCAGAAAAATGTGTTAAAATGCGATGTGAATCCACACTGACATTATCAACAACTTCTTGACAATGTCTTTAAAGAAATTGGCCTTTTATCGTTTTTAAACTGAAAGTTGCTAATCTAATATTTATAATGAATGATAAAGACCCAGTTTGTAGTTAGAACGCTAATCAATTGCAGTGTTTTTTAAAAGAAAAACATTCAAAATAATATTTGATTAGAAATACTTACATATAAACAATAATTCTAATATTGTTTGAGATATCTCACTACAGTTGAACAATGTAGCATATGGTATACCAGAGACATCATTTCTGTGTGTTTTGTTTCTAGTTTCTTGGCTAGTTCCAGTTTCATGGAATTAAAAGGACGAGGTCAAAAGTAGATACCTAGAACCATGTGGTAAACGGGCCCTTGGCAAGTTGCCATAACTCCCTCAAATTTCATTTAGATTCATGTGCATCTCACATTCATTTGTATTTGAATGACAAAAACAACAATGACAACATGAAGAGTCGTCAGTGACTGGACATTGCAGGACTTGCTGAGGAGGGGATCTGAGCACCAGGGACATGTTCGGAGTGCAATGATGATGACCCGCATATAACTCAATGCATCTGTTATAGCCATTATTATGCATTACAGGTAGGGGATATAATACATTTCAATGGCAATTATTGTTAAAATTATTAAATTGGTGCAAGTCAATATGAATATTTTGATTCATTGTACGTTTCTTAATAGGTGTATGAAATTTGATAGAAATCTGTAACCCACAGTTTTAATGTGGCAATTTACATGACCTGATAACCATAAACTCACAATGGTGCCTTGCCATGTGCATCAATTTGAATAAATAATGTCAATAAAATAGCTGGACTGCTAAAAACAATATTGTCATTTTGATTGATTGTTCATTTCTAAATAAATGTGCTAAATTTGACAGAAATCTGTAATCCTAAAGTCAGGTGTTTTTTTTTTAAAAAGATGATGAGGACTACCATGTTGATGGGAAAAAAAAAAACACTCCCGCAGTACTTATAATACATTGTAATAGGGCAGGACCTGGGTGACCTACATTTTTTTAAAGCAATTATGCAGATAGAATCCAAACAGCATCATACTATTACACTGTGTTAAAATAATAAATATGCCATTTAGACACTTAATAGAATCATACCTTTTTTAATAATTGACAGAATAATTGAAAAAGTTTATAAAAAATAAATGAAAGAATCCTGATCTACTTCTTTATCTGACATTTAACGGGTGTACGTCAAGTTGTGTTGTGGTTTACAGTACGATCTGAGGGCCTTGATTCAACACATCTCTAAATCATAAGCTGTTAAATCAACACAAAAATCAACAGAAAAACCTACAGTTTGCCAAATGTCCTCACTCTTCTCCGAAGCAGTATCTTGCTTTACGGCATAACAAATTCTTGTGGGGTCCTCATAGCGTAGGTAATTCTTGCAACAAGTGGCTGGTACAGGAACCAAATCTTTAAACTTATCATTGTCTGGGTCACTTTGTACAACTTTTCCCCAGTTAGAATCTGCGTAATTCCTGGGACTGTTAGCTCCACAACACTCCAGCTGCGGAGAATTTCAGAAATGCAATAAAGTTGAAAGTATGTAATATCTAGTCATTTTTAATTAACACTTTCGCTGATGCAAAGTTAGTTATACAAGCCCAAAACATGACAGTAGTTTCACTGCCAGAAAAGACAGAACTAGCCCTGCAGTGCATACGAGCACACATGCAGAATCCCTAGAAAATGAGAAAGCAAATGAACTCACAAAAACAGGAGGGAACCTTCAACAGTTCAACCAACCACAGAGCCTCAAAGAAATAAACAATTCTGAAACAAGCTAGGAAAATAGAATGGAGGGAGGTACATGAAAAATATGAGCTAGAACACAACAGCTTTTAAACAAACTCAGCAGACATGAGCAAACCAAAATATTCAGACTCAGAACAGGTCACTGTGGAAAAACCAGACAAACTCCAGAGCATGTACTACAGGACTGCAGCACTCTCAACACCATAAGAACACAAATATGGCCACATACACAACCCTGCACCACAAACTATGGAGAACCAGTGATGGTCTCAAACACAGTCTTGTTTCTGACCCATACTAGTCTAAAGTTCTAGATGTATAGCAATAACTGATCACCGGTGAAGAAGAATTAACACTTTGCTGTCCCCCTTTTTTTTACACACACACACAATTTCCAACATGAATTTTAACAAAGTTGGTAATATATTTCCAAGAAGCGGGATTTTTTTGCTGTTGGAAATAGCAGAAACACATTTTGGTAAATTTTTATTATTCTAACAATCCCAAGATAATATTTTATGAGTAACTGAAAATTAGGGATGCAGGACTGGTACTTTTAGACAAAGCTGCCACTAACTACTGTAATTGTAATTACCAGGGGGAGGCATCAAGGCAAAGAAATGCATAAAAATGTGAAGCTGAATTAAAGATGATTGTAAAGGAGAAATTTAAAAATATTTAAAAGTTGTATGGTTAAAGCTTTACATAATTTATGGATGACACAAATTTAAACAGCGTTTCAGCCCACTAGGCCTTCAGCAGGAACAACAAACAACTCACACACTGATATGGTAAGTAAATAAAATAAGCCCTACATAGCTAATTAATAATAAAATATCTAAAACAAAATAATTTCGAACTAGAATGAGAAATAAAAATGTCTTCCCTATGTATTGTGCTGTGGCTTGAAGGAAAATGAACAAGGGCTAGGATACTTGGTGTAGCTGACCAGCTAATAGGAAGGTCAAAACACAGGAAGAAAGGTTCTAAAAACATGTGGGGGAATATTGTATAGGTTACTTCAACTATATTGCCACCGCAACACCTACACATACCTACGTATATACAACCATGCGAAAACACACAGACACTCACTCGCTCGCTCGCTCACTCACTCACTCTCTCTCTCTCTCACACACACACACTATATATACGAGGGCTGATCAAAAAGTATCGGAACTTTTGCAATAAAAAAAAAACTACACAACTTACAGTTTTGAAATTTAATCTCCTTCGAAATAGTCCCCTTCTGAGGCCACACATTTAATCCAACGTTGTTTCCATTGTCGGAAGCATTCCTGGAACTCATCTTCTGAGATGGTGTGAAGCTGCCTCGTCGCATTTTCTTTTATCTCCTCCACATCTTGAAATCTTCTTCCTTTCAAGTGGGATTTGAGTTTGGGAAATAGGAAAAAGTCACAGGGAGCTAGATCTGGAGAATAAGGTGGCTGTCTGACCTGGGGAATGTTGTGTTTGGCCAAAAACTGCTGTACAAGCTGCGCTGAATGGGCGGGTGCGTTGTCGTGGTGGAGCTGCCATTGACCGGACGCATGCAAATCTGGTCTTCTTCGACGAATAGCATCTCTCAAACGCCTCAGAACTTCAATGTAATACTCCTTGTTTACTGTCTGACCAGAAGGGGCATACTCGTGATGAACAATGCCCTTGTAATCGAAGAAAACGATCAAAAGGGTCTTCACATTGCTGCGACTCATCCTAGCTTTTTTCGGTCTCGGGGAGTTTGCGGTCTTCCACTGCGAAGGCTGAACCTTTGTTTCTGGATCATAACCATAGACCCACGATTCATACACTCTTCCCCATATACTTTGTATAACTTTTCATAAGTTTATGTGAAAGTATCACCAAGCTTTTGGCAAAAATTAATGCAAATTCTCTGCGCAATTTTTTCCGTCATTTTCCGCCATTGAAAATCCGACGACCACGTGGTACATGGCTAACGTCACGGCGCTGCCGTGATTAATCCACACGTGCTACAACGACACAACTTGCACAGAGTGTTACACATATATCAAGGTCAATATGTGTACAGTTTGAATACAATCTGTTCGCTGGTTCCGAACCTATTAAGAAAGTACCGATACTTTTTGATCAGCCCTCGTATATATATATATATATATACACACACACACACACACACTATATATATATACACACTGCTACACCCATAAGAGTGTGCACACATGCATGTGAAAAAGTATGCATACAGCATACATACCTAAAATTATAATTACCAATTGGCATTAAATTTGTAACAGAAGATAGTTAATGTCCCCAATGACGGGCACCCTCTCGATACCAATGGTGGCTTTTCAAAAGTAACTACAAAAGAATTGTGCTGCTTTAGTTTCTCATTTTCAAATATACTGGTCCTAAATGTGGGCTATTTGAAGAGAGGAAAATGGACAATAAATATCTTAATTGTGCAGTCTTTTGTAGCAGTAAAAAAAAAAAAAATGTCAACTTTAAGGTAGACAACAAGATCAACAAATTTGAACCTCTTGATCCTTCACTCAATGGATATACATGCACCAGAGCTTCAGTGGCCAGGTATATCAAAATCTGTTTGTTTTATAGGATTAAGAGAGAGAGTTGTGGTAAGTTTTTTGTTTAAGAAAAAAAGTCCTACCATGGATTATAAAAAACAACAGTATTCTGTAGGCAAGCAATTTTGACGCTTTTTTTTTTTTTTTTTTTAATGAGAGACAGACTCATACAAAATCACTGGAATCATTCAGTGTTCACATATACCTTGGTGTAGTTTTTTGTTGTTGCTTCATTGGCAAAATAACTATCCTGGTTTTACTGAAAGCCAGGATTACCACATTTCTTTTTTTCTAACCCTAGATTATGATACCTATATGTGAGTCACATTTTCATGATACACTGGTTCAAATTACTACCACTTAATTGTTAGATATGTAGTTCAAAAAATAAGATTTTCTTTAAACATTTGCTACACAGCTGTGTTTAAAAAAACAGAGACAAGAGAATTGAACAGAGTAGTTATTTCCAAGGTTACGTTGGATTTATGAACTGAAAGTCAACCCTAAGCACCATGGCTACCAGAGGTGTTATGTTGTCTATTCATACAGCCACCTTCACTTCGTCATTCAAGACATATGTTCTGCTTCCTCTAAACGTTGTTCACTGTCTATCCTATGTTACAAAGAAGAGATTTGTCTGATGCCTTGTCAATAGCTGAGACTCTCTAAAAATAGCATATATATGTCAGACAGTATCACATAAGCAGGACAATTTCTGATTTTCTACATCTTTCTGGACAAACACCTAACAAACAGGACATGTTCTGTGAAATCCACATTTCTGGTAACTCTATCAAAAGCTTTTCTGGGTGCCCTATCTGGTACCACAAAAGATATATAACACATGCCTTCAAACCAATGGCAATGCCTTCAAACGTGACAGGAGTCTGAGAGACATTCTTATCACGAACCACGTCCCCCGCTCAAACCAAATACACCTTGGTACTGTCCACTGTAGACGCCGAGTTTGCAGAACTTGTAACTACATGCTCTGCACCGATTCAGTCTTGCTCCCTAATAGGCGATTCGAGATCAAGGAGGAGTTTACTTGTATGTCACAGAATATCACCTACGCCATAATATGTAAGCATTGCCACATGACATATGTGGGTGAGTCTAGACGACACTTGAGTGACATATTTTGTGAGCATCTTCACGATGTTGAGCAAAAGACTGGCAGCCCGGTGTCTGCCAATTTCAACTCCCCAGCCATAGTGGTAAACCTGAAATGCAAGTTACTGGCATTGTCTCGTGTCACTCCAGTAATCGCAGCCGGTTCGCCCTTGAGAATTGCCTCATTGCTTAGTTGTGTTCGCTGTCCAACCCCCCCCCCCCCCCCCATATGGCATGAACATATCACTCTTATACACACAGGACACCTACCACACATTTTTTACCCCCATGCGCTACCGAACCTATTCATGTATATATTCACATACATACACCTTCGGGTTTTCTTTTGTGTGCTTTGTGGTAATATATACGGATTTATGCCTGCACATATGTATGGTTAGGTACACATGCTTTTTTTTTTCTACACATCTTTCATTGTGCACACACACACACACACAGTTAGATAGAAACACACAGTTTATACATATCTTGTACCCACCTCCCCATATCTTTAGAACCCTTCCGTCCTCCCACCTGACTGCCTGGCCAGTGAGATATATAGTTGGTCATCCTTCCTAATTTTATTTATTCAGAAGCTGACCACGCCCTGGACTACAGGGAAGTGACCTTTTTTTATTTCCTTTCTCGAGTATCTAGCATATCATTGCCTTATAGTTAGATTTGTGTACATATCCTTATATATATATATATTGAGTTTTTGTTTGTTGTTCCAGGTGAAGGCTTATTTGGCTAAAACATAGAATTTTGTTTTGTGAATTACCACGTAAAGCTGTTACCATACCATTATTTTTCTTCTTCTTTTTTTTTTTTTAAATCGTCATTACCATCAGCTTTACAGCAGCTTCGCATCTCAATGCATCTTGGTGCCTTTACCCCATGTTACCACAAAGCTTTCCATGTATGTTGATGTTTTCTTTGAAGAAAGTTTCTGGTTCTTTATTTTGACTTCTACCCTTTCTTACATTTAGCATATTAATTTCTATATTATTTATGTTTATATTTATCCAATTTACTAACAGTATCTAAGCAGTCAGATTTCTCTTGAATTTGATGGCAACAAAGGGCAGGCTTGTTACATAAAGAAGTAATGAGATCACTGTCCATTGTATTCCTCTAGGAATAAACTGTTGCTCAATCCATCATCAAGTCTATAATGGTAATGAAATAATTGAAACTGAAGAGATAGAAATGATAAGATTAATAAATGAATGCTACATTTTATTTAATCTGATCAGACATCATTTATGAAGTGTCTAAAATCATTAAACAGACTTCGGTAATCAAAAACTCATTTGACACCAATGCCAAATTCAATGATACTCTGTAATGTGGTTTCTAGTTTTTCAAGAAAGCCAAAGACCATAAATCTATAGCTGTTGACCAGTGCTTCATTCAATTAAAAACACCATCTCACACCATCTCACTATCAAAGGTTTGGCTGCTGTGGATTGCCATTTCATACTTTCTCCTTCCTTGATGATTCCTTCCCGTCCTAATTTCTCATGTCCAACTCTCCACTTTACTCTTTGTCTGCCTTGCCCTCATTAACCTTGTATTCTCCTTTTCTTTCAAGAAGACTTGGCACTCAGCAATTGATTGTGTCTTTATATGTCATGTCATTTGTCTTGTTCTAATTGTGCTAAATAGTTATTTCTTTATCTGCAACTGCTTCATTTGTTTACTTCACCCTCCACCCAGTTATTCCCATTCTTCTATAAATCCCATTTCAAGGTTAGCAGTTCTTTTATGTTTTCTGAGTGATCATGTTTCTGCACCATACTTGAAAGTTGAGTAGCTATAACACTGTATTATTAATTTAATTTCTTACATTATTTACTTTACTGTGAGCATTTATTTCATGTTGTTAAAAATACTTTTTGCTATGTTGTTAAAAATACTTTTTGCTATTCATTATTTTCATGAAAAAGATAAATTCTTACATGTTACCAGTCATACAAAGAGCTCACATACCTCTGACTGCATGATGTCAACAGCTCGCACAATTCGACTGGTTCGCTCACTTGAGTATTTATTTTTTATTATGTTATCTAGGAGCTTATCGCTAACCAATGTCCTCCTCAGCTGAAAAAGCACAGTGTCAAATTTAATAATAAAACAAATCAGCAGGAGAAAGAACATACAAATCATTAATATCTCAATCAGGTTAACAAAATAAATAATGCTAATCAATAGTCTGACATAATATATCACCCACAGAGCAAAAACCAAGTGATATATTAAAATTAATCACCACTAACTGTAGACTCAATGACTTCATGTTTATACAATTAGCTAAAAATTAATTGAGTGGACATGTCCAAACAGAAAGGACATAAACAATTGTGTGTCCTCCTCAAAAAGAAATAACTATTTCTTACTACAAATTTTCAGTGATTGTTTTTTTTTTACTGACCTCCATGGCTGTTCCACTTTTTTCATATTCCAGGAAATGCACTGTGTCTCTATACAGGGCACAAGTATGAGAAGGTTAAAGTGGAAGCAACAGCCTCCTAAGTTACCCAGTAGCAGAGAACTAATGAAAGTTTAATCTACTTGACATTGAAATTCCTGTACTTGTATGCCTCTCTACTTGTACTAAAATACCCTATATTGGTCTTTTCTAGAAAATTAAACTTCTGTATACACACATTACTTCAGAATTTGTAAAAGTATTTGACCCAGTATGTATTTTTGTTCCCAATTTTGTCAGCATAAGCAATTTTTTTTTGTTAGCTTATTTTATGCTAACACAGCCTTTCTTTTTTATTTGTTTTTTCTTTTCAAATTTGTTGTACTAAAATTACAAGCCATTGGAAACAGCTCCAAGAAACAAATAAGGGGCAGCAAAGTAGCTGAAGAGCTCTCATCATATGAGAGAGGGGGGGGGGGGGGGGGGAAAGGAGAGAAAAGAAGATGAATTAGTGGAGTATTTCTACTGCAGAAACTGAATGTTGTTACCAATGGGAGCTCCAGAGCTTGGTGGATAAATGGCACTCTAACATTGCTACAGTCTAAACTTGTTCAATGGCAATGTAGTTGGTGATTTAAGAGCAATGTTTAACAAAAAAAATCTTCCATATAGCCAGAAAAGACATGCTTTAAGATAACAATGCTGAACACAAGAATTTTCCCAACCACATGCATCATCTGGTGCAATCAACCAAGAGAATGAGGAAGAACACAAGAATATTTTATGGAAAATGTCTCTCCTTTCGAAAAAAAAAAAAAATTATCCTCCTCCCCCCCCCCCCCCCCCCCCCCCCCCCCCCCCCCCCCCCCCCCAATCAGTACAGGTCAAATGCACATTTTCATTACTTTATGTTCATTTATTGTCTTTATGTTTTTTATGTATAGTTTTATGCATTAATAATACATGTATTATTACCAAGATTTTAATAAACAATCATTGTATTATTACCAAGATTTTAATAAACAATCATTGTATTATTACCAAGATTTTAATAAACAATCATTGTATTATTACCAAGATTTTAATAAAAAATCATCAAGGGTCTAGAACAGATTAATCAAATTTACATTATTTCTCTGGGGAAAAATTGATTTGACATTTGTGCAGATCACAAATGGAGCTGATTCCTGGAACGAACAGTGTATGAATGGCTTTAAATCTATGTAATAATATATGTGAAGCTTTTTGCAACAGATCTGAACAGGAGTGCTCCAACTTGACAAGGCATGGGAAAAATTCACATGATAGGTGAAGTTTTTTAGTTTTTTTTTAAACCTTTGCCTGTCACCGTACACTTTAAAATTGAAGTTAGTAGTGTTTTTCCCTCACTGTTCATTTACAAATTATAAATAGTCACATGTACTAGCTAAGTTGTGTCTATCAAGAGTAATAAATTAATAATAATATCTATCTATTGTCCTTTCGTGCCGTAACCGGCCCATAGGGCGTAGACCAAGATACACCTTCTCCTATATGAATTTTTTGTTCTAGCAGTTTTCTTTTAAAGATATTTTATCAAATCTCGCCATCTGTCTCTGTTCTGTGCAAGCAGTTCTATCTCATTGAGGGAGCCGACTCCTGCTGCTCTTATTAATAATAATAATAAATAAGAAATATACACTAGACACATCATGTGCTGCATGGATTCATGTTAGCTTCTTTTCCCTTTCACTTGCAATTAGCCACCATCTTGTGTACTGAACTAAATTCCTTGTATTAGTTTATCAATCAAATGAGGTGTGCAAGTTGCAGTTCAACTCTTTAACTCTATAGTTATGTTGCACATTTGGATGAAATTATCAGTATTGACATTGTGAACCATTTAATGTCACTAAATTAGAACTTATGTTGTATTATTATCATTTTTAATTATAATAACATACCATATAAAATTAAAGAAGTATTACAAAACATAGAAATCATATTTTGGGGACAAAATGCTATTGGAGTGAATATTTATAAAGTGAAGAAAGAGTAATATAAAGTGAAGAAAGAGTAAAATTTTTAAAAATGTAAAAATTCACTAGATAGTCTGCCTATGCACCAAAAATGAGTCTAGAATCCTTTGACTGGTATTTTAATAAGTACAGAACAGTGTTTCCTGTTCAGCAAATACCTATTATCTACTCAATTCATGTGACATGCCATTCCAATATATTTTTGCTATTAGAAAAATGTTTAAAAAAAAAAACATGCAATTACGTCAATCTGTTTCCTGTGCCTATAAGGCTACCAGGGCGCCCACGGAGATGGGAGAAAAGAATAGAACCACTGTTACCTGCCATGCATGTCGTAACAGGCAGCAACTAAGGAGGTTGGGAATTGTCACCTATGTAGTCAAGTAGTAGTAGACGCCTCATAAATGGAAAAAAGGAATCATTGTTAAGATCCCAAAAAAGGGCAATCTTAGAGATTGTAACAATTGGAGAGGCGTGACACTTTTGTCAGTTGCCTCAAAATTATTCTGTAAAATCATCCTAAATAGAATAAAGGATTCAATAGATACAGTAATGCGTGAAGAACAGGCTGGGTTTAGAAAAGGGAGAAGCTGTCTTGACCACATTTTCACTCTACGACTTATATTGGAGGAACACATTGAAAAGCAAAAACCTTTTGTACTTAACTTCATCGACTTCAAAAAAGCATTTGATAGTATTCATAGAGATTCTTTGTGGAAAATTCTGAAGCAATATGGCTTACCATCAAAAATCATAAATATTATCAAAGACATGTATGATGGTTACACATGTGCAGTTCGAACAGAGGAAGGACTGAGCGAATGTTTCCCAATAGAAACTGGGGTTAAACAAGGATGTATTTTATCGCCCTTGTTATTTGGAATTGTTATGGACTTCATAATGAAGAAATGCTGCACTGGTAATAAAGGCATTGAATGGATACAAGGAGACCATTTGGAGGACCTGGACTTTGCTGATGACATAGTTCTCATCAGCAATCAGATAAAAACGATGCAGGAAAACACAAATGAACTATCATCAATAGCCAGCAAAATTGGGCTTGAGGTCAATCATGAAAAGACTAAAGTCATGAAAAGTTTAATTCCAACAAGTGACAAAATATACATGGAAAACAAACCAGTAGAAGAGATCGATCACTTCATCTATCTTGGAAGTCACATTGATCGAGAAGGGGATACGAGCAAAGAAATTAGAATCAGACTGGCTAAAGCAGCAATGTCTTTCAGAAGCCTTGAAAAGTTGTGGAAATCAAAACTCATTAGCACAAACACAAAACTTAGGCTATTCAAATCAAATGTACTATCAACCCTTACATATGCGTGTGAAAGCTGGAAAACAACAAGAGATATAGAAACAAAGTTGAACGCATTCGAAAATAAATGTCTAAGGAAAATACTTGGTATAGAATGGAACGAATTCAAAACAAACGAGGAAATTAGAGAAATCGCCAATCAACCACTAATATCTTCAGTAATAAAGAAAAGACGATGGTCATACGTTGGACATGTGATGAGAAGAGATAATAATCGAATAGCAAAGCAAGCCCTCATATGGGAAACAACAGGTAAAAGAAAAAGAGGAAGACCCAGGGAGACACTGAGAAGAACATTGATGAGAGAGGCAAGAGCAGCAGGAATCGGCTCCCTCAATGAGATAGAACTGCTTGCACAGAACAGAGACAGATGGCGAGATTTGATAAAATATCTTTAAAAGAAAACTGCTAGAACAAAAATTCATATAGGAGAAGGTGTATCTTGGTCTACGCCCTATGGGCCGGTTACGGCTCGAAAGGTCAATAGAATAGAATAGAATAGAATAGAATAGAATAGTCAAGTAGGGCGTGCATGGAGCTACCTTGTCAACAGCATCTACCAATGCATTTTAGGAAATACTGTGATAAGTGGTGGAGCAGATGTGGGGATTTCCCGATTGCAATGAAACAGATTCTGTATATAGCATAATATAGCTTGTGAAAAAGACCTGCAAATTATGAACGGGAAACCGACAAAAATTGTAATGTTTTAAATGGCAATGGGTACAACAGCATTGCTGCAAGTGTTCTAAACTCATAGACATAAACACTTACAGCATTGTTCTGTTGTCCAAGAGTTTAATTAATACTATCATTGATAACAGAACAAGACAGACAACTGAAGACATGGCAGAAAGATGAACAACTTACATCATCTCTGTAAATAGCACCATACACAACAGCAGCAATTGTCAGCAACATAGCAAGCACAACTGTTACAAGGTACTGAAAGAGACACAAATACAAAATAGATATCATGTCTGTATTCTGTTTTAATGTAAAACTGTTAAGTCCAACATTTTATATATAGAGCTGTTCAGCAAAAACAGCATCCAGCAAAAGACACTAATATTTTACCAAACTATTGACTTATGATTGCTTGCTACCAACTGTCTCTCAAGACTCCAAAGACCATATTATATATATATATATATATCCATCCAGGCGTCAACCTCCTGCTGCACTGACTCTAAAGCTTACATTATATATTCGGCACAAAATAACTACACTTACTCTATGCAACACCTCTGTTCGAATCTACTGTCTTTATCAGCATGGTATACTTACTAAGTTACTTAGCTTTAATCCAACATGCTGATGTCCTCTTCGTGGTAGCAGAGGTCTAAAGTGGCTTGTGGTTGCAACATTTTTTATATAGGCTTTATATCTTTTTATATAATTTGGTGTGAAGGAGTGAATCAGAAACTGATAATAGGTGATAAAGATAGGCCGGGCTGGGAACCTCATTCCTTTGAACTGTCGGCATTGCAAATGTCAGGTGTAGCTCCCCTACGTTCAATGATGTCATTTCTTATCACTTATCGTCTGTGCCTCAGATATTCCAGGATTAAACTGTTAACTGTTTTTATGCTTTTGACTTACGAGTGAGTCAGGTGTGGTCAATATGTAAAGTAGTCGCCTAATTGTCTGAAAATCAGATTATTTTGAGATTGTTCATGTTTTGGATTTGCTAGAGTCTGCATGATACACTTTCGGCTGACTCAACAATAGCCTTCATTGTTCTTGTTCGCATTCCCCCTTAATTCCTAGCATCTTTTATAGGTTGTGAGTCCCCTGGCACTAATTTCCACAGCAAACACTCTAATCTGGGACCCCTGCTGTCTCAGCTCGGTGGTGAGATCCTTGGCTAGTTTAAATGTATGCTGTTCCTCTATCCTGAATTCGAATGACACTGTGAGCTCTATTAAGATGATGTGGGTTAAATCTGATGCGTAAATTGTAATGTCCCATCACATTTTAGATCTCTTGATGCACTCTAAGTACTTTCCTTCACCTGGGAGGTCAACAGCCATCTCCCAGTTATTCGCTTTATCCAGAATTGCTGAGTCGTTCCAGTTGTTTTGCTTTGGGGCGTCTGGCCTGTTGAGTTCTAAAACAATAGATGTTTGTTGTAGCTGGTGAACTTTAGTGCTGGCCTTCATCCGTGCCCCGTCCACGGTGACATCCAGTTCAAGCAGCACTTTGTTGTGTCGCCATGTGTACCGACCATGGCCTAGTGCTATCTTGCATGAGGAGAGAACATGCTCCATCATCTGTCTTCTGTCTTTCCCCATTTCACTAGGTTGCAGGCTGATGGTAGAAGGCCATACATAGATCTGGTTATGTAGCTGAGCCGCAGCGGTGCCATGCCACCTGTCATTAGCGTCCTCTGTAAGATCTCATCTCATGTAGCCCATTAGCCTTGCTGCACCTGTTGTGCTGCCTTTTGCACACATTTGTTCTCCTCAACTTCTCTGATCTCCCGAACTATCATTTCCCTACGTTGTCTGTTTGATGCTTTCGACCACCACTGGATGTCTCTGTGACCAAATCCACGCCTTTGGTCTGCGTGTAGCTCATCACTTCCTTAAGTTTGAGACTTTCGCATGCTTCGTTTACTGCTGCACACGCCTGCCATTTCAGACCAGTTTTCAATGTGGGTTCCACTGTCCGGACTTTCATATGATGAGCTTTGTAGCATAACTGCCAGTCTGGCCTTTCCGGCTTTGTATTCTTCTAGGATTGACTTGAATGGGAGGACTAGCATTGCTTTCTTACAGTACAGTGCAACATCTGTCAGTCACTTGTACTTGCTAATCTTGCTCTCCAACACTTCCACCGTACTTGAGCTGATTTTGTATATCAGAAGAGGCCATAACAGTTTAGGTATCAACATGAACTGGAGGCACCAGATTTTAAACTTTACTAAAAGTCTGCTCGGTCAATGATCTGTAGCCCTTGCTCTGCCATGTCTCTTACTCTCTGGACTGCTTTCATGTCCTTCAATGAGGCATCATATATTCTGCCTAGACTCTTTATTGGTTCTATGTGGATGGTTGGGATTCGCTGGTTTGCTACACTGAAATCGACTTCCTTGGTCTTCCTTGTCTGATGGAGAAGCTCCATGTTTTCGTGGTTTGAAGCTCATCCGGCTACATACGATGAGCTTGTCTAGGTGTTCAAAGCATTCTCCAGGCGTGGCTCTCTTCGGACGCTAGAACCGTGGTGTCATCCATGAATGTTTCAAGTGGTGGCATGTGGTATCCATCTCCAAGGTCTGGTCCTTTTGCAACTCCTTCTGCTGCTTTCAGGATTACTTGCATTGCTATCATGAGGAGTTTGGGCGAAATTGTGCAGCCCAGCACAATTCTGACTTGCAATTCTATCCAGTCAGTTGTATATGCCCTATTAGAGAAACGCACTGTGAAGCTGGTAAAATACAGCATGAGCATGGCAGTTAAATTTGGCCTTCTTCCACTTTTGGCTTACAATCTGCCTTTTCCATACATTCCTGAGTAGCCGATGTAACCTCTGGGCATCTTTTGTAGACCAGGTATGAAACGGCGTTTGGACCTGGGGCTAAGTTGTTACAGGTTCTGTGAATTACAGTTGTCACTTCTTGTAGCATCAGTGGCCTATCGTTGAATGGGGTGCCAGATTCGCTAGGCCACATCACACCTGTCATAAACATAAGTGATTCATCTCTCTGGCTATCCGAGTAGGTCTCTCTCTGATGTTTCTCCAGCTCTTCCTTGCTGGCTGTCAATGTCCCAGATCTTGTTGGTTCAAACAGTTCCTTTGCAAACTTATACGGATCCTTGAAAAAACGTTTCTCTGGCCTTCGTAGTTTTCTTTTCTTTTTCGATGCCTTGAGTGCCTTATGTTTGGATATGCTTCCTTCTCTGCTTCCGTAGCTCACTTGAACTGTTTTCTGGCATGGTTTTTCTGCCCCCTGATCACTTCTCTTTGTTTTTTGTTGTCTGCTTTTCTGCGGTTTCATGCTCATCCTTACTTCCTTCATGCCTAATTCCTTGATGCAATAGTAATAGATTACATTACTTCGCCTATGCTTTCAAGCTTCTGAGACATGTTCAGCTATTTATGGTGGTAGTCTATGGCTTTTGCTACAAACTTGTCTAACTTCTCCCAGATTACTGTGTCACAGGTGGGAGGAAACATGATCTTCTCTCTTTTCCCGTCCTTCAGGTGAGCAAATTCATCATCAGACAGTGTGACTTGAATATTCTCAGTTCTGTGGATTGACTCCTGGCTAAGATCTTCTGACATCTTATCTGTTGGAACACTGCGCTGTTGAACTGTACTCTCACACATTTCTTTGTTCTGTATATTTTCATGCTCTTTTGTGTTGAAAATTTCCTTCCACAGCTACATTGATGTTCCAGACGTTGTTCTGGAATCAAAATCTGTTGGTACACTCACTCACTCTCCACGCGCGCGCACACAGACACACACACACTTATTTGCAGTAATGTCAAGGCTGCCTATGAGAATAATTATATAAAATTATTGCTGATAGTAAAATCTTTATATAGACTTTTGCAATAGAAGGCAATCTCATCATCAGATGCAGTCTCCCCAGTCCAGTCAAGCAAGTGTCTTAGCCCTATAGCTTCTTGACACTCTAAGGGATGGTGAATTCTATGGGTTAGAACGCTCAGGCTTCAGCCTTCTGCTACCCCTGAGAAGTTGTTGTTTGATGTTCGGATCATCATTACTGCACACCAAATTAATCTATAGTTGCTCATATACCCCTCCAGAGATCCTAGGAGAATCCTGGCCCACATGCAAACCTTGCTGGAATTCATGGCGTGGGTCTGCGGACAATTTTGCTCAGACAGCAGCCATTTGTGGCATACTCTTTTTGATTTTTAACTGCCAAGGGTTCTTTAATGTGCACAAGAGCACACGGGGCCTCCAGTTTATTACCATTATCCGAGAGGACTAAACCTCGGATCTCACTATCCAAGAGATCAGGGGAGGGTAATGTCATCAAGAAAACACAGATTAATTTTTTCTATTTTTGAAAACTCACCACCGCTTCTGGTGGGCTTTGAACATGGGTCCATCCTGTTGTGAGGCTGACGTCACGCCAGGCTGCCTTTACTTCCCAGAAAGATCTCTGGTACCCATTTTTAGAGACTGGGTGAACCATGGAGGTATAGTACCTGCCCCCCCTCACCCCCAAATATACTCTTCAGATCAGAAAGTGAGCTCACTAACTACTCAGTCGATGGGGTTCCTTAATATTGATATGGTTTATGTTCATTCTGGCACAAGACCTGCTTGGCACTAAATCAGTACACAGTCCAACCTTTAAAATGCCATTACAAAAAAACAGTGCACTGAGTCAGTAAAGCAGAGCTTATAAACTTGTTACTGAGCTACACTGTGCCATGTTTTCAGATCTGACATGTCATGCTAGAAATGGATTGTGTCATGAATTGCAAACAGATTTTGTTGCTACGGTAGTTTACAATAAAAATAGAAAAATAAGCCAACACAAAAACATCTGGCAGAAAGTTGGCAACTTATTTATTCTTTTTCTGCGTGTGCCCAATGATTCATGATCTCCCCTTAAAAAGATTCTGTATGGGTGTATGTACATTGTATTGTGGTTTACAGCAAATCTCAGAACAAAGGAGCTAGCAACAAAAACAAAGAATGAAACAAACGTTAATCCCACATTATGCCAAAGAAATCAAAGACAGTTCTCAACTTGAAAGGCCAAAAAAAGAATAAGTGGAGCCAATTGTGACAAGAAACTTAAATTATACTTCTTAAAATGTCAGAAAACAGAACAAAATTAGCAACCTATTTAATTAAAAGTGCTTCTCTTTAAGCATTATAGGCTCATCACAGAGAATTTTGGATAAATGCCCTGAAAATTGAAACCTTGTACATGTATACCTCACAGGACTACTTTTGCAGGATATGAAGTTTACACTGAGTACCCAGGCTAAAGATCTGAAGAGCTGTTTGATACTTGTTAGGAGATTTGTTTCAAATATGAAGCTGAAATAACAGCTCTGAAAACTGTCTTGCACCACTTAAACACTATAGAGATCTACAAATCCATGACCAACCCTAATCCTAAAGACGAAATTAACCTTAGGAAAAGAAGAGGATCAGAGCACCATTTTATTATTCTTATTTACCTTTCAACTCCCTGTGGAGTATAGGTCTTCAACAAACACTTTCCAAGCCATTCTATTTCTTGCCATTCTTTTAAGATAATTCAGTGTCTTCCTCATTAATATTTTGGTCTCCCTCTTTGTCTTTTTTCCCTGGGGTTTCTAAAATGTTGTGTAATACTCTCAGTTGGCTTCCACATGTGTGTCCTATCCAGCGCCATTGTCTTTATTGTATCTCTTTATCCACTGATATTTGACTGGTACTTTTCCATAATTCTATGTTAGTGATTTTATCCTGCCATTTCCATCCCTTTATTCTTCGCAAGCATCCATTAATGAAGGTCTGTATCTTCATGACTGTCATTTTTGTTGTTCTCCATGTTTCAAAGCCATATTATAGGACTGACTTAACACTGGAGTTGAAAATTTTTATGTTTGTATTTAACCTAATTTCTTTGGATTTCCAAATGTTTCCTAGTGCAACGAATGCTCCTCTTGCTTTTGATATCCTTATTTTGGTATCATTCTCTGTTCTTCCATCTTTGTCTAAAATTACTGCCAAGATATATAAAATATTTAGAATTATTAGTAGACGACACAGATTTGTACGACGTTTCGTAACATTTTTCATAGAAAAAAATGGTATGGTAAAAGCTTAAGGTGATTGATAGACGACACAAATTTGAACGTTTTAGCTCAATAGGTCTTCAGCAGGAACAAACAAACAACACACACACACAGATATGTAAGTAAATAAAACTAATCCTACATAGCTAACTAGTAATGAAACATCCAAAACAAAACCTGTGTCGTGGACCGTGGTCAAAGGGCGAGTCACATGGGTCTAGCTGTAATTATATCCTCTGGTCAGGTGAAGGGTTCTAAAAATACACGAGCGGGGGGAATGGAATATTCACAGAAAACTGGCACTCCAGTGTCTTCCCATTTCAACTCCCCAGATCACAAGGGCAAAGACGACATCCATCTCACTGGTATTGTCCTTTGTCACTCTGGTGACCGCAGCCGATTCGCTTTGGAGAACAGCCTCATAGTCCAGTATGGCTCGCTGACTCCACGAGGCATGAATGTATCACACTTGTACACATAGTTCCCTTTCGGTTACTCCTTCCCTCAGACAGCAGCCATTTGTGGCATACTCTTTTTGATTTTTAACTGCCAAGGGTTCTTTAATGTGCACAAGAGCACACGGGGCCTCCAGTTTATTACCATTATCCGAGAGGACTAAACCTCGGATCTCACTATCCAAGAGATCAGGGGAGGGTAATGTCATCAAGAAAACACAGATTAATTTTTTCTATTTTTGAAAACTCACCACCGCTTCTGGTGGGCTTTGAACATGGGTCCATCCTGTTGTGAGGCTGACGTCACGCCAGGCTGCCTTTACTTCCCAGAAAGATCTCTGGTACCCATTTTTAGAGACTGGGTGAACCATGGAGGTATAGTACCTGCCCCCCCTCACCCCCAAATATACTCTTCAGATCAGAAAGTGAGCTCACTAACTACTCAGTCGATGGGGTTCCTTAATATTGATATGGTTTATGTTCATTCTGGCACAAGACCTGCTTGGCACTAAATCAGTACACAGTCCAACCTTTAAAATGCCATTACAAAAAAACAGTGCACTGAGTCAGTAAAGCAGAGCTTATAAACTTGTTACTGAGCTACACTGTGCCATGTTTTCAGATCTGACATGTCATGCTAGAAATGGATTGTGTCATGAATTGCAAACAGATTTTGTTGCTACGGTAGTTTACAATAAAAATAGAAAAATAAGCCAACACAAAAACATCTGGCAGAAAGTTGGCAACTTATTTATTCTTTTTCTGCGTGTGCCCAATGATTCATGATCTCCCTTAAAAAGATTCTGTATGGGTGTATGTACATTGTATTGTGGTTTACAGCAAATCTCAGAACAAAGGAGCTAGCAACAAAAACAAAGAATGAAACAAACGTTAATCCCACATTATGCCAAAGAAATCAAAGACAGTTCTCAACTTGAAAGGCCAAAAAAAGAATAAGTGGAGCCAATTGTGACAAGAAACTTAAATTATACTTCTTAAAATGTCAGAAAACAGAACAAAATTAGCAACCTATTTAATTAAAAGTGCTTCTCTTTAAGCATTATAGGCTCATCACAGAGAATTTTGGATAAATGCCCTGAAAATTGAAACCTTGTACATGTATACCTCACAGGACTACTTTTGCAGGATATGAAGTTTACACTGAGTACCCAGGCTAAAGATCTGAAGAGCTGTTTGATACTTGTTAGGAGATTTGTTTCAAATATGAAGCTGAAATAACAGCTCTGAAAACTGTCTTGCACCACTTAAACACTATAGAGATCTACAAATCCATGACCAACCCTAATCCTAAAGACGAAATTAACCTTAGGAAAAGAAGAGGATCAGAGCACCATTTTATTATTCTTATTTACCTTTCAACTCCCTGTGGAGTATAGGTCTTCAACAAACACTTTCCAAGCCATTCTATTTCTTGCCATTCTTTTAAAATAATTCAGTGTCTTTCTCATTAATATTTTGGTCTCCCTCTTTGTCTTTTTTCCCTGGGTTTCTAAAATGTTGTGTAATACTCTCAGTTGGCTTCCACATGTGTGTCCTATCCAGCGCCATTGTCTTCATTGTATCTCTTTATCCACTGATATTTGACTGGTACTTTTCCATAATTCTATGTTAGTGATTTTATCCTGCCATTTCCATCCCTTTATTCTTCGCAAGCATCCATTAATGAAGGTCTGTATCTTCATGACTGTCATTTTTGTTGTTCTCCATGTTTCAAAGCCATATTATAGGACTGACTTAACACTGGAGTTGAAAATTTTTATGTTTGTATTTAACCTAATTTCTTTGGATTTCCAAATGTTTCCTAGTGCAACGAATGCTCCTCTTGCTTTTGATATCCTTATTTTGGTATCATTCTCTGTTCTTCCATCTTTGTCTAAAATTACTGCCAAGATATATAAAATATTTAGAATTATTAGTAGACGACACAGATTTGTACGACGTTTCGTAACATTTTTCATAGAAAAAAATGGTATGGTAAAAGCTTAACGTGATTGATAGACGACACAAATTTGAACGCTTTAGCTCAATAGGTCTTCAGCAGGAACAAACAAACAACACACACACACAGATATGTAAGTAAATAAAACTAATCCTACATAGCTAACTAGTAATGAAACATCCAAAACAAAACCTGTGTCGTGGACCGTGGTCAAAGGGCGAGTCACATGGGTCTAGCTGTAATTATATCCTCTGGTCAGGTGAAGGGTTCTAAAAATACACGAGCGGGGGAATGGAATATTCACAGAAAACTGGCACTCCAGTGTCTTCCCATTTCAACTCCCCAGATCACAAGGGCAAAGACGACATCCATCTCACTGGTATTGTCCTTTGTCACTCTGGTGACCGCAGCCGATTCGCTTTGGAGAACAGCCTCATAGTCCAGTATGGCTCGCTGACTCCACGAGGCATGAATGTATCACACTTGTACACATAGTTCCCTTTCGGTTACTCCTTCCCTTTTGCATAGCCTTCTCTACTGCCCATGTTTGGGCTCTTTAGTCTATCTACTATGCCATGCCGTTCATAGTTCACCTCCACTAGTCCCCATTATACTACATTTCATTACTTCATATATTGTTCTTATCAGGTTAATAAACTTTATGGGGATTCTGTAATGACTCAGCAACTTCCAAAGGATTCCTGTCTAAACTATCAAATGCATTTTCATGATTTATGAATCTAATACAAAGTGGGGACTGTAGTTCTAAGCTTTGTTCAATTATTATATGTAAAGTAGTTATTGATCAAACAAGTGATTAAACAGCAATTCAGATCATCATTAATAGATGTAAGAGCATACAGAGGTGCTGATGTTAATAGTGACCACAACCTGTGCATTGGGAAAATAAGATTAAAATTTAGAAGCCAACAGAAAAGGTCAATTACACATAAAATTGATAGTCATAAATTGAAAGATGAAGCCATAAAGGAAAAGTTTAACATAGAGCTGAGTAATTGTTATACAGCACTTGGTGAAATAGATTTAGATATCAATGAAATGTGGGACTCACAGAGCAAAATACTAATGACAGCAGCAGAAGCAAGTGCCAGACTGAAGAAAATGGAAAAACGAGTGTGGATTTCAGACACCACATGGAAATACATCAAAGAAAGAAGAGAAGTGAAAAGAGCCATGACTAATGTAAAGACAGATCTTGGAAAGGTTCTGGCAAAAGCAACATACAAAGAATTAGACAACAAAGTGAAAAGTTCAGCAAAAAGAGATACAAGAGCTTATATCGACAATTTGGCAGAGAAAGCAGAGACAGCTGCAATTACAGGAGACAGCAGAACTCTTTATACTGTACAAAAGATGCTGACAAACACCTATACATCCAGTGGAACACCAATTCTAGACAAATCTGGATTAATGCTAACAACAAGCGCAGACATAAAAGCCCGCTGGGTGGAACACTTCAAAGAAATTCTTAACCGTCCACTACCCCACAGTTTAATAGATTTTGAAGCTGAAACACCAGCAGCAGAATTAGATGTAAATTTAGATGACTTCACCTTGAGCGAAATAAAAACCACCTTAAAGCGTATGACCAATAACAAGGCTGCTGGAGAGGATAAGTTAACAGCTGAGATCCTCAAGGCAATTGATAGCCATAATCTAATACATCTCCAAAAAATGTTCAACATCATTTGGAAAACAGAGAAGACGCCTCATAAATGGAAAAAAGGAATCATTGTTAAGATCCCAAAAAAGGGCAATCTTAGAGATTGTAACAACTGGAGAGGCGTGACACTTTTGTCAGTTGCCTCAAAGTTATTCTGCAAAATCATCCTACATAGAATAAAGGATTCAATAGATACAGTAATGTGTGAAGAACAGGCTGGGTTTAGAAAAGGGAGAAGCTGCCTTGACCACATTTTCACTCTACGACTTACATTGGAGGAACACATTGAAAAGCAAAAACCTTTTGTACTTAACTTCATCGACTTCAAAAAAGCATTTGATAGTATTCATAGAGATTCTTTGTGGAAAATTCTGAAGCAATATGGCTTACCATAAAAAATCATAAATATTATCAAAGACATGTATGATGGTTACACATGTGCAGTTCAAACAGAGGAAGGACTGAGCGAATGTTTCCCAATAGAAACTGGGGTTAAACAAGGATGTATTTTATCGCCCTTGTTATTTGAAGTTTTTATGGACTTCATAATGAAGAAATGCTGTACTGGTAATAAAGGCATCGAATGGATACAAGGAGACCATTTGGAGGACCTCGACTTTGCTGATGACATAGTTCTCATCAGCAGTCAGATAAAAACGATGCAGGAAAACACAAATGAACTATCATCAATAGCCAGCAAAATTGGGCTTGAGATCAATCATGATTAGACTAAAGTCATGAAAAGTTTAATTCCAACAGGTGACAAAATATACATGGAAAACAAACCAGTAGAAGAGATCAATCACTTTATCTATCTTGGAAGTCACATTGATCGAGAAGGGGATACAAGTAAAGAAATTAGAATTAGGATGGCTAAAGCAGCAATGTCTTTCAGAAGCCTTGAAAAGTTGTGGAAATCAAAACTCATCAGCACAAACACAAAACTTAGGCTATTCAAATCAAATGTACTATCAACCCTTACGTATGCGTGAAAGCTGGAAAACAACAAGAGATATAAAAACAAAGTTGAACGCATTCGAAAATAAATGTCTGAGGAAAATACTTGGTATAGCGTGGAACGAATTCAAAACAAATGAGGAAATTAGAGAAATCGCCAATCAACCACTAATATCTTCAGTAATAAAGAAAAGATGATGGTCATATGTTGGACATGTGATGAGAAGAGATAATAACTGAATAGCAAAGCAAGCCCTCATGTGGGAAACAACAGGTAAGGAAAAAGAGGAAGACCCAGGGAGACACTGAGAAGAACATTGATGAGAGAGGCAAGAGCAGCAGGAATCGGCTCCCTCAATGAGATAGAACTGCTTGCACAGAACAGAGACAGATGGCGAGATTTGATAAAATATCTTTAAAAGAAAACTTCTAGAACAAAAAATTCAGATAGGAGAAGGTGTATCTTGGTCTACGCCCTATGGGCCGGCTACGGCTCGAAAGGTCAATAGATAGATAGTTATTGATCAGCGCATGATCTTTTTACCTAAAACCAGATTGTTCATCTCTCAAATGTTTCTCCATGGCCTCTATTAGTCTCTCTAGAATGATTCTTAGTATTTTTCCTGATGCTGACAGTAGCATAATTCCCCTATAATTTGTGCACTCCATTTTCTGATTCTACACCCATCATATACACTTTGCAGCCGCTTCAGCAGAATAGAAATAAAACACAGTCCAGAGTGCCAACTAAGTACACATACTTTTGTGAAATTGTTGAGCACAATTTTTTTATGTTTAGCATTTCATGATATTAGCCATCTCATTAGTGATAGAACATATATGTCACATGAGATGGTTCAAAAAATCTCTGGAGGGAGTAATATGCTTATTTAGCATTTGAGTTCTCCCATAGTTAGTTTCACATGTGATGAGGAGAGATAATAACCAAATAACAATGCAAGCCCTCATATGGGAAACAACAGGTAAGAGGAGAAAAGTCGACCCAGAAAGACATTGAGAAGAACATTGATCAGAGAGGCAAGAGCAGCAGGAATCGGCTCCCTCAATGAGGTAGAGTTGCTTGCACAAAACAGAGACTGATGGCGAAATTTGATAAAAGATCTTTACAAGGATTGAAAACTGCTAGAATAAAAATTTAGATAAGAGAAAGAGTATCTGGATCTATGCCCTATGGGCCGGCTACGGCTCGAAAGGTAA
Organism: Megaustenia siamemsis; assembly: GCA_032433765.1. Classification (NCBI taxonomy): domain Eukaryota; kingdom Metazoa; phylum Mollusca; class Gastropoda; order Stylommatophora; family Ariophantidae; genus Megaustenia; species Megaustenia siamemsis. The sequence goes on from JAVIAB010000024.1 coordinate 63,504,567, forward strand.
AATAGATAGATATTTAGTAGAGATATCACCTCTACTGAACAAATGTCAATTATCGGTACTAGCTTAGAAGATATCAGCTAGCTTGCCATTTGAGAAATCTCTGCCGCAATAGATATTTGTTACAGTCAAGGAATATTTATTGTAGGGAAAATTAGTAAGCATGCACTTGAGATATATTTATATATTTTTCATAAAGCAATTTAGAATTGTGCATATTTAATTTATATGCAAATACTAACATTTCTGTAACAAAAATTTAAAGAAAGAATTAGGTAAGCTCTTCCTCCTACGCCTGATAAATGTAACACTCTGTATAGAGGACAGTTTAATTCAAAAACACTTTCAGGTAACACACTGTGGCATTGAATTGAAGAGTGGATGGATGAATAAACCAATCTCAATAAAGAAAGAATTAACAAGTGTCCTGTGATTGAGTGATAGCTTTCTGCACCCAAAATTGTAGGTGTGTCCAAAACAGTCATGTTCATATTGATAAACTGCAAAAATAAGTACCTGATCTGCAAAGTTTGCCAAATAACAATAGCAAGAAAAATAAGCTAAAGTCTCAACTCTGAATGATGTCTGGTAACACATATAAAAAAAAAAAAATCTTCCATACATTTAATACCTGATGCAATAAGTGAAAACCATTCTCTTTTCATATATCTTTTGACAATGATGCACATAACCTGGGAAATAACATTTTTCTCATAAAATAACAAATACAACCTGCTACCCACATTCATTTGTGCAGGAATGCATTAGGTGGCAAAAACTGATTTTTAAAAAATCTTTCTTGAATGACAGTTTCGTAAAAAGTGAAATGCAAAAAAAATGTGTTAACTCTGACAAAAACTCCTTCTAAAACAATCTTTATTATTTACACTTACTAGACTTCAATAGTTATAGTCCAAACATTGAATATGTGCATGCACAAAAGTTGCATATAAAAAAAAACTGTAAGAAACCTAAATGTAAATTGAAATGCTTAGTGCACTGATCATTCTCAACATAAGGAATATTTCATTAATGAAACATTTTTAATTTAATCGAATCTATTAATCACAACTATATATAAAAAAGTAAAAAAAAAGTAAAGTACCCCCGTCACGCCAAGTGGCGGCGTATAGGGAAATATGGTGTTAGTGACCCTATATTTTACAGACCTTCAGCACATGATTTTTGGGGTAATGTGGTCGGTATTACGCCCGTGCTGCTTTACTTTCCCAGAAAAAATCCGGTACCCATTTAAGGCTGGGTGAACCCGGAGCCGTCGGTTGGGATCGAACCCTACCCCTTGTCCGTAGTAGTCCAGTTCACTAACCACTGAGCTATCGCGGCTCCCACTAATTTTTAGGGAATTAGTAAAACCCAGGTGTCCTCGCCAGGGTACGAACCCCGGCTGTTGCCGTGGTAAGCCAACCGACAACTATATATGTTGAATTTTATTTCAAGTGTTGTAGTTTAGGTGTCATGATTTCTCAACAGTCTTCAATCAGTAGTTTGCCGTTGCTTTCTGGTTGGTTCTCTGGCCACATAACACCTGAGTTGCCTCTTGTGCTCTCAGCCCAATACCAGGCTATTCCAGTGCCTGCCTTCAAGACCGTTGTCCACCGAGTCAATCCTCCACCCTTTCTGTCAGCAGCTACAATTTAAACACTATGGTCACATCAAATGACACAGTGAGCTGGAAATAACAACAATGGAAGGCATGGTTCCTGGGTGATGCATCAGGGGCAGACCAAGAAGAAGGTGGTTTCAAGATATCAAAGAGATCTTGAACATGACAAGGGAAGAAGTGGGAGATCTGGCTCGAGTGAGAGATTCTTTCAGACAGGCTGTGGTAAACGCAATGTTCTGCAAAGGACATGTTACCTGATGATGATGTAATTTAGTATTGTATGATGTTACTGAGATTGCTACATCACATTAACAGGTTAAAATAAGCTCTACAACAAATTTTCATATCTACCTACCGGTATGAGAAGCCATTTTCTCTTCAAACATGCTCCAATGAGGCCCACTATGGAGAATGCAGCAATGACTGCTCCTGCAGCCAATGCAATGTATATTAGGATAAGGTACTGCTCAAGCTTGGAATCAAGCTCCAGGTATTCATTGGTCCAAAAGTCTAGTCGCAGCCATAAGACAATTCCAAAGATGGCAGCTCCCACCAACTGTGAAAACAAATGGACATGATCATGGTGGTGGAAGATAGTATTTTAGGATAAAATGGAAGAAATTACTGTCAAATAAGCATACATAAGCCATAAATTTCAGTTACATTTGTACTATTTCACTTTGCAATTATTTCTTCATAGGTTTGTCTCTACCCTGTTATAAGAAGAGCATGAGATAAGTTAGATGAAACATTCACTGGGTAGATAAAAGAATTACAACTCTGATATTCTGTAGTGGAGGGGCTGATGCTGTTTAAAAAAAATAATAATAATAATAAAAGACATGAAAAGCAAAGAGGAGATGGAAATGACACTAGAGATTTCCATCAGTGGCTTTCAGACTGCACTCAGTTAGGCAAGTAGATCATGAGAAACATTCAGATTAGCTTGTAGTCAAAAGAACAACATTTTTGGGTACATGCTGCATGACGTTGATAATGATAGAAAACATACACAAGCAATATTTGTAGTCTTTGTCAAATATTAAGAGATATTTCTTTGGTGTGTATATGACAAGATTTGAGGGGGAAGCTGGCACGTAATTTAAATACTCTTATATTGTGGAGCTAGGAAACAAATAATAATATACTCAATAATGAGCTTACTTTGCTTGTTTTCCACAAGTACTGCTTGATATTGATATGTGCTACTCTCTTCTCAAGTAATATTTATTTAGGATATTTTATACCAACAATTTGTCAAGCTTTTTGTGAGACATGAGTCTCCTAATCATCAAATGCCACCCCAACTCTTGCTGTTAATATATTGTGAAAGCACATCTTACATGATTTACACATCTTTAACATCATACACTGGTCCTCCATGGTTAGCTATCACTATATCACTACATAACCACTGCCAATGACGAGGCTATTTCTGTATGGTCTGTTCCTTGGAGTCTAACAAATTGTTACCTGTTCTTTACTATTGAGCTGGATGTAGGCCAGTTCTTTTTTAGTTAACCTGGTGTTCTGCATCCCATTTGTTCATATAGTCCTATATTCCGGAGGGAAATCTCTTTCTCTCCTTCATAAGGTGTTTTTGTTATCTGGATGGTATAGTTTCCCACCTTCTTTACCAATTCATCATTTCATGATAATGACTTCAACATCATAAATCTATACAACTGTTGAAATAGAACAATTGTTGAGAGGCATGATCACCTACGGCAGCACGCAACGTATTTGATACTAACGATGATAATGAACATTTGTATTATGTGCGTAACTGCTCACTCTCGACTGTTCATAAACCAGCTGCATTAACTTCATTTTTTACTTGAATTACCCATAAAATGAGAGCTTCTCTGTCATCAGCCAGGGCGAACATTTTGAAGCGGTCGTTGGTTTAAGTGGGTGTCACCGTTTATACAATTATAATCTAGAGAAGGGAGCTTACAATAACATTCAGCATAATTTATGACCAGGACTGTCGACAAACGTTTACCCTTGTTTCGTTCGTTGTGCGACTAAGCCTTGCGATAAGATAACGTGTAGCTGATTAAGGATCAGGTCAAAGGTTGAAGACCATACCAGAAATGAATAACATACAGTGGCTAGATTCTTGCGGCGTCTTGATTATTCTTGGGATAGAAAGTTATCCACCAAGACAATATCACTGATCTGGTTCGGCGATAGTAAGTTTACAAGCAAGACACATCATCATCGTGTGCAATGACCATGGGCGTTGGCAGTCATGTCCCTCTATGTATGCATGTTCCGGTGTTCCACGTGCATTTTTATTAAAATTGTACTATTGGTTTCTTTTCAGGCTGGTATTGGTGTTTTCTTTTTTTTTCCTCTTTGTCCACGATTACATTTTAGAGATGTCCTTTTGTTGTGACATGACCAAAGTAAGGCAGTTTTCGTTCACCTCTCACAATTTTGTACGGAAAGTTTACTCCTCGCCTCTCACAACTTTGTATAGCTTACTCCTCACCTCTCACAATTGTGTACAGCTTATTCCTCGCCTCTCACGATTGTGTACAGTTTACTCCTCACATCTCACAATTGTGTACAGTTTACTCCTCGCCTCTCACAATTGTGTACAGTTTACTCCTCACATCTCACAATTGTGTACAGTTTACTCCTCACATCTCACAATTGTGTACAGTTTACTCCTCGCCTCTCACCAAATAGTTGGCCTTCTATCTCGAGAGATAGATAAATGTATTCGCCATGTAGTAGGTTAACAAGAACAAACACAGCAAAGAGATAACCTTAGGACGCCACAAGTTAGAGCAGGTGAATGAAGTTTCTGTGTTGCCCAGGTCTCCCTATCTCCCTTATTATCCGTTTGGGGTTTGCTCCCCTAGCCTTAGCCTCCCTCTCTCAAGATTCCCACAAAGAAATGGGGACAAGATACAGGTTGAAATTAATCATCATGACCATTGGGTGCCGTCTCCGCATTGAATGTTAGCTGCCATGAAACGCCATTCCGGTATGTCTCTTGCTTTGATGGTGTAGGTTATCATAGGCTGACTTGTCCATCTTTTGATGAAAAGCTTACCTCCCCATAACGGTAGTTAGTTTGACATTGTCAGCCCCAACCTGACAACGAATTCCTCTCTCAATATTTTACAATTTACTCCTCACCTCTCAATATTTTACAATTTACTCCTCACCTCCCAATATTTTACAATTTACTCCTCACCTCTCAATATTTTACAATTTACTCCTCACCTCTCAATATTTTACAATTTACTCCTCACCTCTCAATATTTTGCAGGTCACTCTTTACCTCTTTCAACACTGTACAGCTTACTCCTTTCGACACTGTACAGCTTACTCCTCTCGACACTGTACAGCTTACTCCTCTCGACACTGTACAGCTTACTCCTCTCGACACTCTACAGCTTACTCCTCTCGACACTGTACAGCTTACTCCTCTCGACACTGTACAGCTTACTCTTCTCGACACTGTACAACTTACTCATCTCAACACTCTACAGCTCATGCACAGCTTACTCCTCTCAACACTCTACAGCTCATGCACAGCTTACTCTTCTCAACACTGTACAGCTTACTCCTCTCAACACTCTAAAGCTCATGCACAGCTTACTCTTCTCAACACTGTACAGCTTACTCCTCTCAACAATGTACGGCTTACTCCTCTCAACAATGTACAGCTTACTCCTCTCAACACTGTACAGCTTACTCCTCTCAACAATGTACAGCTTACTCCTCTCAACAATGTATCAATATGAGCCATTTACAAACAACGCACGTCTTAGTTGCCTTTAACTCTAAAGCAACGCAAAGCTCACTGGTTTTATTACCTCTTCCATCACATATGGTATATGAATGGCAATCTATAGCTTTGACATTTCTGTCCTCTGATGTGCGCAGTTATAGTACAGTTGATGTCGTTAACCCGTCCCAGGCTATGCAAATATGTAAAAAAATAATAATAATATGCCGCCGAGAACTAAAACGCATGCCTTGAAGCTGACACATGAACTGATGTATTAAAACAAGCACATATTTTCATGATTATCTACACTTCTACAACATATCTTGGCCTCCCCAGCTGACTCACGTCACAGCTCAGCCTTGAGTCACCCTAACCTGTAGAGTCGAACGTGAGAATGCGCAGTCTTTTTAGCGGAAGAATATTTGTAATAAGATTTTTTTTAATTTAAAGAACACACAAAAAAAACCGGTTCAGCCGGCATCGCGGTGTAATAATTCACACACATGCGACATACTAAAAAATGGGCTAATGGACGACAATTAACAAAAAGATGTGCAGATGAGATGAGCAACTTCCATTTCATAATTTAACAATAAATAGCAATTTAAAGTGAAATCGGGGGATCGGTTGGTCTCAATGCAAGACGTCGGTCTCGAGACAGTGAGGTTGCGAATTCAAATCCCGGATCCACCAGTTGGGGTTTTTATTTGTGATTTCTCTCTATGAGTGCTTCTAAAGACGGAGTTATCGGTCTTTGCGGCGAGGGACCCCTGTGCGCACGGCTGCCAGGGGAAAAAAACGGATTAACATGCAGGATTCAGTTCCTAGTCTCCAGAGGCTTCAGCAGAGGTGAAAGCTGGCGAACACACACAAGAATATGAAGAGTGAAAGTGAACACAAATTATACTAATTGTGAAAACTATTCACCAAATGTACAAAACATTCGGGATCGAATTTAAAATTGATAAAAGTCTTTAAAATGAACGAGGGACACAAATGTGAAATGTACTTTCTCTAAAGACTACAAGTATACTCTCAATTAATGAGACTATTTATACATTTATTGTTTTTATATTTCTAATCCTTTCAATCCAATCGCATTAATAACAAACGTGCACAAATGAAATCCTTCAATTCTGTGGTTACGTGTTTTCCAAAGACTTCTCAGTGTACTAAGAACAACTTCACGCCAGAAGAGAACAAAACTATGTATGATAATGTTTACTCTCTAAATAACAACTGTCGCGCATTTGCACAGAAAATAAATAATAAAATTTCCTTATTTCATCACTCAGCCTTGTTGTTGCACTATTGAACGCGTCAAAATGGCGGTTTGTTTACGCCGGTCTGTCGTCAAGGACGCGTAAGTCATTTAATTTGTAGAAAGCTCACAGTGTTTCCGCGTGCTGCTGAGCAAGTTACTGGAGTTGGCCAGTTTATAACGTGGAACGGGTTCTGGGCCGTGCGACTGAGCAAGTGCACGTGAGTCTGGACCATCCACAGTGGTGCATACGCCATAAAAAGTGGAGGCGGGCTTTGCACGCATGCAATGGGTAGAGTCGTTGCAGAAATCCAAAATACGTAAGGTCACCTTTGTCTATGTCCCTGGACATGCGGGAGTACGGGGAAATGAGAGAGCGGACAGGTTGGCTAGCTGCGCTGTCGTTGAGGACGGGCAACCGATGGATCGGGCGGACATCATCAATGCCCTTCGAGATGTGGGAAGAGCACAGGACTTCGACAAACACAGATCAACGTCACTTCTTCGGATGATGAAAATGGGAGTTAAGATGGGCACAGCCAGAAATGAGAAACTTGGTGGCCGTGTAAGAAGACTTATCAACCAACATAGAACTGGAGTCGTCAGTCGCTGGACACTGAGGGAATTGCTGAGGAGGGGATCTGAGCACCTATGGACATGTTCGGAGTGCAATGATGATGACCCGCAAATAACTCAATAACTCAATAACAATAAATAATAAACTGAATAGGTTTAAACACATGACTTATAATTCGACAAGTGTAATGAAATTTATAACGTTTGAGACTAACAGAGCATATCTATCAAATAAGATGTGTGTATGCGGACAATGTTTAACCATTCACTTCTACAGCACACATTTGTCACCTAGAAAAACAGTAACTGTGCGTGGTAGTGGAGACTATATATCCCCAGGTTTTTTTTTATTGCGCTCGCCAGCAACGGCTGACCAAGTCCCTAGAGAGGAACTGAACTTTGCGTGTTAATAATCCGTTCTTCCCTGGCAGCCGTGAGCTTAGGGATCCCTCGCTGCACAGATAGATAATTCCGGGGTACTCATATTTTTTTTCCGTCTACGAGTAATCGACGTCTTACGCCTGGTCGAGACAAGGGTTGGTTGCCGCAGAGGTAAATCACAAATAAAAATCTCAACTGGCGCAGCCGGGATTTAAACTCACAACCTCTCTGTCTCGAGATCGGCGTCTTGCCTCGAGACCAAGCAGTCCCCCTCCCCAGGTTTGGTTTCGTGGTGTCACTACCGTAACTCCGGCCATATAGATGATTATTTGAGGTGTTCTAATAATGGATGATGATCTCAGTAAGATCTAGTATGCGAGCTGGCCACACTCAATGAGTTGTTTGAATTTTCGGATTGTTCAACTACAGTTATGGGATGTGTGGTGGAAAACGGTACAAAAACTAATGGAAACTTAAGTAGGAACGGAATACATTTAAGGCGGTCAAAACAGAGTGGAGAAAAAAAAATTCCTACAAAGAACTCTCTTGACATGGGAAGAAACATAAGTGATGGAAAAGAAAAAGGTTCAGTTTGGAAAGAGGCAGAGAGGCAAGAGAGAGAGAGAGAGAGAGAGAGAGAGAGAGAGAGAGAGGTGAATATATATGATATGTACAGAACGGAGAAGATGGGCCGATGCTGATACATTTTTTTTTGGGGGGGGGGGGGACACAGAGTAAGTAGAGAAGACAAGTAGGGTGGGGAAGGGATTGAGAGATGAGAGGATACAACGAAATGAAGGTAAAAGACAAAAGAGACCAGGGCAAGATGAAGCTTATTACCAAAGCCAGGAAGTATAAAGGAGGTAAGGATAAGATGAGAAGACGATAAATTAGAAACCGAGAGAATGATAGCAAAAGAAAGAAAGAGAGCCGGTGGTTAAAAAAAAAGGGTAAATAAGAGAGAGAAAAAGGGGCCGTGTAAATGAAATTAATCAACGTCATCTTCATGTCAGAACTGCCGAGACTGAGCCCACGTGTGTCTGACATTAATACATCACAACAAACGAAGATGTAGTCGAGACTGGGCTCAAACGAAGATGCTGCAAGAGCTTGGCTATTTGAGCATGTTCTTGCGAAGATTCGAGTGTTCGTGGTCTTCATCTCTCATATTAAGAAATAACTATCAGATATGTGTTTCACAGACAAAGTAGCTACAGATCAATTGAATCTCACAACACCATTACCGGGTTTAATACTTCATCTCTGGAGTGCTCTTTTGCATTTGTCCTTTGTATCAAAATCTTTAAACTTGTGAGCATTTCAATATTTCAAGTGCTTGCTTTATTCTTATTTCCTTCCGTATTTACCTTATCTGCGTCGAGGGGAGGTACACATTGCGGGTTTTTTTTTCTTCTGCTCGCTTCTGCAGCTGTTATGTGTTCTAGGTTTTCTAATATTCCACCAGTCCATCTTGTTCGTGGTCGGCCCTTGAGTCTGGTCTTCTCGTAACGCTTATTATATCTTTGAGTTGTGTTTTGGTCTTTCTGTCTTATCACGTGGTTAATCAATTGTATCTATTGTTTCTTTGTGATGTTTAGCTTTTTTTTCAGTGTTTGTGGACATTAAATAAACTTCGTCACGAGTGCAGGCGATATAAACAATTGGTAGTGCTGTATTTCTGTTATAATAGTCTACGCTTTTATCTATGATGTAATTAATAGCACACAAAAAGAAACATAAAGAAGCTTACTGCCAACATCAGGAAGAAGTAATCTTTAATGTGGCCAGAGAAGAGCAGCCGAAATGATGTCCTGTAATTAACGACGACGGAAGAAGAGATAAACAGGATAAGTCGAAACAGAGAAAAGTGAAACCAGACTGAATAATTAAAACTGGGTGGTGGAAAGTCTACAGCAGAATTGATAACGAGAAATATGGGTCTTGAAACTAGCGGACTAAGACACAAAGGTCACGCAGGTAAAATGACACAATTACATCATCATGCACCGTGCTTGCTGGCGTAGGTGATCATATTTTTCTAGACGGTACTGCCTGAGTTTATCATTACTGTAATTAACTTCCTACCAAATTACTATCATAAAATGACGTGTATTTTTTCTCTCTTCTTACCTCCATTATTTCTTGCTATCATTATATTTTCCACCTGTTACCTCCTTCTAACATAGTCACACACACAAAGTGCCCGTTCTTGAAGATGTTGAATGTCAGTTCTTTGTTTAAATTAACCTCCGTCTGCTGGAAACCCCAGCTACATTTGTAGCCTTCAACGATGTCCTTGTCTCATGTCCGAATATCCAGGATTTGCGTCCATATTTCAAGACTAGTCCCACGTAACATTAGATAATTCATTTGACTATTTCCATTGACAAGCTAAAAGCTGTTTATGTTCCTCATTCTTTGGAATGCAGCCTTTGCCTGATCTCTACTATCTAAAGTTAACATCGCTTTTAGGTATTAAACGACATATACTCGTAGTCAATCATAAAGACATAGTTGCGTGCCTTTTAAAACAAATAACAATGAGTATCCCATACTCTCCACTAAAATGTTTATAATACTTGGTAGAAATCAGAGCTTATTCATTTTTTGCAGACGCCTTACTAGACTCTCTTCTGTCTTACATGCTTTCTTTGCAACAGGTTTTGTCAAACTTTGTTTTGACTATCAAGGACTATCAAGTGGTAGAGTATTAAACTTGGGTGCATGAACACAGAGGATTCTCCAACACTGGAGCCCCACAACGAGTAAACTTTTCACTTGTCTGTTTTCACTTGACTACTCGTGAGTGCAAGGGAAATCAGAGCTTATTCATTCTTTGCAGACGCTTTACTAGACTCTCTTCTGTCTTACATGCTTTCTTTGTAACAGGTTTTGTCAAACACAAAGGGGGAAAAAGCAGGAGAGGGGGGGGGTGTGGAGAGAGAGAAGGGGAAAGGTTGGTACTAGATTTTTTTTTTTCACGGTGATCAAGACAACAATTTAGGGCCCTATGTTCTCGACCCCTGCAATAACATGGTTCCAACACCAGATAGAGAGGATACTTATAAAATATTGTGTTGTTAGCAGTCTTGTGCACGATTATTTCAATAATAAAACTGTATTCTTCAATTTATCTATTGTTGTAATGAAATTCTCAAAAATGTTGTTTTCATTTCATGTTATCTATTGCAAATGTTAAACAAAACTGTATTCTTTATTTCATCTAATTCTATTATTAACTATCATTATTGTAGAGAGAATGCGCCAAAATACGTACACTTTCACTCAAGTAGTGTTATGGAACACTCTACTTTCTTAAGCAAGGCAGGTTTCTATATAAATAATTAAACTTTTGTAATATTTCAGAATTGGCATTGAAACCACTTGATCTCCAAATAAAATATTCAAACTTTAATACGAAATAAATAGGAATTGGAGCTACACTTAGAGATTGGTACAAAACATACGTGGCAAATTAGGCACGACAAATATTTCATCACATGAGAGGTCTTATTGATTCGAATTGGGAGCGCGAGAAATGTGCGAACTTAAACGGGCAGAGAGATTTCTCTGGAACTATCAGGTTTACAGAAGAAATGTGTCGCAAAAAACGATAGCCAGATCGATGTACAGCACGAATAATCGAGGACGAACAAATCTGCCATTCACGGAAGCGCGGACACTCCAGTGGTCTTGAGGAGAGAATTATGGTTTTAAAAAATTGTTGCCATCGGAGGAGGATATATTATCCGGAACTGCTTTAAGTTAAGTATGAGAGAAAGCCTGGTGTGTCGGTGCACTGTCTTGGCATAAACTGAAACACCTTGATTCTGAAATTATTTGTTCATTTTTCACACTGATATGACATATTTTAAGACACACAAAAAATATAACAACAGGTAGCCTTAATCCCAAATCAACTGGTGCCCAGTAACACAATACTTTGCCGTTGGGCGTTTGGGTAATACGTACTTAATTTGTATACAACAGACCCTTGCATATTAAGGGGGGGGGGGGGTCGAGAAGATTATATATCTGTAATGGAGCAATCGTTAGAACCACAGATATGAACTGTTGGCGACCAATTGAAGACTGTTCCAACACAGTATAACCACAACCAGCAATAGTATTAATGAGGATCGTGGGCTGAATGGAATCACCCAAATCTTGTGACGTTTTCAGCTCTACGTGCAGGGGCAGTTGTGGGCAAAATGACGTCAGACGACTATAGCTAGCATAACTGAAGATGTCACACATTTTTGGTGACTCCTGGATTTTCCTCTCATCCCGTAGGCCTTAGTAAAACTATAGATGGCTGTGGTATAACGAACCATATCGTCACTAACTTTAGCATTACAGCCATGTCCACTCAGCTATCAGACAACAGCATGAACACGTTAGATGAACTGTGCCGTTTCTCTCAGGGTCCCCGCCATTGATCGTCCTGTCCTAGGTCTGGAAGCAATTCTGCCAGTTAGACCATTTATTCTGGGTAAATTTCGTGTAGAGCGCCAACAAAAAGAAACTCAACATTCTTTCCAAATGTGTTCTGCTGTTTCTTGACATCGTCAGCAAGAGCTCATATTAGTTTCATTTTGTTGGAAGATTACTCTAGGAACCGCAGCCTGGCCCAGCATGACAGGTTCATTTATTACAGTGTGATTTACGCTGCACACATCTTTGAAGCGCATACAGACTGGGGTATGTGAGGAGGGGGGGTGGGGGGTGGATGATATAAGGTAGTTGCAACTTAAGCGCGCAATTTATTTCTTTTGCCTGGTCATTTTTTTACCCCCTATTCTGTATACTTGTCTTATTCATACTCTCTCTCTCACACACACGCCCCTTTTCAATGCCATGATTAACAAAACATATGTTCGTGAATCGAACCATCACTGTTCTTGTAATTCTTTTGTAGTATATAAATATGTGTATTTATGATTAATAACTTAATTAGATGTTAATTATGTATGCAATCGCGTCAGTAAGCATCTAATTGTATACTAATTATGCACTATTCATTTGTTTCTTTGACGATACTAAATGTGATAAATATCGTGCGCAGCTGTTTCAATAACTTAGGAAAGAGCATGTCAGAGAATAATGAGGTATTACCTGCCCAATTAGAATGTCAATGGAAATGAAAACATGTACAAATTCATACGCAACTTAAAAACAGAAAACGCTAGAAAGTTCATTTTTCTATAAATAGATAAAGGAAAATAGACGTAATACCACTTTCAATTCTAGCGGAGTATCACTGAATTATAGAGAAAAATTAAAGCGTTGACTTTAAACCCGCCAACGAATTCCGGAGGGTGTTTAGCTTACTAATTAAAGGTACCTGATTTCTCGTGTTCGCTGGTCCAAGCTTGATCCAATACAAGCTCAAACTCTCTCTTAGAATATTTTGTAAAGATTACTCTGGTTTATTGGAATCGTTGGATTCCGACAGTGAAAACACAGCTTTTATGCAAAAGGAGCAATCAACACCAGAATTCTAATGCGAGACAGGCTGGTATGATAAGAAGACATAACTCATGTTGGTGTTGAGACACTGGAGAATACACCCACGGACTTGATCCAAGAGAACACTAGTAGGAAATATAGCAACTGGATCAGTAAAACATGTATTCTTCCTTAAAATAATTTAAAAACGTTCTATGGTCTGCTGGGGGTCGGGATCTATAGTGTTCGGAGAATAAAGACCGCATGCTGGTACAATCGCCACGTGGTGTATTAGACAAAGATAATACCTCTTATATTACCTCTTGCGGGAAAAGAAAAGTTGACTCTACCGGAAATCAAATCCTAATACCCGTGATTGGAAAACGACTCGGCAACTCGCTCGTATCCAACATATATAGTAGTAGAAATGATAATAGGCCAATCATTAAATACACACACAAGAGGCAGGAAAGTGTCTACGCCGTCCACCCTTAATGGTACTTATATGGATGTAGGTGCGCGGTGTTATTTACAGTACGCTGCAATATCTGCACACTTGTATTCAAATTATCTCATCTTCAGCGTGGTTTTTCTCAGCACCCGATTTGTCTTCGTTCTTCAATCCCTAGGATCTTTGCCTGACCAATTGTCTGTTTTCATGTCCATCGAAGGGAGATAAGGGTTTGGTCAGCTGGTGCAGTCAGTCATGAGTTGCTCATCGCTTTCACTCTGATACCTCAAGTTTCGATTCCATGCGGAAGCTAATGACAATCGCAGACCTAAACACAGAACTTGGAAAACATGGGAACGTGAACACAAAGAGGCGCGATTCAACTACAGACAGTACAATAATGTAATCTTGTGTGTTTAATACGAGTGTTAATAGCCATTATAAATGTGACCATGTCAAGTGTGCATGTGTTGAATCGTGCGATTGGAGAACTAACAAAGGCTAGCCTGCACCGGTCGACATGAGTACATATGTCGGGAAAGACACGAGCTGGATCAGAGAGAACAATTGACGACGACACGAGTACATATGTCGGGAAAGACAAGAGCTGGATCAGAGAGAACAATTGACGACGACACGAGTACAGATGTAGGGAAAGACAAGAGCTGGATCAGAGAGAACAATTGACGACGACAAGACAGTGGTTTAATCGACAAGACTGTCAACATTTGATTCGTGATAGATATAATTTATTCACCCAGTAAGAAACATCTTTATTTCGAAACACACCATCAGCTCCAAAAAATTAATCAGAGAACCAAATAAAAAAAGATAGCAAACCTGCCAGAAAATCAGGAAAAGAAAACAGCAACCATGTTTTATATATTTGCCAAGAGGTATTAGAATAAAGAAAATGCTTATTAGTTATTACTGAATTATGCCCGCTGTAGGAAAACGAACATTACCCGATAGTGTTTAAGATCGGCAAAAAGGGACAATAGTCTTCCCTGTAGCTCGATACCCATTTATTGAGTGTCTTCGCGCCAAGCCATTATTCTGGTAGAAGTCTCAGAAGTGCGTCTCTGTCTATCGATGTCACGCTCTAATTTTTAGCGGAATTAGAAACGAACGACTGTCAACGAAAGAGTACAACATATCGCCCATGTCAAGTTCGAAAGTGCCAAATGCGCACCATTTCGCCGACACATCTAAGAAGACAGTGTTATGTATGACGTGTGAACAGCCGTCCTTGAAAAGTTCTAGACAACTAAATGTTCTATTCCGGTCTGTACGTGGTTAGAGTTGTGTACATTTTGAGGCTTCCGTTGCCAGTGTGGCATCATAAATATCTACATGCTCAGAGAACCTAGTGCACCAAATAATAGTACTAAAGAGTTATTGAATTATTTGCGGGTCATCATCATTGCACTCCGAACATGTCCATAGGTGCTCACATCCCCTCCTCAGCAAGTTCTGCAGTGTCCAGCGACTGACGACTCCAGTTCTATGTTGGTTGATAAGTCTTCTTACAAGCCCACTAAGTTTCTCATTTCTGGCTGTGCCCATCTTAACTCCCATCTCTTTCATCCGAAAGAGTGACGTGGATTTGTGGTGGTCGAAGTCTTGTACTCTTCCCACATCTCGGAGGGCATTGATGATGTCCGCCCGATCCATTGGTCGACCGTCCCCAACGACAACGCAGCTAGCCAACCTGTCCGCTCTTTCATTTCCCCGTACTCCCGAATGTCCAGGGACCGTCTGTATAGATGACTGCATCTTTCTCATCGCAGATGAGACTGTTGACCTCCGCATTGACCACGACTGAGATCTGTTCCCTACGTTTCCTGTCCAGTGTGACAATACACGAGAATGTCCCCTTGAATGACTGACCCCTTGAATGACATAGGCACAGGTATCCACTCCCCGCCAATGTTGATATTGGTAAGCCCACAGACCTGTTTGATGACATCTTCTGCTCGGCCCACCCATGATTTGCCTCTTTTTAGCCTGGCACCTTTCCCTGTGTTGAGCTCGTGGTGCAATACTAAAGAGTGGCAAGTAACCCATTCTCTATAGTCTAAGCTTATCCCAGGGAATACACATATTATACTATAGGGTGTTTATAAAGTCTCACTACACTTGGTATCTAGGTCAATTTGAAAAAAATGTTTATGACGTCATCACAATATGTGCTCAATGGTAAGTTCACTTGTTGCGACAGTTTTCTTAATGACTTGTCTGGACTTTTAAGGATTCTGTCTTGGATATCTAAACATATTTCATCATTCACAGCAGGCCAACCAGATCGTGGAGCATCTTCCACATTTCCAGTAGCAATAAACTTATTCAACAAATTTCATTGACAGTGGGAGCACATATTGTGATGACGTCATAAACATTTTTTTTTCAAATTGACCTAGATACCAAGTGTAGTGAGACTTTATAAACACCCTGTATGATGGCTGTAGGTAAACATAGACTACAGGAAATGTGTGTCTTGTCGAAATGGGTCAAACACGGCGGCTTTGATGTAAATAGCGACACATAAACAAAACGTTTTTTACATAGCAAACGGCTATATAGGAAATGAGAAAGAAAGAACATATGTGACAGCACAACAAAGAAGATACAATTATGGCAGTGAAATCATAGATGAAACATATGATGATGATGATACAATACATGTCTCCTTTCCTGACACAAGCATGATGCGCTCATCGAAGGTTAAGGTCAATGGTGGCAGATATTTTGTGGAATGTGGGTCAGTCAACGATTAGGAAATCTACTAATGTCCAATCGATGTCAAAGCTGGAATAGGCGCGACACTTGAGTGGGGGCCATCTTAAATGATCGCCTGGAATATTCTATAGCAATCAATAATACCGGAATGCCAGCAGATATTTTGGCCACCGAGGATGATTGATTAAACACAGTCCCAGAAACCACAACAGAGACAACACGCATCCATCGACGTTATACGTAGATGACAGGAAAGTGAGCTTTTAATTTTAGAGGGGAAAAAAATTATTATGGTGAATATTCAACAACATAATGAAAGGGAAATATAGCGTCCGCACTTTTAATTGAAGTACTAATCCAGACAAACATGAAGAGGCATAATCAGATGGATTGGTGGTGCAACAATACTGGGCAGTTCTTGAAAGAATGAAAACAGGATAAAAATCAAACTTGATTGATTAGATCTCTTTGATAGTTACAACTGGGGTGGGGATGGAAGAGGTAAACAATTTCACCGTAGTCATTTCTTGTATTATAATAATTATCAGAACTAATTTACTTGTGACAGACCTGATCCAAATGCACGCAGTTCTATTTAGGCAATGTAATTTCATGGCGTCAACTGGCCACTCTTTAACAACAATCTCCCTCGTACCATCCTAAGTTTTCGGTTACATTTATCAGCTGTACAGACAAAAATGTTAGAGGAATGTAACAATGCACACAACAAGAGTGAAAAAGAACTATTTTTTTTTAATGTAATTTATTAGGAGAATATTTTTTAACGTTTGACGTGAGTCGTTGGGCGCTTGTAGATAATATAACGGGCCGACATGGTTAGTGATTAACCTAGATTGAAGTTGGGTCTTGTCAATCATAGTAGTAGCCTACGTCACTCATAGATGGCCATGGATTTTGCAGCGCCCATAGGAAACTGTATATTTAAAATGTTCTTTGCCGTGTATTATCTTTTTCTATGAATCTGTCAGCTTTTTGTTTGAGCTGGAGCTTTAGTGTGTGTTTCCAAAGATTGCGGTCTGCAGCTATTTCTTCCCAGGCTGCAGGGTTTATGTTCAGAGTCACCATGTCACGTTTACACACGTCCATAAATTTGAGTTTTGGGCTTCCCTAGTTCTTTTCCAATCTACTATTTATTCATAGAGTACATATTTTTGGATCTGTAAGACGACACGAAAGAAGTGCATGGGCATTTACAGCACGCTCAGCAGGCAGAATATCAAAGGAAGACAGTGGTGCATACACCATGACCACGAGTAGCATGACAATGGAGGTGATGGCAGTGACCAAGGCATTCAAATGGTTAGAGTCACAAGACTACATCCACGCATGTATACTGAGTGATTCGATGAGCATGATAAAAAAAGAGGAGGCGGGCTTTGTACGCATGCAATGGGTAGAGTCGTTGCAGAAATCCAAAATACGTAAGGTCACCTTTGTCTATGTCCCTGGACATGCGGGAGTACGGGGAAATGAAAGAGCGGACAGGTTGGCTAGCTGCGCTGTCGTTGGGTACGGGCAACCAATGGATCGGGCGGGCATCATAAATGCCCTTCGAGATGTGGGAAGAGCACAGGACCTCGACAAACACAGATCAACGTCACTTATTCGGATGATGGAAATGGGAGTTAAGATGGGCACGGCCAGAAATGAGAAACTTGATGGCCGTGTAAGAAGACTTATCAACCAACATAGAACTGGAGTCGTCAGTCGCTGGACACTGAGGGAATTGCTGAGGAGGGGATCTGAGCACCTATGGACATGTTCGGAGTGCAATGATGATGACCTGCAAATAACTCAATAACAATATTTTTGGTATGCGGCCACATCTCATACAGTGCAAGCGGCAAAGCCAGCGTAACCTACATTGTTTGAGCAGTGTGAAGATGTTCGGGTGGCCTGTGAGAGTGAGAGCCTCCATGTTTGTCACCATTACCTTCCAAGTTGTACCAAGAACGCGGTGCTGACATCGCATATAGAATGCATCTAGTCTTTTCTCTTGCTTTGCATCAGTTGCCCATGATTCGCTGCCATAGAAAAGAATACTACTGATGCAGACGTTGTAAACTGCGGACTCTGTTTAATTATCAGTTTGCTGTTTGGCCAACCGTGCCTAGAAAGACGGGCGAAGGTGGTAACAGCTTTACTAATTCGTGTGTCAAATTTGCCAACTATACAGGCACTGTAAAAAAAGACAGAGGCCAATAAAGCTGGGACTATAGCGATGCTCACTGCGGCTGATCAGTCAGTTATGGTACGCTGACTCTTTTTCTTGTGGTCACGTGACTGAGTAAAATGAACAAATACAACAAAAAGATTATAATTAGATTAGTTAGACATACATTAAAAGTGAGCGAGACTTAGGGCATACTGTAAAGGATGGTCGTAAACCACGAAAGCAAGACACAATCTTTGCCTACAGGACGTTCATGTCATTGACAGACAGTGATTGCTTCTCTGTCCGCAGACAACGAAAATTAGAGAAGGAAAGCTTGAAATAGAACGTCAATACAACATCCCAAGAGGTACACTTTAAACATGAATGCCATGGAAGTTGTGACACCTCTGTCTTCCATCTCCACGGTTATCTTTATTATCATCATAAGCAAACAACTGTTCCGTTCTTAAAACTGACGATTGCTAACACTTGGACAAATGAATTCCTCAGCACCAGCGTCAAGAGCTTATAACAACAAAATAGAACAATCAAGATACAGAGGTAGACCAAGAAGAAGATGGATTGAGAGAATTTACGACATAACAAAACAATACAATATCACTATGTACCAAGCCACTGAAAGTGCCCTTAATAGAAAAAAAAAACATTATTGACTTAAGCCTGCGACCCATACATGCAAAAAACAGAGCAGGAAAAAAGAAAGAAAAGAAAAAAGATTAATAACACAGACATCTGGGAAATGTTTCCTTCACACCCCCCCCCCAAAAAAAAAATAAAATAAAAAATAAATAGGTAAAGTAATAAAACTAAAATCACGAACTTTTTGAGTGTTGCCCAGTTAGGCGTGATAGCAACTCAGTACACACAAAAATGATGTGCTGAAGTGGAAAGATGGGCCAAAGGCTCAAAAAAGTATCACAACTTTGTGTAAACGACAACACACCGCATCAGCGCCCATGTCAGATTCTCCTAAAGATGGATTATGAGGAAGAGAGTGGACTAAATAGTTTGAGTTTGTTACAATATTTCAAAATGATTGAATAGTTGAAAAGTCTTCTCTTCAAAAGTCTCTATCAAGCTTCATTAACACTCACATCTATTCTTTCCTAGACCTATTGTCTATTCCCCCCCCCCCCCCCATTTCTTATTAAATGACAGCTACTTTATGGTATGATCGATCCCATGTATGGGATCTGCCGGGTGGACATATACGACCAGAGAATAAAGGTCGCTTGTCCAGTGCAGTCGGCACAAGGTGCTCGGGTCTGAGTTGTTATTTCACCCCGATAGAAAACAACGCCCCCCACCCTTTTCGAACTTGCGTTCTCCATATAACGAATTAACAAATGCCCTTCTTCAGTGCGATCATTTATAAGTTTTTTAAAGAAAAATTCCGTTAAATAATTGAACTTTTTTCTTTTATCTAGCAGAAAAGAAAAACGACTGTGGACATTCTCAAGCCACCCAGCCAACAAAAAATAATATTTTTTTTTTAAAGTTGCGTGTTTTACTCAATGAATTTGGGTGAAAAAAAGGGGCGGGGGCGGGTGGTATTAACAGTAACGAAGATATGTTTCAATTGACCTCTAATAAAATACATACTACGTGAATCTAATATTACACGTGTTTAATGACATATTCTTTACACCCACCCCCACTTTCAATGTATAGAATGGTTTTTTTTTATTTTTTAATTCTTGGTTTTATTTTTTTTTAACAGAACTAGGCAATACAATAACGTCATCCACTTTAAGAGACCGAGTAGATTCAAAGAGAGAGGGAGAAAGGGAGGATGTGACTATTACCTTAAAAAAATGTATTGAAACTTTCTATTCGTCACCTGTTCCAATGGCTACGTTTAGTCCAAATGCCGAGTTATGAAATATGTACGTTTAAAAGCAACATACGTAACCGCAAATAAACGCGGGGAGACTTCCGCAACACCAACACAAGGACATTGATTTCCGTTATTTGCCAGGCACAATCTGCCTGCGACGCATCCCTGACATGTGCACGAGCTGCTTGGCGTTATCTATTGGTGGTTCCAAGTTGGGAACAGCAGGAAGATTGGACAGTGACTGCTATAACATATATAGGTACAGTGTAACAGTGTGGCGGTGGACGAATAGATCAAGCGGAGCTAGAGTGTCAGATGAATAATAGATGACTGGGTGGTACTGAATATACCGGAATGTGTGTTAAGAGAAATAGTCGGACGGAGGGATGTACGGAGGGACAGACAGACAGACGGACGGACGGACAGACAGACAGACAGACGGACGGACAGACGGACAGACAGACAGACAGACAGACGGACGGACGGACGGACGGACGGACGGACGACAGACGGACGGACGGACGGACGGACGACAGACGGACGGACGGACGGACGGACGGACAGACGGACAGACAGACAGACAGACAGACAGACAGACAGACAGACAGACAGACAGACAGACAGACGGACAGACAGACAGACAGACAGACAGACGGACAGACAGACGGACGGACAGACGGACAGACGGACGGACAGACGGACAGACGGACGGACGGACGGACGGGCGGACGGACGGATTGAAGGGCGGACGGACAGACAGATAGACAGACGTAAGATTAAATACCGGAGAGGTATGAAATATTCTCCACTATACATAAATCGTCTGAATATCTGCACTAATTACGGTTTGATATAAAATGCGTCAATTTATTCCGTAACTATTGGTATATACAAGAATGTGATTCCAATATTTCTTGGAACGTTTAAACCTCCGAAATGCTGGCCTCCTACACGGCACCTGCCCTAGTCTACGCCTTTGAGAAGGAGATTGTATGAATGAGTAGACAGTTATATAAATAAACAAACAGAAGATTATTGGTGTCTGGTGTTCTGTGCTAGAATACATAAAGGAAACGTGTTTTAAGAATTAACTACAGAAGGATGTAAAGTCTCGAAGCTGCATCTTTTGGAGGAGGCCGGTTTTTTATATGCAACTTGATAAATGTATCGCCAAATGATGCTACTACTTGTCTACTTCTGCTACTCAGGAACCTCGGAAAAGTACAAGAAAATGGCGGGAATATTTGGCGCGCAGACTCAAAGGTTTCCGCATCAAGTTCTGTGACGTGTTGCTTGAAACCGCTGAAGCTACATTATGCAGCATGGCTGCGTCAAAACTTTCGACCGGCGCCACTGCACGGCTCAAACCGGGTGTTCATCGTGCTATTGCTGTTACTGCTTGCTGCCGCATTTAGACATTTGAGGGGCCAGGCATTCGGAAATAAAATGGTGTGTGGGAGAGACAGATCGACGCGTCACGTGTGCTCCAAATGCCGATAACTGGCAACAGAACTCGTCATATATTGTCTGTTTTCTTTTTTTGAGTTGAAACAACATGTTCCGCTAGCGGGAAATCTGGTAAACAAATCCGCATATAGCTCAGTATTGATCTCGAAAAGAAAACTTCCATCACGACAAAGTACTCAATCTTTGCTGTTGTTTATTCTTTGACGAAATTCAAAAGTTTACAAGATTGTTTATGTTGCTCTGTGCTTACGGACACCCCAGGTTAGCCCTTCGGTCGTTCCATTCTGCGCCACAGAAGAAAAGGCTTCGGTATCAATTCCTTGAATCTCAGGATAGTATTTAATTAATCACGACGAATAATCAACAAAATGAACACCTGGTAAACTGTAGGTGCTAAATCCTCGTTGGCAACCACAATATAGGCACAGTGATGATTTATCTAACACACTAATGAATGACGCTGGATGATGTTTCATATTGAGTTATTGAGTATAGATATTTCATATTTAACAGGCTAACGGATTGAAAGGGGGGGGGGGGGGGGGAATGTCGAAGCAATGGTGTCGTTTCATGAAAACATCGTTGAATGTATAATTATAGAAACGCGTAAAACCTACTACCTCTTGTGAAAAAGCACGCAGAAAACAAATAAATAGAAAGGGGGTGGGGCAACGAAGAACTGAAACGCAAAGACAAACTGAAATGCAGACTACTTTTGTTTTGCAACCTGTATAATTTAGTAGGGGTAAATTATGGTCGCTTTGTGGTGACTCATAGAAACAAGATCTTCAAGCCATTATTAAAGCTAAGGACAACAGGAAAAGCACACACTGGGACCGGCATCAATGTCGGAGTGCCCAACAGGGAATAACAACAAAGGAGCCAGGCCAGAAAGAACGGCATATATTTAACCCCATCAATCAGTAACACTTAAGAACCCCCGGCAAATCTAATATTGCCAAACACTAGGAGACTGGCCTCACATATTCTCAAGGGCACAAGCTAAATCGTTACTAACTACCAGTCTCAACTAAATCGGCATGAGCAACAGGGGCGAGACGTCGGCGACGCTATAAAATCATGAGTTGCATTTTGACCAGGATTTTCTTGAATGGATAGCTAAGCCTCTTGCTTATCCATTACTTCAAACTCGAGAGTGTTCGTTAAATGAATCCGATAAAGGCAGTAGGATAAAGTGTTCAAAAAGAAGAAAGTGTTTCAAGAGTTAGTTCCGTAACTGTTCATAACGAAGACATCAGTCATATTTCCTGAATACAATCCTAAAATGTAGCAGTCATAAAAATGTATTAGATAATGTACGTGATACTTGTAACAACCTCCTACACTAGCAATAATAATAATAATATTATTTGCTGACATAGGCTCCATTTTATGACACAAGAAATATGAATTTTCTTGTTAAGTCATTATAAACGATGTTTGTATCGGTAGTAACTTTTGGTTTAAACTATTATTCAAAATACTGTCTAGTGTGCAATTACAATTTCTCTGAATAAATTATCTGGGGAAAATGAATATCATTAACTACTTTACAAACTAGAAAGGTTTAATACAAGAATCTTGTATGTAATTTAATTATTACAAAAAATATATACAATATTAGCATTTAAGACAGAAGCCTTGAAGGAGAAATAAGTAAATACAACAAAGGTGTAAGTGAGGAAGTGGTGCCAACTTCTACATCCCGAGAAAAGGCCAGAAATTCTTTGTTATAAAGAACAGTCTAGAATGTTAAAAGAAGGGTTAACAAAGGTGCAGTAGCTTTCAATTCGCGAGGACTGAAATAGACTGCTGCAACCTGCTTTCAGGAAAATGCTGATCTAATGTCACGGGTTGAACGCGTGCCGTCAGATCTTGGGCTGGCAATATACAACTTGCAATTAATTGACAGGTCTCACTAGTTCTCGTGGAGAAGATGGATACTGACCACGATAGGGATACCGCAATACTAGGTCTTCTATATCAACTGAGCATGTCGATAATGGGACTATGGCAATCCTCACTTCATTAACTTGGTGTTCTGGTGCAAAATGCCATTGTGGAGACCAAATGAAAGATGAAGTGATGTCTAAATCAGCATGGGTCGTTGACTCTACCGGTGCGACTTTAAAGCTAATAAATAATTATAACATATGCCATGCTTTATAGATGGTATACTATTCATTGAAAGTGCCCGTAGGTGGTATCAACAATTTATGGTACAAAGTATACATGTATTTGACACCATTAGCTCGCTGCTCACATACATCTTGGTAGTAGTCTTATGTCTGTCAATTGTTGGTCAGTGTATGTTATTCTTTGAAACGGCCCGATTTACCTTTCTTATAACAGTGATATTGTTGTGTTATATGTTATACAAGTATAACATATTGAACAGTGCCTTGGCCGGATTGATTAGCAATGACTTTATTGCGATATACAAAACGTATATAAGCCAGGTCGATGAAAAAAAAAATTATGATGCCCATGTAAAGAGCACAGGGCACACCTTACCTAAAATATGATACGAATACAGTAGAATAGCATGTCGAGGTGGTGAGATATTCGACTTTAGGCTACACCATTTGAAAGCGAGAAAAACAGTGTCTTTTCTTGTTTCAGGGAGATTATATTTATAAATATTGAATGGGACCTGGAGTAGAGCTACAAAGAACATGTAATAAATAAATATAGTATCATTTTAAGTTTATTGTTAATGACTTCCACCAACTCAGCGAGTTCTTAAGTTTTCATTAAGCGAGATCGACTAAAACGTATCAAAGTTGGTTTGAGCGACGATCGACTAAAACGTATCAAAGTTGGTTTGAGCGACGATCGACTAAAACGTATCAAAGTTGGTTTGAGCGACGATCGACTAAAACGTATCAAAGTTGGTTTGAGCGACGATCGACTAAAACGTATCAAAGTTGGTTTGAGCGACGATCGACTAAAACGTATCAAAGTTGGTTTGAGCGACGATCGACTAAAACGTATCAAAGTTGGTTTGAGCGACGATCGACTAAAACGTATCAAAGTTGGTTTGAGCGACGATCGACTAAAACGTATCAAAGTTGGTTTGAGCGACGATCGACTAAAACGTATCAAAGTTGGTTTGAGCGACGATCGACTAAAACGTATCAAAGTTGGTTTGAGCGACGATCGACTAAAACGTATCAAAGTTGGTTTGAGCGACGATTGACTAAAACGTATCAAAGTTGGTTTGAGCGACGATTGACTAAAACGTATCAAAGTTGGTTTGAGCGACGATCGACTAAACAGCAAACCAGAGCCGGTTAGCACAAGATATGCTACACAACGTTCTGCTCTCAAATCTGATATAAGTTATCATAAATAATGCCTATTCAATTCTGTTAAAACAAGGTAAACTAATGTGCTGAACACCACCATAGAAAACACTGTGCCAGCTACTCCTCCAGATAGTTGAACTCATTGGAAAGATTATATTATACAAGCCATAATTCAACAATCAATAATGCTCAACTTTCCCTCATAATCTTTTTGACGGTAACTCGTATAAAATACCAGAATTGAGAGGGAAGGAGGGATGAAGATATAACAATCGATGAGAACATGTAAGATGACAAAGAAACAAGGTTGTCAAACTGCTTAAATGTGCGTATAGTTGAAAAATAAAAGGAGAATATTGCAGAGATGGGGTAGGCGGGGTTGAGTTATCCCCTGTCAATGGAGGAGTAAGGCGTCTCCTTTCCTCCGCTAGTCTTTGGGACCCTTGGGCAAGTTAGATCTTTCATTTAGCCCCTCTATCAGAGTTACGTGGCGACATTAGAGTAGGTGGTAGATGGTGTTGTGGGAGCAGCCGATAAGTAGTGGTCCCCATTTCATGTTACCAGGCAGAGGATCTCCAACTAGTACAGTCACTGACTGTCAAGAATGATAGGAATGGCAAACTACCTTCTTGTATTGTCAAGTAAAATTTTTCGAAATATTTTATATCTACAGCTAACGACGTTAATGGGGACTCCACAGCAACCTCGTCTGGTAGGGAGCGCCTGTGCTACAGGTGACACCCGATCGTCATCAAGCTACTGTATACAAGATGAAAAATAAAGAGACACTATCAGCAGGAACTTGGAACACTAGATCAGCATTCCAGGTTTTAAAGCTAGATAACATCAGTCAAACGTCTCGGGACTATGTGAAATGAGATGGAAAGGAGAAAGATTATTACAACGCGACAGTGGAAATGTATTTTACTCTGGGGGAACCAGACACGAAAGCCGAGTAGGCATTTTGTTAGATTGAAAAAAAAAGAAGCAAAACAGTGAAAGGATTTTTGACCGGTATCAGATATAATTTTGCTAGTAAAATTGAGAGATAGACCAGTGGATATCGCCATAATTCAAGCTTATGCAGCAACAAGTAATAGCGAAGAAAACGGCATCGATACCTTTTACAACGAGCTAGATTAGAGATGACCATGGGACATTTTAAATCCCAAGAAATTACTATTATATTAGGGGATTTCAACGTAAAGGTAGGAACAGCTAAAGTGCAGTATGTGACTGGTGGACATGGCATAGAGAGACGAATGACAGATGGCACAGATTAATAGATCGAGCAAAGATATATGAAATGAGTATAACTAATACCTAGTTCAAGCAACACTAGACAACTATGGACTGACAACAAAATACACAATAAAGCTGATTTTATACTAGTACATAGAAGATTCATGAATGGGCTAAAATCTGTTGAAACAAGGTCTGGAACAGACTACAATAATGATCATGTACCAGTAGTTGGAAAAAAAAAAGAAAACTGCAGAAGACACATAAATCTCCAACAAATATGAAATTAGAACTAGACATGCTTAGAGTGTAGATAGACTGATGAGTGATAAGTACAGTACGATAGTACAAAATAGATATAATGCTTTTGAGAAAATACTGAACATCGTGGAGAAGTGGGAAATGCTCAAACAACCAATTCAACAAACATCGAAAGAAGTAATACCAGTGACTAAAAGAATCAGCAACAAGAAATAGTAGAACTAATGAACGAAATACGAAACATAAGAAAAAAGAACGGATACGCAAAATATTGCACGAGATACAAAACAAACGCAGAGAAGCAATGGAAGGATGTTTATAGCAAAAATGTGAAAAAATTGAAAAAAAAAAACAACAAAATAAATCCCAAAAAATTACGCAAAACCAGTAAAATGAATTGGAGGGGGGGGGGAGAGAGAGAGAGGGAGAGAGAAAAAGGAGGGAGACACCGATTGGTCTCGAGGCAAGACGCCGGCCTCGAAATAGAGAGGTTGTGGTCTCAAAATCTCGGCTGTACCAGTTGGGATTTTAATTTATGATTTCTCTCTGTGGCAACCACCCCTGGTCTCAGCAGCGTGACCCAGCTTTAAACGTCAATTACTCATGGACGAAAAAAATATGAGTACCTCCGAAGACAGATGTTATCTTCTTGTGCGGCGAGGGACCACTGTGCACACGGCTGCCAGGGAAAAACGGATTAACACGCAAAACTCAGTTCCTCGTCTCTAGGGACTTTGTCAGAGGTAAAAAAAAAAATGCTTTAACAGGAAGAAAAAAAATCAAAGGAAGGAAATATAATAATGGGACAGGAGAAGATACTGGAAAGATAGACAGAATATATCAATTAAATTTATGATGATGACAGACCAGAGCTAAACAATTCAAACAAAGACACAGGACCACCAATAATGCAGAGTGAAGTGAAGGAGGCAATTCAACACATGAAAATAGGCAACGCTCCAGGTACCGACAGTATAACAATCGAAGAGATAAATGAATTAGGAGACCCGGAAGTACAAGTCAAAACAAAACTAATCAATGATATATATAATAGTAGACACATACTTCCAGTTTCAAGATGGCGATGTCATGTTTGAGCCAACGTTCACTGTTACGTTTTTTGCCGGAAAGATGGTTAATTCTATCTTTCCAATTCTATCATTCCAATTCTATCTTTCCAATACCGAAAAGTGTATAGATCGGAAGTTCCACTGTTGGGATCTTCGCAGGTGCAGCAGAGCACGTGAATGTGATCCAAAATGCTCTACATTGTGCACAAAAGTGTGCTCTGTAGTGATTGCATTAAGCGTCATCGTTGGAATACCGGTCAATATAGCGGATAGGCGGCAAGAACCATTGAGGCTCAGTCTGAAAAGTGTTTATTGTTGCAGTTTCCTCATATTCCATGTTCAGCTTGCTGCTGGAGCTACTGAGTTCATTTCTCGGTGTACACCGTAAGCTGTGCTTTTCATCCGGTATATGCGATATTCCGAATGCTTACGATGAACGATATCGTATGACGAAGGAACAGTTCAGATGCGTTCCCTTTCGGTACCGCTTGGCCTTATGTCTATTGGCGTGTGCTGTGGCTGCTATGATGGGGCTGCAGTTGCCTTTCGTTGTTTGGATCCTTCAATGAGATTTTTAATTCAGATGGTTTCAATGGCGGTTGAGCAATTATGGATTTTTGTAAAATTCGTTTGTAGTATACCAGGGTCTTCGACTAACCGTAACCATACATTTGATTTCATGAACATCCCTAAATGTTAATGAGTGGATGAGAAAACCCATGGATAAACAAGATTATAAAAAAGTTAAGATCCAAACTAGAAACTGTTACATTGATGCAACGTCAGTGTGGCCGCTGAATCCTACTTTTTATCTGTTACTGATGGTTAGCAGCTGTTGGTCGTCACAAACCTTATTCGGCTCACTCAACAATGAGTCTTACCTCATGTCGTAAGGTAAGATACATTCTGTTGTAATTGTAGCATAGCTAAGTGCACAAGAGCGGTGCCTAAAACTCCATTTTAAAATGTTTTTAATAACTGAAAATTTGTTTTAAAATGTTTTCAATAACTGAAAATTTGTTTTAAAATGTTTTCAATAACTGAAAATTTGTTTTAAAATGTTCACAAATACCCCAAACATGTTCAGTACTTATTGGGCATTATTGCTTCATTGATGGAAGAACCTTCATTAGTTGAGGTTAACTGTTCAAGATCAAGAGCTATGAGACTCTAACAAATTTCAGCCCGTCCGTTGCCATGGGTCCACCCTTTCTAGAACAGTTAACGATTACAGGCTCAACATAGAAAATTAAAATTTTCTTTCTCTAGGTCGTGCTACGGAGTTTGTGCAAGTGGGCCCGGATTTTCTCGAGGAAGATATCGCAGCACCTATGGATTCGTCCGCTGTACAGTGATGCTGTTACCAACAACAAACAAACAAACAAACAATCTTTCCCTTTTTATTCCCAGCAAAAGAAATCAAAGTTCAGATACGTAATTAGTTCAAATAAAATTTAAAAAATAATAATAATCAGTGTGCAGATTTTAAGAACATTCTTTTTGAGAAATTTACAAATAATCTGAACATTGAATCTAAATTGAAAATAATGCAATGGCAATTTTCTGTTTTAATGAGAACTAATATATGCTAGTTTTAAAAATGTCAACGATTCTGATTGCTACAAAAATGGCTGAAACACTGTTTGTAGCAACAATTAGTACAATGCACACGCGGCCATTGTGTCACTTAATTTCAGGCTGGTAGAGCGAGAATAAAAGACCAGGGATTATAAACTATGGGCTAACAATGACTGATCCATTGTGGTCATTGGATTATCGTATTTTTCTACAATTTTCCCCGTGGATGAATAAGAGCATCATGTGGCGAAATTTAATCAGCTGATTTTGCCTTATGACGGAGTCGTGTTTCTTTTCAGTGCATTGGGAATTGGGTTCAGATGGTCTCTGTTTTCTTTCATCTTTGAGCATTTTGTATATAGGACAAATATTTTTTTATTAATTTTTATTCTTGAAGCTGCGACTGTCATCGAAGTTGGAATGTCTTGTCGAGTGGTTTCCCCATACTATCTCTAGGGTCGGGCAGAGGGCAGTGTATTGTGTACAAATCTGATCAACTACATTTTATCACGTTCCCTCCCCTAAAACAAAAATCTACTAAGTGGATAACACACCAAAAGAGGAAAATGAGAATAAAACCACTTTTCCTAGTCCAGTTTCCACGTGGCATACAGATCAAATGTTTTATTCGCATTCACTGTTGTTATAATAGACATCACAGTCTCGTTTTTTAAGAGGTTTGGGGGGGGGGGGGTGGAAGAGGCTGCGAGTGGTCTAGAGATAAGACGTCGGTTCTGGACAAAAAGGTCTCGAGTTCAAATTCCGCTACAGGCGGTAGACGTGTTTCACTTCTCATCTGTTGTTTCTTCGTGGTTGTATCCTATGGGTAGTCCCTGGGTAGTATGATATTATGTCTAATTGCGTTACTCGGTAAAGACAGACTAGTAAAAGTAGGTCCCGTGTACAATCTGCGCACATTAAATAACCCTTGATGGTTATAGACCTAAAAAGGTATACCAAGACGGCCACTAGCTGCACGGGCATAAAATACAGCGATCAAATCTACCAATGCCGAAGATGGAAATCGGGCCGAAAGGTGCAGATATAGGGGGCTTGTCGTGAAGCAGCGACACAGAGCATATTCACGCCCAAATAGCAGCTGGAAACTGAGGAAGTAGTAAACTTCTTCCCTTCGGTTGATTATATTTCGCCACACGATGTTCCTAAACAGAAGAAAATTCCAAAATTCAATGAATACAACGGATCAATCACTGTTAGCACACTGTTTGTTATTCCTAACCTTTTATCTTGTTCTCTCGACCTGAAATTAAGAATCACAATGGCCATGGTAAAATAATGATAAAATTAAGGAGGAAGACAAGCCTTCGTTGCACTAGGAAACATGGAAATCCAAAGAATTTAGGTTACATAAAAAAAGAAAATGTTCAACTCGAATGTTAAATCAGTGCTATTATATGGCTATGAAACAAGGAGAATAGCAACAATGACAATCACGAAGAAACATCATCATCATGTGCCATACCGGTAGGCGTAGGCGATCATGTCCTTCCACAATGTTCTATCTACAGTGCATCGTATCAGTTCTGTTGTTGACTGTTTTCCATGCCTTGACGCCCAAGCTATCCAGTATCTTCTCTCTTTGTCGTCCGCGATCTCTCTTTCCTTTTATTTTGCCAGTTGTAACCAAGTATTCCAACTTTCCTCTTCTCATGATGTGCCCGAAAAATGTTGATTGCTCCTTTCTGATGTTTTTTAGGAGCTGCCTTTTTTGTGTTGGCCTCTTTGAGTACTTCCTCGTTGGTCTTTTTAGCTGTCCAGGGATCTTTCAACATTCTTCTGAGAAATCGCATCTCTGTGGTCTCTAATCGTCTTTCCATTTGTTTGTCTACTGTCCATGATTCGCTTCCATAGGTCAGAATTGGTTCTATATAGCACCGATGAACACTCTTTTTCATTTCTATTGACATAGATTTGTTGCAGACGAAGATGCAGGTATTCATTAATGGATGCTTGCGCAGAATACAAGGATGGAAATAACAGGACAAAATCACTAACATAGAATTATGGGAAAGTACCAGTTAAATACCAGTGGACAAAGAGATACAACGACAACGTTGGCGCTGGATAGGTCACACTTTACGGAAGCCAAGTGAGAGAATACACGACAGGCCTTTTTTTTGGAATCCCCAGCGGAAGAGACAAAGAAGAAGACCACAATAATCTTGGAGAAGACAGGTGGAAGCAGATTAAAGATAGGGAAGACGCGGAATGATTTTAAAATAATGGCAAGAAAGAGAACGGCTTGGAAAGTGTTTGTTGATAACCTATGCTCCACAGGAAGTGAAACAGAAGAAGAATGGCAGTGTGTTCACTCTACTATTTGTTACTACAGTGTTTCATATATTTGGAAGCAATTGAGTTGATGTTTCTAAATATACAGCTTCCAATCTCCTTCCACTCGATAAAAATAATTCAAGGCCCGTCTATCAAAGCGCGGAAAGAGAGTAGTACCATTAGGACACGATCGTTAGTTCACCTTCTTTGCTTCGGGATTCATTATTTTTTAAGGCTCTGAGGTTGATTGGACCGATGAAGGATCACACCTACTTTTGTGAATTCATCTGCTCTGTCGTCTCCAGAGATGCCACAGTGTGCTGATATATAATGCAGGACTGTTATATCTCTATTAATCTCCTGAATGAGCCTCCTTCGGGCTTGACACTGCTTGAATGAATCATCTTGCATCATTGAGGATGACAATTTGTGGGCGTAGCACCGCTTGTGCGGCCGTCAGTTCATTTCAATACGGATACGCAAGAGCCCAGCTCTTTATTAGAACAAAGAAGGTTATCACAGCGAATAATAGTGTAAGTTCCCTTATAAGCATTTGATATGGTTAAGTAGTAAAACTCTCCATATATTTAGTCTTTGTTTATAAACAAAAATGTGTATGTTTGTGTCATTATACGTGCCGAATGTAAAGTTGTTAAATTGCAGGGGCTCTTGAGGACTAGTTCAAAGGTGATGAATGAAGGATTAAGTGAATGCAAACAAGAAATACTTCATGCAAAACGCCAGAAGCAAAACATTATAGACGAGGATCTAGAAGTATAATTAAGCAGGTGGGCTGCTAATTGATTTGCACATAATGAGAGAGAGAGAGAGAGAGCTAAATTAATCGCCAATAGTTAAGTGGGTGATATTTTTTTTTTTAAATATTGCGACACGAATGCACGTTGGTATCTCGTGGTAACAAATTCACTCGCAGTTATACGCTCCTGCCTTATATATATAAGAGCTTTGATGAAAATTCATGTGGCTTATTCTTTTAGAATGACACAAGAGAGAGATTTAAAAACACGCTTGGAAAATAGTATACGATTATTTTGTTTTGGAAGTTTCTTTACTAGTTAGTTATGTAGGATCAGTTTTATTTACTTACATATCTGTGTGTGCGTGTTGTTTGTTTGTTCCTGCTGAAGACCTATTGAGCTAAAACGTTCAGATTTGTGTGGACTATCAATCACACAAAGCTTTTACCATACCATTTTTTCTATATTTTTTTTTCAATTCTCCCTTGGAAAATAGTAGGTTGTAGGTTTTCAAGCTGAAAAATATATCTGGCAGAGGGGTAATTGCGAGCTATGCACATAGCACATACTTACATATGTAAGTAATAACAGCGAGGAAGCGCATTCACCTCCAAATTATGTAGTATAGTCAGTGCGGGGAAGATAAATCTACCTCACTTCCATCCACTATATGTCACAGTTCCGGGACATGCTTGGTAGAGCTTGGAATGGGAAGAAAGAGGACAAAGATGCAGCAGCTCCGCAAGCAATGACGTGGCAGCAAGAGCGGCTACTAGCAGGTCACACAAAACGTGAAACACTCATAAACAATGACTTCAAGCTTGCACACCACGGGGCCAGAACTACACAGGAAGAGAGATGTTTTAAAATAAATTGAGGGGGTGGGGTGGAAAAGGTGGAAGAGGGAGTTCACTCTGGCCGTCTGGAGATGTCAAGGACAGAGGTTAAGTGCGGTAATTGGGGTGGGGGGAGGAAGAGAGGGAGAGAGAAGAAGACAGGAGGCATTCTGAATGGCACCGTTCGCTCGTGATTTCGTTTTCTTTTAAGTTGAAGTCAAGGTTATAAAGATTACAGTGAAGGCAAAAAAAAGGGGGAAAGGTGGAGACTGGATGTTGAAATGTTCAAAAAACACGGAAACAGGATGAGGTGTTGAAGGCCTGCTAGAGATAACAGTCCGGGCTGGGGTGAGGAAGGCGGAAGAACACGCAGAAAGCTCCAGGAATAAAGACGATTAAGTTAAGGATCTTTGAAACGTTATCTTTTGAGGGCATTTTTCTTTATTTTTTTAAAACCCCATTTCTTCAAATTCAGAGGGTCTGAAATTGTTATGATTGTGCCACCATCGGCTTTAAGAAATCAACATAGGTCTTTAGTTTACTAAATATGTATTAAGCAAACTCTTTACTCTCTTAAGAATTAGCGACCAAACAGGACAATACCATTGTATAAAACAAGGAGTCAGACAAGGTTGTGTTCTGTCTTGGAATTTATTTTCACGTTACAGCCAAAACATTATGAAACCAATAATAGACAAAAAAGGAATTAAAGTCAACGGTCACTACATAAACAATTTGCAATATACGAATGGCATAGTCTTAATAGCATAGTCAGAATGAACTACAAGAAATGATAGACGTAATAGTAAAAGAAAATAACAAGAAAGGTCTCAGTCTGAATAGTAGGAAAACAGAAGTAATGGTCATATCAAAGAAACAATCATCACCATCAGGCAGCATAAAAATAAACAGTACAAAACTGAAACAAGTGAAACGCGTGTTTTATGCGACAAATCTATGTCAATAGTAGTGAGAAAGAGAGTTCATCAATGCTAAACAGAGCCAATTCTGACCTATGGAAACGAACCAAGAACAGTAAACAAATAAATTAAAAGAACGATTAAAGGCCACATAGATTTCTAAGAAGAAAGTTAAGTTCCCCGGAGAGCTAAAAAGACCAATGAAGACATTCTCAAAGAGGGAGCTCCTAAAAACATCAGAAAGAAACAATCAACATTTTTCAGGCACATCATGAGAAGAAAGTTGGAATACTTGGTTAAAAGTGGCAACATATAGGGAAAGAGACATCGCGGACGGCAAAGAGAGAAGATACTAGGCAGCTAGGTGTCATGACATGGAAAATAGTCAACAACAGAACTGATACGATGCACTGTGGGTATAAGATTATGGAAGGACATGATCGACTATGCCAACCAGTAAGGCACATGATGATGACGAAACTCTTTACACTCGCATTTGTCCTTCGTTGCTTGGTCGATGTCGACCAACACAACTGTCAGTGTCGGACACACTTTGAAGCACAATTTCACCATTCCATGTGGCCAATCTTGGCAGGGTCCCCTAATCATGTCACAGAGTGTAAATCTAAACCCCTATCCCCTTCCAATTCAACAGATATATTCAGCCACACCATTCTGAGAAATTCTTCAGGCACGATGTACAGAAGAGCTCATGTTCCCTTTTCGCCTGATCCACATTATTCAATTGCACACAAAAGGAACAAATATGCAGCTCCCATATATCTTAGTGCTAATTGGCATCATCTTTAAAAGCTGTTCATATTTCCAAAATATACTTCGACTCAGCTTCTCTAACATCTCAAGTGATAGGTTAGTTAGAATAATAATATGAACGTGCTTAAGCCAATCAGTAAATAGCATTGTTCTTCATTTTCCTCTATGAACATCCATCTGACAGATATTAGATGTCTCGTCATCTTCTTATCCCCATAACCATGTGGGTGGTTGGGGCACCAAAGAAAGACTTCATTAACCTTCTTTTTTATGTCTCCTGTTTGTGTTCGCCATGTTTATATCACTAGCAAATGATCCGAGGGACGAAGTTTGCGTGGATGCGTTTTTTCTCTCTCCATTTTTCACACCCGTAACCGTGTGCTCAGGTGTCCCCGACATATAGGCAGATATTCTCCGCCTTCAGAGTTACTCTAATATTTTTGTATCGTTTTGGTTAAACTTCTTTTTCCTATTAATTTTTCCCGGACAGCGGCCATGTTTAACTTACTCTTCGATTTCCACCTGCCAAGGATTCTTTACCGCGCGCAGAATATACAAGGGACCTCCTGTTTTTCACCGTTTTCCGAGAGGGCTAGACATCTAATCTCAAAGGCCATAGACCAAGAGAGGTTAAAGCCGCGGATTCAATTTTTGTTTTGTTTTAAAGTTACTTTCCACTGCCCGTGGTGTGAATCGAACACGAGACTAGAGGCCGACGTCTTGCATCTAGACCACCTAGCATTCCATATTGATCTCCAATTTCTGTAATTCTTCGGGACGTCGTGGCCTGCCACATTTTGACGTTATCTTCGCACATCATTCTCTATCTACCTATCATTCTTCCTCCATTCACAGCTCTCGCAGAATGGACTTTTTTGCCAAACTAAATGATTGATACCGGAACAATATTCATCATCATCATCATGTACCCTGCCGGTTGGCGTAGGCGATCATGTCCCTCCACAATCTTCTATCTACAGTGCATCGTATCAGTTCTGTTGTTGACTGTTTTCCATGCCATGACACCAAGCTATCCAGTATTTTCTCTCTTTGTCGTCCGCGATCTCTCAACATTGTTGCACTTGAAGATAAAGTCCCGACGTCATCCAGTACAAAAGATGCTATTAAGATATGGCTCACAAAGGAGCACATACAATTTAATAACATGTACTTAAAACCTGAATTACTATCTCTAGTAAAGCAAAAACAGAGGACAAAGATTTTTCAAATAGATAAGATTATCCAAGAGCACGGTCATATAAGTTTGAGGCTGCCACCTTACCATGCTCATTTAAATCCAATAGAACTAATCTGGGCAAAATTAAAAGGACAAGTGGCAGATGAAAATACAACATTCAAAATATGCGATGTAAAGACTCTTGCTAATCTCGCTTTATTAAATATAGACAAAGATTATTGGGCTAAATGTGAAGACCACGTCTTAAAACAGGAAGAGGAATATTGGAAAAATGATGGTTTGTGGAATGTTCAACCCCAAACAGTTATTAATCTTTTAGACTCGTCTGATTCAGAATGAAAGTATATAGCCCCCACACTGTTGGCCCCTATATTACCTTAAATTATTTCAACAAACGGTCCTTTTCAGGACCACACAACTATGAAAATTGGACATACAGGTATACCTTGATATTATTATCGTCCGTCCTCGAACTGAGCAGACAATAATTCTCCTGGTGTTTTGTTTTATCTAGTTATTTCCCCATTACGGCCACGCCTTTACCTAGTGAAAATTAATCGTAAACCAGCAACTACGGTAATTTCTATTCTTTAGGGCTTCATAATTTACAATTTTGACAAACATCAAAGAAATATCGCCGCTTTAAGAAAACTGCAGCTGCAAGATATTAGTTAAATATACATTTAAAGGGTCTTTTGCATTCTAATAACATTTGGAAAATTTCAAAAGTATTTAACAAACGGTTAGACAGTAATAGCGTTTTGAAGTTGGGTATATGTTTTGAAACGAGCTATAAACTCATATTTATATGTATGATGCAAAAACTTACTAAGAATTGTAAAGTTGTAGTAATAATGAAAACTAAGTAGAAGAGATGTGTTAATACTAAATAGGCATGTAAAGACATCAATGATAAAGCAGATATGAAAATGTCTGAAGAGTATGATAAATATTTACTTTAGAAACTTCAAATAACAAAGCTAAAATCATCATCATGTGCCATACTGGTTGGCGTAGGTGATCATGTCCTTCCACAATCTTCTATCTACAGTGCATCGTATCAGTTCTGTTGTTGACTGTTTTCCATGCCATGACACCAAGCTATCCAGTATTTTCTCTCTTTGTCGTCCGCGATCTCTCTTTCTTTTATTTTGCCAGTTGTAACCAAGTATTCCAACTTTCCTCTTCTCGTGATGTGCCCAAAAAATGTTGATTGCTTCTTTCTGATGTTTTTTTAAGAGCTCCCTTTTTGTGTTGGCCTCTTTGAGAACTTCCTCATGGAACAATATTAGAACAGGTAAATGAATTTAAATACCTGGGAACAATGTTAAACTTTAATGGTAGATTAACAACAGGTGAGATGCAAAATAGCTCAGACAAAAGCAACTTTAGCTAAGAAGCGTAATGAAAACGTTATGAAAGTGGCCAAAGCAAAAAGAGTTATAATTTCCAATACTAGGAAGAAACAATCATCACGTTTGGCCATGTAATGAGAAGGGAACGGCTGGAAAATGTGATATTAATGGGCGAAAAGATAACGGGAAACAAAGAGAAAAGATGCCAG
Organism: Megaustenia siamemsis; assembly: GCA_032433765.1. Classification (NCBI taxonomy): domain Eukaryota; kingdom Metazoa; phylum Mollusca; class Gastropoda; order Stylommatophora; family Ariophantidae; genus Megaustenia; species Megaustenia siamemsis. Next base: position 63,542,100 of record JAVIAB010000024.1, read on the forward strand.
ACAGTTTAAGAGAATGGCTTGGCAGAAGGTCAACAACAGAAATGATATATAGATGTCGAGATCGAAAGTTGTGGAGAGACATGGTCACCTACGCCAGCAGGCACGGTACTTGATAATGATGAGACGATCGAGATACCTGGTCAAACCATTTCACTTCCCGTTTCTTCACAATATTCAAAAGATCATCATTTTTCATTCATGATCTAAGCTAGAGATACCAAAAACATGACGATAATATATTATTTCCATACACCGTATTTTATTCTCTTGCTTTACTGTAAGGGTCCATGCTTCACAAGCACGTACAAAATTGAATATATTAAGGGGGCGTATTAGCCTAGTTTTAGAGCCAACAGTGGGTGTTATCTTTCCAAACGGGTTTTAGCCCGCAAGTACTGCTGCAGTTTACGCTAGCCTAACAACAAAAAGGAGAATGAAAAAAAAACGCTCGTTCTACCTACTAATCTATCTATCTATACATTCGATTTCTTTCTTTCTCAACCTACCAATGTATATACAGACATCTACGTTCGATTTCTTTCTTTCTCAACCTACCAATGTATATACAGACATCTACATTCGATTTCTTTCTTTCTCAACCTACCAATGTATATACAGACATCTACGTTCGACACCTCTACTCGTAATATGGACGTGTATGCGTTCTGCCGCTTTACGACAAGCCGCGACATTTTGTTATATATAAATCTGTCTTGATTTCTAATTTAACCATCATTTGCCTGGGCAGCAGCCATTTATGGCCTACACTGATCGACCTTTGACCGCCATTGCTCGAGAGGACTAGACTTCAAATCTCATAGCCAAGAAACCAGGGAGGATAACGCCATTAAGAAACCATGGATTCGAAGAGAGAAAATACCGCTTCCTGCTGCGAAGAATCGAACCAGGACTTTCTCATCCAGGTGTCGACGTCTTCCCCCTAGACCACACAGTCTCCAAACAATTTGCAATCTACAAAATACTACTCTTAATTCAAGCAATGCTATCTTATTTCTTTTTTAAAAGCGGGTCTAGTAGTGTTTTGGCCAAATTTAAATGCTTCACATCCTGCCTGTCTCCCAGCATGAGCAGCATGAACGAATTATCAGCTCTTGTCAAATAAAATGTCATGGGTACATCGAGAGGTGCGCCCATTTAGAATGGAGCTAATCTCGTGCAGTGTGGAGATCACTGGTCTTAGTTCATTCATAACGAGAAAATAATAGACATGTGGGAAGTAGAGCAAAGAACACAACGGGGAGGATGGGCTAATGACTCAAACCTAACGCAGAAGAGCGTCTGGGTGTTGCGTGTACGATGGCTACAAATGTAGACGATGACTCAAATATAAGACCGGCTGGAATGTGAGCACGCAACATAAATAAAAATAAAAATAACACAAGCTGAAAGAATGGCAGATATTAGAATTGGAGACTCTGGAGAGAGAAATGAGAAAATGGGCAATGAGTGAAAAGAAACTGGGAAGAGAAATGAGAAACGTTTGAACACATTAACAGATTTATGTCGAACAAAAATATTAAATTGACAAAACGTAGAAAACTTCGAAAATTAATCAAACATGAACATGTATATATAAGGGAAAGCATGTAAAATGTAGTCTCGTCTCGTCTCTCTACTAGTTTAGCTGCTCGATACAATTGTTTGTTCATTTTACATGTAAAATGTAGTATTGTCTCGTCTCTCTACTAGGTTACCTGCTCGATATAGTGTGTTTATTTTACATGTAAAATGTAGTCTTGTCTCGTCTCTCGACTAGTTTAGCTGCTCGATACATTTTTTTTAATTTTACATGTAAAATGTAGTCTTGTCTCGCCTCACTACTGGTTTAACTGTTCGATTCATTTGTTATTTTATTTTAGATGTAAAATGTAGTCTTGTCTCGTCTCTCTACTAGTTTAGCTGTTCGATATAGTTCATTTTATATGTCAAATGTAGTCTTGTCTCGTCTCACTACTGGTTTAGCTGTTCCATATAGTTTATTCTATATGTTAAATGTAGTCTTGTCTCGTCTCACTACTGGTTTAGCTGTTCCATATAGTTTATTCTATATGTTAAATGTAGTCTTGTCTCACTACTGGTTTAGCTGTTCCATTTAGTTGTGTGTTTATTTTACGTGTAAAATGCAGCTGCAACAGAAAAGATCGCGGGCAAGAAAGCCAGTCATAAACTGTATAAACAGAATGGCATGTGACTGGAGAAGGAGAATCGTGCCAGTCAGGTACCATTTTTGTCGAAAATACACAAGATACCTACGAATGTCACCCACACGTCAAACGACGCATATCTGTGTGTTCCAGACACTGTACATTCATGCGTGTGTAGAGTAAATTGAACCAATGTCAAGTGAATGTATACCTTCTCGTGCAGCTTTATCGCTATCTGAACAGACTGTATGTTATTGATTTACGACATGTCGTAACATAATCTAGGCTGCATTTACTGCCTGAATCACTCCACATATCCTCAGTAAGGGGTATTTGATATATGCGGTGTTAGCCGGTATTTCACATATGCGGTGTTTGGGTTACACATAGAAGGATAGTATATGTAGTGATCAGTAGTTTAATTTCCAAAATTGTCAATGTTCACCTGCTCAATTCCCGGGTTTGGCTCCAACGCCCTAACATGTAAAATGGTCACACCTCGAGAAACCCCTTCCACTATGAGACTAAACCAGTATGACAAGGTACCCTCTTGACTTTATATAATGCCACGAATTGATATCCCAGTTATTTGTCACTATTACTTTAGTTGACTGGCCAATGAGTGTCTTTCCAGTAATATTAAATGCATACTTCTGTTAAACATTCAGAGTGATTAGATTAAGCTGTATCTTCAAATGTAAACACTTTTGTGATACAAAATGTAAATGGTATATCCCGAAACTCTCAGATTGGAAAATCTTTGATCCTTTTGTTACAAACACTAACTACTAAATATCATTCATACATGGGTATTTACTTAACCTAAAAATTGTACGTTTTGTGTCTGGTGTCACAAGTTGAAACCACTTCCATTAAATATATATTTTAAGAATAAGTGGAATGTAGAAGGTTCGTGGTATCGTCATCCATAAATGCCGCAATGTTTTCAAGATAGGAACTAAAATACAGGTTTTGAAATGAAAATAAACCGTTGTATGATGCACGCGCATGCCCCCCCCCCCTTTTTTTAAAAAAAGGGGGGGGGGAAGCGGTATGTGACAGAATGAGATGGATTTCTTGAATACCCGGCTTTCGCTTGACATGCGCTTGCCCTGTATAGAGGTACTGCAATACCCATCATCATCATGAGCCATGCCTGCTGGCGTATGTCTCTCCATAACTTTGGCCAAAACACTGGGCAATCTGGGGATTATATTGCTCACCATCTCATATCAACAAGCACATGGTGTTGGGAGGTTTACATTCATCATCATCATGTACCATGCCTGCTGGCGTAGGTGATCATGTCTATCCAAAACTTTCGATCTCGACAATTATTTATCATTTCTGTTGCTGATCTTCTGTCAAACCATTATCTTAAGCTCATTAAGCTCCCTTTACCTCTTCGTCCCTCAATTTTCCCACTTGTCATAATATATTCTGCGCCTGTTCCCTTCTGCAATACTAGGCCTTCTATAACAATAAATGCCACCATCACAGAGAATACGGTGATCCGTGTCTCTGTTGGACAGCCTGTTTTGGCAGAAGATTTTTCTAGGGAGACTGACTTGAAGGTCAAGACGAGATCTTGGTCAGCTGATGGACAGCGACCGTGCGCTTCAGCTTCTCAAACAAGCGCTAGTCATCAACTACATACCCTATCTATTTATTTCACACGTCTAGGAACGTCTAAACGCTACTGGTATTGAGGGAGCTACAAGCTGTGGCTATCACTTCTTCGACAGCCTAAACTATTGACATTTGACGTATTGTACAAAGTCCACAATGTGTGCGTCACTACTCAAGCAAACGGCACACTATTTTAACTTAATGTATGTGTTTAAAGACTGTTCTGATAGCGACATCGTTTCGGCTTTTATGGCGTACCAACAAGACAGAGAAGTGGCTAGGGAATCTGGCAAGTGTAGCATTAGCGTGTCCAACATGAGAATGGAGATACATGCAACAACGGCGGCGATAACATGGTTGGCTACACAGTAGTAGTATAGGTGGCTGTGAACTCAACAGAAAAGTGGAATAACATGCACCGAAATACAATAGATTTGGCACCGACTTTGCACCGACTTTGCACCAAAACGGTGCCAAAAAAAAAAAAAAAAAATTTTTTTTTTCGAATTCGCGATTTTTTCGAACTTCATAATTTTTTTTTTGGGGGGAATTTTTTTTTGGGGGGAATTTTTTTTTGGTGTTCGTCAGTTTGTCGAAATGGTTCACTGAGAGCTTAACTCAGGTAAATTCAAAAGACTCGGTGCTAATCCGGTGATCGCCTCTCGTTGTGTGTTAGATGAAAATGAAAGAGTATTTTAAAAGAGTATATTTGTGAAAGTAAACAGAATTATTTAAAAAATATGTATTTGTGAAAGTAAACTCAGAATTATTAAAAATAATAAAAAAAAAAGTCTCCCTTCAGGATTCGAACACGGGTCTACTACGTGACAGGCAACATGTAAAAAAAAATGCTGACAAGCAATAACATTGAAAGGTTAGTTTTGTCGAACGGTCTCCTGTGTTTCTGAGAGCTTAACCGCAGGTAAATTCAATAGAGACTCGGTGCTAATCCGGTGATCGTCGCTCCGTGTCCGGTGATCGCCTCGCTCGTGTTAGAAATTTGTGAAAGAGTATTTTAAAAGAGTATGTGATAAATAAAAAATATGTTTCAAAACGTTAAGAAATATAGTTAAATGTGATAAAACTGATTTTTAAAAAAGGCGAAAAATAAAAACTATGAAAAAAATAAGTTAACATACTGACGGAAAACTGTATGTTAAGTCAAGAAACTGGAATGACATGGCAGCTTTTGTTGACTGGGCTAGTGGTACTTGAGGAATGCTATTGTTAGGAAAAATCGCTTATTATTGTCAAGGAATCGTGGTCATTGTTAGGAAAATATGCTGACGGTCATTGTTAGGCATGTAACTGAAACTCCGTGTTTAGAGTTAAAGTTAGGTAGAGGCATAATTATGAAAAATCAATATTTAAAAAAAACGTAAAATGAAGGGAAAATTTAAAATTATAGGCGATCTCGTAACTGATTGGGTCGCGGATCTTGCACTACATTTTTTTAGTGCCACCCTCAACACCATCATCCCTTCATGTCCTATCATCATCATACCACACAAAGTTTCAAACCGATTATTATTCGCCGGCGGTGGGCATGTGAGGTGGAGGGGCGGGTAATAGGCAACATGTAAAACGAGTTGGTTGACACAGGTGTGTTATTGTAGTATCGCTAACATCATGTGCCAGGATAGCGGTTCTTGGGGAAAGATTATTGGTCGTGTGTGTTATCGCTACCAACATCATCATGTGTCGGTTAGTAAGGTGTGCTAATATTAAATAGTGACGCTCGCTCTTTCTCATTCAATGTAAAGCAAACAAAATTCTATATTTCACAATTTTATTAATACATCATATATTACTGTCCGGATGCTGATAATTTTAACCGTCTGGGTTTCCTACACAACCGCCCTCCATTTTGACAAAACCTTGATCAAAGCTGGAATAGGTAATCGGTGACTTTGCTGAAACATCCTGGGCATCCACACTGGCTGCCGGAGCTGTCGTCTGATTAACAAGAGTGAGGTCCCCTTGGTTAACAGAAAAGGGCGTGTAGTTGATGTTACCATAAGCGTTTTCGAGACTGCCTTAACGCCATGTGCCACCCTCAACACCATCATCCCTTCATGTCCTATCATCATCATGTACCACCCTCAACACCATCATCCCTTCATGTCCTATCATCATCATGTGCCACCCTCAACACCATCATCCCTTCATGTCCTATCATCATCATGTGCCACCCTCAACACTAGCATCATGTGCCACCCTCAACACTAGCATCTTGTGCCTCAACATCACCCTTCATGTCTATCATCATCATGTGCCACCCTCAACACCATCATCAGCCCTTCAGGTCCTATCATCAAACCACACAAAGTATCAACCAGCGAAATTCTCTCTCTCTCTCTCTCTGTCTCTCTCACATTCATGGTAAACCAAAACAAAATAAATCACTAAGATTTTACCACCATAACACACAAATTTAGGGTCATATTAAAAAAGTCGACCTTAAAACCATACAAATCTACTCCCATACTCATAAAAGTTAGACACATCAAACAGATAATTACTTCCAAACTCCAAAAAAGTTAGACCAAATCACGCCTCGATCGTTCTCTAACATTGCCTCGATCGTTCTTTAACATTGCCTCGATCGTTCTTTAACATTGCCTCCAGCGTTCTTTAACATTGCCTCCAGCGTTCTGTAACATTGCCTCCAGCGTTCTGTAACATTGCCTCCAGCGTTCTGTAACATTGCCTCCAGCGTTCTGTAACATTGCCTCGATCGTTCTGTAACATTGCCTCGATCGTTCTTTAACATTACCTCGAGCGTTCTCTAACATTGCCTCCAGCGTTCTCTAACATTCCCTTGCTCGTTCTCTAACATTTTCATTAGTTGGAGTCTTTGTGTTGCCTTCTTAGTGAGATTCTCTACGTGTTTCTTCAGGCTCAATTGTCAGTCTAGTTGTATTCCTAAAAAAATCTACTTCCATACTGATACTAGTTAGACACATCGATCAGATAGTTACATCCAAATCGCAAACATTTTACCCCAGAACACAAAAATTTAGGGTCATACTCAAAAAGTCGACCTTAAAAACCATACAAATCTACTCCCATACTCATAAAAGTTAGACACATCAAACAGATAATTACTTCCAAACTCATAAAAGTTAGACACATCAAACAGATAATTACTTCCAAACTCCAAAACCCCCTTCCTATCATCATCATGTGCCACCCTCACTCTCTCTCTCTCTCTCTATCGCATATCCAAGCTAACTCAAGTCAAATAAAAATCATCACCAAGCCACACAAATTGACACATCATCACCATGTGCCACCCTCAACACTATCATCATCATCATCATCCACCCTCATCACCCCTTCCTATCATCATCATGTGCCACCCTCAACACTATCATCATGTACCACCCTCATCACTATCATCATCATGCGCCACCCTCAACACCAGCCCTTCATGTCCTATCATCATGTGCCACCCTCAACATCAACCTTCCGGCTTGGACGGAGGAACTGTTTTCCATCAGTCGAGTAAATGAAACAAACCCCGTTACATATGTGTTGAAAGACGATAAGGGCGATGAGATAGAGGGGTCATTCTACACACCGAAAATTCAAAAAGTTGGAGACAAACTCATCATCCCTCCATGTCCTATCATCAAGCCACACAAAGTATCAACCAGCGAAATTCTCTCTCTCTCTCTCTTTCTCTCTCTCTCTCTCTCGCTCTGTCTCTCTCTCACATTCATGATAAACCAAACCAAAATAGGCTCATATTAAAAAAGTCGACCTAAAACCGTAAAATATTCCACTACAACACAGACCGCTAGACTGAACAGTACTATGAAAACAAACGTCCGTGAATCAAGCGCGCTTATAACACGAAGTCTCACATCCGACTAGTTTAAATATAATCTGGTAAATAAAAGTTAGGAGGCAAGGGCAGAAACCTAGGAGGTAAGGGCAGAAACCAAAGAGGCAAGGTCAGAAAACAAGGAGGGAAGGGCAGAAACCAAAGAGGCATGGTCAGAAATCTAGGAAGCTGTGTTAGAAAACAAGGAGGCGAGGGCAGAAACCTAGGAGGGAAGGTCAGAAACCTAGGAGGCGAGGTCAGAAACCTAGGAGGCGAGGTCAGAAACCTAGGAGGCGAGGTCAGAAACCTAGGAGGCAAGGTGAGAAAACAGGAGGAAGGTCAGAAATCTAAGAGGCGAGGGCAGAAACCAAAGAGGCAAGGTCAGAAATCTAGGAAGCTGTGTTAGAAAACAAGGAGGCGAGGGCAGAAACCAAAGAGGCAAGGTCAGACATTTTCATTATTTGGAGTCTTTGTATTACCTTCTTAGTGAGATTCTCTACGTGTTTCTTCAAAAAGCTACTCTCATTCTCATACTAGTTAGACACATCGAACCGTTCGTTATTTCTAAAGCCAAAAAAAAAAAAGTTTGGCCAAATCACTAACAATTTACCCACAGAACAAAATAAATATAGACTCATATTAAAAAAGTCGACCTCAAAACCATAAAAATCTACTCCCACACTCATCTAAAGTTACACCAAAACCGCACGAGATTTGCACCGTGCAAAAACATGCACAAGTTTGACACGCGCACCAGTTTGGCACAATGCACATTCGGGCGTAACAATCAGCATTCGTAAGGGGCGTAACAATCAGCATTCGTAAGGGGCGTAACAATCATAAAAGTGATTTTTAAGTAAATTTTTTTTTGGTATGGGGATGTCTATTGGTGCATTGTGCCAAACTGGTGCGCGTGTCAAACTTGTGCATGTTTTTGCACGGTGCAAATCTCGTGCGGTTTTGGTGTAACTTTTAGATGAGTGTGGGAGTAGATTTTTATGGTTTTGAGGTCGACTTTTTAATATGAGTCTATATTTATTTTGTTCTGTGGGTAAATTGTTAGTGATTTGGCCAAACTTTTTTTTTTGGCTTTAGAAATAACGAACGGTTCGATGTGTCTAACTAGTATGAGAATGAGAGTAGCTTTTTGAAGAAACACGTAGAGAATCTCACTAAGAAGGTAATACAAAGACTCCAAATAATGAAAATGTCTGACCTTGCCTCTTTGGTTTCTGCCCTCGCCTCCTTGTTTTCTAACACAGCTTCCTAGATTTCTGACCTTGCCTCTTTGGTTTCTGCCCTCGCCTCTTAGATTTCTGACCTTCCCTCCTTGTTTTCTCACCTTGCCTCCTAGGTTTCTGACCTCGCCTCCTAGGTTTCTGACCTCGCCTCCTAGGTTTCTGACCTCGCCTCCTAGGTTTCTGACCTTCCCTCCTAGGTTTCTGCCCTCGCCTCCTTGTTTTCTAACACAGCTTCCTAGATTTCTGACCATGCCTCTTTGGTTTCTGCCCTTCCCTCCTTGTTTTCTGACCTTGCCTCTTTGGTTTCTGCCCTTACCTCCTAGGTTTCTGCCCTTGCCTCCTAACTTTTATTTACCAGATTATATTTAAACTAGTCGGATGTGAGACTTCGTGTTATAAGCGCGCTTGATTCACGGACGTTTGTTTTCATAGTACTGTTCAGTCTAGCGGTCTGTGTTGTAGTGGAATATTTTACGGTTTTAGGTCGACTTTTTTAATATGAGCCTATTTTGGTTTGGTTTATCATGAATGTGAGAGAGAGACAGAGCGAGAGAGAGAGAGAGAAAGAGAGAGAGAGAGAGAATTTCGCTGGTTGATACTTTGTGTGGCTTGATGATAGGACATGGAGGGATGATGAGTTTGTCTCCAACTTTTTGAATTTTCGGTGTGTAGAATGACCCCTCTATCTCATCGCCCTTATCGTCTTTCAACACATATGTAACGGGGTTTGTTTCATTTACTCGACTGATGGAAAACAGTTCCTCCGTCCAAGCCGGAAGGTTTGATGTTGAGGGTGGCACATGATGATAGGACATGAAGGGCTGGTGTTGAGGGTGGCGCATGATGATGATAGTGATGAGGGTGGTACATGATGATAGTGTTGAGGGTGGCACATGATGATGATAGGAAGGGGTGATGAGGGTGGATGATGATGATGATGATAGTGTTGAGGGTGGCACATGGTGATGATGTGTCAATTTGTGTGGCTTGGTGATGATTTTTATTTGACTTGAGTTAGCTTGGATATGCGATAGAGAGAGAGAGAGAGTGAGGGTGGCACATGATGATGATAGGAAGGGGGTTTTGGAGTTTGGAAGTAATTATCTGTTTGATGTGTCTAACTTTTATGAGTTTGGAAGTAATTATCTGTTTGATGTGTCTAACTTTTATGAGTATGGGAGTAGATTTGTATGGTTTTAAGGTCGACTTTTTGAGTATGACCCTAAATTTTTGTGTTCTGGGGTAAAATGTTTGCGATTTGGATGTAACTATCTGATCGATGTGTCTAACTAGTATCAGTATGGAAGTAGATTTTTTTAGGAATACAACTAGACTGACAATTGAGCCTGAAGAAACACGTAGAGAATCTCACTAAGAAGGCAACACAAAGACTCCAACTAATGAAAATGTTAGAGAACGAGCAAGGGAATGTTAGAGAACGCTGGAGGCAATGTTAGAGAACGCTCGAGGTAATGTTAAAGAACGATCGAGGCAATGTTACAGAACGATCGAGGCAATGTTACAGAACGCTGGAGGCAATGTTACAGAACGCTGGAGGCAATGTTACAGAACGCTGGAGGCAATGTTACAGAACGCTGGAGGCAATGTTAAAGAACGCTGGAGGCAATGTTAAAGAACGATCGAGGCAATGTTAAAGAACGATCGAGGCAATGTTAGAGAACGATCGAGGCGTGATTTGGTCTAACTTTTTGGAGTTTGGAAGTAATTATCTGTTTGATGTGTCTAACTTTTATGAGTATGGGAGTAGATTTGTATGGTTTTAAGGTCGACTTTTTTAATATGACCCTAAATTTGTGTGTTATGGTGGTAAAATCTTAGTGATTTATTTTGTTTTGGTTTACCATGAATGTGAGAGAGACAGAGAGAGAGAGAGAGAGAATTTCGCTGGTTGATACTTTGTGTGGTTTGATGATAGGACCTGAAGGCTGATGATGGTGTTGAGGGTGGCACATGATGATGATAGGACATGAAGGGTGATGTTGAGGCACAAGATGCTAGTGTTGAGGGTGGCACATGATGCTAGTGTTGAGGGTGGCACATGATGATGATAGGACATGAAGGGATGATGGTGTTGAGGGTGGCACATGATGATGATAGGACATGAGGGATGATGGTGTTGAGGGTGGTACATGATGATGATAGGACATGAAGGGATGATGGTGTTGAGGGTGGCACATGGCGTTAAGGCAGTCTCGAAAACGCTTATGGTAACATCAACTACACGCCCTTTCTGTTAACCAGGGGACCTCACTCTTGTTAATCAGACGACAGCTCCGGCAGCCAGTGTGGATGCCCAGGATGTTTCAGCAAAGTCACCGATTACCTATTCCAGCTTTGATCAAGGTTTGTCAAAATGGAGGGCGGTTGTGTAGGAAACCCAGACGGTTAAAATTATCAGCATCCGGACAGTAATATATGATGTATTAATAAAATTGTGAAATATAGAATTTTGTTTTGCTTTACATTGAATGAGAAAGAGCGAGCGTCACTATTTAATATTAGCACACCTTACTAACCGACACATGATGATGTTGGTAGCGATAACACACACGACCAATAATCTTTCCCAAGAACCGCTATCCTGGCACATGATGTTAGCGATACTACAATAACACACCTGTGTCAACCAACTCGTTTTACATGTTGCCTATTACCCGCCCCTCCACCTCACATGCCCACCGCCGGCGAATAATAATCGGTTTGAAACTTTGTGTGGTATGATGATGATAGGACATGAAGGGATGATGGTGTTGAGGGTGGCACTAAAAAAATGTAGTGCAAGATCCGCGACCCAATCAGTTACGAGATCGCCTATAATTTTAAATTTTCCCTTCATTTTACGTTTTTTTTTAAATATTGATTTTTCATAATTATGCCTCTACCTAACTTTAACTCTAAACACGGAGTTTCAGTTACATGCCTAACAATGACCGTCAGCATATTTTCCTAACAATGACCACGATTCCTTAACAATAATAAGCGATTTTTCCTAACAATAGCATTCCTCAAGTACCACTAGCCCAGTCAACAAAAGCTGCCATGTCATTCCAGTTTCTTGACTTAACATACAGTTTTCCGTCAGTATGTTAACTTATTTTTTTCATAGTTTTTATTATTTCGCCTTTTTTAAAAATCAGTTTTATCACATTTAACTATATTTCTTAACGTTTTGAAACATATTTTTTATTTATCACATACTCTTTTAAAATACTCTTTCACAAATTTCTAACACGAGCGAGGCGATCACCGGACACGGAGCGACGATCACCGGATTAGCACCGAGTCTCTATTGAATTTACCTGCGGTTAAGCTCTCAGAAACACAGGAGACCGTTCGACAAAACTAACCTTTCAATGTTATTGCTTGTCAGCATTTTTTTTTACATGTTGCCTGTCACGTAGTAGACCCGTGTTCGAATCCTGAAGGGAGACTTTTTTTTTTATTATTTTTAATAATTCTGAGTTTACTTTCACAAATACATATTTTTTAAATAATTCTGTTTACTTTCACAAATATACTCTTTTAAAATACTCTTTCATTTTCATCTAACACACAACGAGAGGCGATCACCGGATTAGCACCGAGTCTTTTGAATTTACCTGAGTTAAGCTCTCAGTGAACCATTTCGACAAACTGACGAACACCAAAAAAAATTCCCCCCAAAAAAAAATTCCCCCCAAAAAAAAATTATGAAGTTCGAAAAAATCGCGAATTCGAAAAAAAAAATTTTTTTTTTTTTTTTGGCACCGTTTTGGTGCAAAGTCGGTGCAAAGTCGGTGCCAAATCTATTGTATTTCGGTGCATGTTATTCCACTTTTCTGTTGAGTTCACAGCCACCTATACTACTCACAGTACGTCGTTCACGTAGTCTTCTTGACGGACTCACAAAGTGTGTTACACGACAAGACAGTGTCAGCAGCAGGAGTTGATGCAGTTCTTGGATGGTTCTACAGTAAGCGCGACGACCTGTGTGTACTGTCCAATGGGTAATGATTGTGTACACGGCAATGAAGCAGCCGATAATTCGCTGGCAGCTCTGACACTGATAGTATTCTAGATAAAGAGGACATCGCCAAGTTTTTGTTTACTCCTTACGAGAAGAGAATAGGTGGGACATTGATGTAAAAATTGAGACTGGAGAGTCTAAAGGTGGAAAAGAGTATGGAAGATCCGGAGAGCTTGGTAGGAAAAGCAGATGTATGTACAACCAACACATTACAGGAACAATCAGCCTGTATACGCTTTGAGTTTGCTGGGACGGACGGTGGATCGGCTGTGAAGATGCTCCGACTGCAATGAAACTGATTCCGTGAATAGAACAGAAGATTGTTCCAATGCCGCTTTTGTTCCCATGTTCTAATTTTAAAACGCACCACAAATTTTAAAAAAAATATTAAAATATTCCTACCATCTTCTTCTTCTACTGGGATCATGGCCCATTCAGACTTCCAGATCTCTGGAAGTTATTGCACAATTGTACTAGGGTTGTTCTCAGGTCATCCAGCTCGCTGTTCCTCTGTGGCTCCATACGCTAGGACTGGTCTTGCTCTTCCTGTGTATAGTCGCTCAAGATATTGCTGCCTGCTCCCCAGTCCGTTCCTGCTAATTTCTTCATAATATCTGTTCGTTTTCTAGCTGTTTTGTTTGCTGCTCTATCTATCTGCTTTATTCGTGTTATTCTGCAATCCACGATGACGCCAAGATATGTTGGGTTTTGTCAACAGGAAGTGTGTGGTCTTTATCTTCAAATTTGAAAAGTGCGTTTCTTGATAGGCTGAAAAATGTGCATGTAGTTTTTTATTTTTATTTTGTGTTTGTTCATTAAAGGTTAGCAGCCAGATGTCTTACATTCTGGAGCTGGCCAATGGCATAGATTCTTCTCGTGCCCATATCGCCAGCGTAGATTGCAGAGTGTAATCTGGGTGGAATGCCCTCTACGGCGTCATTTATTAAGGTTAGAAAAAGTGTTGGGGATAGTACTCCGCCTTGTGGAACACCTCTGTTTTGGTTATCTTACTTAGTTTAGAAGACTGTTCCAGTTCCGCTTTTTCCCATGTGTTCTCATTTTAATGCGCATCAAATACAAAACGATATTCAAATATTCCTACTATCTTAAAAAATATCACTAATAAAAGGGAAAAAAATGTTAAATATCAATTGGCCCCACGTGTACAAGCGCAGATACAGAAAATTCCAGTGTTATGTAATGATATATTGCGATTCGAACCGTGCCACGAAACTTTCAAAAAATGCTAAGTCACAAAACATAAACAACACGTCACAAAGAGCATCGACTGCTCCCAAATGTCAGAAGTATGAGCTGTTAGAAAGCAGTTTCTTGTAAAACTCGCAACGAATTTTAGAAATGAGAAATAATTGTAGTGATCTCAAGTATCTATAGGAGGTTAACAAAGTAAGTAAGAACTGTACAACAAACACAAGGCAAATTAACGTTATATTACCTATTATCAAAATAAATGGTATCTGAGCTGACGAGCAGTAGAGAAATGCCACGATGCTATAATTAAACAAACGTAAAATAGCACAGCTTGGATGTTAGTCGACGGCTTGTCGGTCATTATCAATAAACAATTAATGAGAAGCTTTCACGAGATATACATTTGGCTCCGCAACTGAACAAGGGTGTATACATAACAAAGAAAATGACATTTTGAGTTATGCTACGTCAGCTAGAAAGAAATGTAAGATTTACTACATATTTCCTGATTAATAACATTAACTTCTCTCTCTTGTGTATTTTGTGTTCAAGTATTCCCCTCATACACATATACCATGTTAACAGAAGAAAAAGTTAAAACATTGATTGGAGTACTGGAACGGTAACTTTATCGCTGGTCAACGCCCACAATCTCAAAAATGTTATCTAGATCCGTGGATGAGGGAGTTTGTGTGCGGTAAAAACATCACTTGACGTACATCTGGTAGTTTAAGTGAGGTAACGTACATTTGATAAGTTTGTGTGAGGTTAATACATTACTTGACGTACATTTGACAAGTTTGTGTGAGGTTAATACATTACTTGACGTACATTTGATAAGTTTGTGTGAGGTTAATACATTACTTGGCGTACATTTGATAAGTTTGTGTGAGGTTAATACATTACTTGACGTACATTTGATAAGTTTGTGTGAGGTTAATACATTACTTGACGTACATTTGATAAGTTTGTGTGAGGTTAATACATTACTTGACGTACATTTGATAAGTTTGTGTGAGGTAACAACATCACTTGGCGTACATTTGATAAGTTTGTGTGAGGTTAATACATTACTTGACGTACATTTGATAAGTTTGTGTGAGGTTAATACATTACTTGGCGTACATTTGATAAGTTTGTGTGAGGTTAATACATTACTTGGCGTACATTTGATAAGTTTGCAGAACGGCTTGCGTAAAATGGTTTCTGGCATGATCCACACAACATAGTGATGAGTGACCCACACAACATGGCGACAAGTGATCCACACAACAAAGCGATGAGTTGTCCTCGTACAGGATGCATGAGGTACATACGTTTTACATCAGAAGAGAGAGTGAACACCACGTCGATAGCCACATAACACGTCCTGAGATAGCAGTTCAAGGGACAGCCCTTCCCCAACACCTGGGCTTACAATAAGATTTTCCATAATTATCGAAGAGTGCACTTTACAGCCACATAGTATTCATGCCTCCGCCAGTCATAGTTGACTATGAATTTTGCAGCGCCCCTATGAAATGTTATTTTTTCTTAACTTTCGCCATGTATTCTCTTTTTCTATGAATCTGTCTACTCCCTGCTTAAGTTGGAGCTTTAGAGTGTTTCCAAAGACTGCGGTCTGCAGCTCTTTCCAGGGTGCAGGGTTTATACTCAGAGTCTTCATGTATATATAAATATACATGTGTGGAAAAGTCCTCCTCTCAATGACGTTTAAATAAAAGTAATAGCAATGATCATCAGTAATCAAGAAAAGACGCTGGAAATGTGTTGGGTATGTGATGAGATAAGATAATCACCGAATAGGAAAGAAAGCCCTAAAGTGGGAAACAACAGGTAGGAGGAAAAGAGGCCGACACAAAGAAACACTTTGAAGAACATTTATCAAAGAGGCAAAGGCAGCAGGAATCGGCTCCCTCAATGAGATCGAGATATTTGCACAGAATAGAGACAAATGGCGAGATTTGATAAACGATTTTTGCAAGGACTGAGATTGCTAGAAAGAAAATTTCGAAACAGGGAAAGGGTATCTGAGTCTATGCCCTATGGGCCAGTTACGGCTCGAAAGGTTGATAGAATAGCAATGACCGTTTGAAACAAAAAAAAGTCCAACTCTCAATATGAAACACATGAACAAAAGGCGACTGTCTCACTAAAACAAAATATACAACATTCCAGCGAGAATGGGAGAAGAGGTACAACCCCCGTCACGTACTGCGACATCGTTTAGGGCACACCGTGTGTTTGTTGACATTTCTGTGTGTCTTCAACGCTGACACATTTGTGAGTCATGTTGTCAGTATTACGTCATGCCAGTGACGTCTTTCTTTCCCATTACATATTAGAAGAAGGAAGATCTGACCTCGTGTCCTCATTAGTTCCGTTAACTAAATAATAATAAGAAATAAAGAAGAATTTATAATAAGGACCGCACGTATGTATTAGTTTATATAGATCTGAGAACCCCTGTTGGCCAAATTATGTTTAGTGCTGATCGTCAACAAGCAAACATATTTGTAAATGGTTGGTTGTAAAAAGAAGATTAAGAAGCACTGGCTTAGCAAATCAATAAATCCATTATCTGCACTAACTTCCGAGTTCGTCTTGGAGGTTCTCAGTAATTGTTTGGAGACTAACATGAGATTCAAGAATGTTTCATTGAAAGCACAGCGGGTGAGGTATGTGTGGAAAAGGGGAGTCTTGAAGAAAGGAATGAATGTTAGGAAGCGTGCATTTTCCTTCTCGCCTTCAATATCGCCTGGAGCACAAATACAACAAACATTTTCCTTCTCGCCTTCAATATCACTTGGAGCACAAATGCAACAAACATTTTCCTTCTCGCCTTCAATATCACCTGGAGCACAAATACAACAAACATTTTCCTTCTCGCCTTCAACATCACCTGGAGCACAACACAAATACAACAAACATTTTCCTTCTCGCCTTCAACATCACCTGGAGCACAACACAAATACAACAAACATTTTCCTTCTCGCCTTCAACATCACCTGGAGCACAACACAAATACAACAAACATTTTCCTTCTCGCCTTCAACATCACCTGGAGCACAACACAAATACAACAAACATTTTCCTTCTCGCCTTCAACATCACCTGGAGCACAACACAAATACAACAAACATTTTCCTTCTCGCCTTCAATATCACCTGGAGCAGCAATGCAACAAATATTTTCCAAGAGTCTTTTCTGGTACCATTTTATTCAGATCATTATGTCTTTCCAATCTTTTTTTTTTTATTTGTACATCTTCCCAAGTACATTTTGACGTTTTCCTTTGCCCAACCCCCCCCCCCCCTTTTCCAAATCTCATGTGGTTGCGAAAAGGGCTTGCCATGCAATACTCTCCAGTTTGCTGATTGTTAAACAAGCCTTATTGAGGGCTGTAGTACACTTGGCTTCCTACTTACATTATTCATATAATAGCACACAATCTCAACATAACCTATTTCTATTATTCTCCTTGTGAACTGGACTACAAAGGACAAGAGGTCGGGCTCGATCCTGACCGACTGCTTCCGGATTCACCCAGCCTGAAATGGGTACCGAATTTTTTCTGAGAAAGTAAAACGGCACGGGCGTAAGATCGACCACATTACCCCAAAAATCATGTGCTGAAGGTATGTAAAAAAGTATGGCCACTAACACCATATTCCCTATACGCCACTTGGCGTGACGGGACTCTCTACTTTTTTACTTATATAAATAGCTGACTTAAGACTTCTTTTAGTGAAAGTCTGGTTTAGTCATATAACTTAAGAGAAACGATTGATCTCCCCTTAGTTGGCGTTGCAACAAAACTACAGCAGTTCTCAATGACTAAAAACTACTTTGTTATGGTTTAGTGTATGACTTTACCCTCGTGGTGTTTCTCATTTCTCTACAATTAGGGGTCTTAATAAAGTGCAGTGTTACTCAGGGAGTTACTCTTCCGAACTTTAATTTATGTAACTAAACGGAGGACTGGTTGGTCTCGAGGCAAGACGCCGGCCTCGAGACAGAGAGGTTGCGGGTTGAAATCTCGGCTACACCGGTTGGTATTTTTATTTATGATTTCTTTCTGTGGCAACCACCCCTGGTCTCAGCAGCGAGGACCGGCTTGAAACGTCAATTACTCATCGATGGAAAAAATATGAGTACCTCCGAAGACGGAGTTACTGCCGGTACGGCGAGGGACCCCTGTGCACACGGCTGCCAGGGAAAAATAGATTAACACGCAAAATTCAGTTCTTAGTCTCTAGGGACTTCATCAGAGGTCAAATCTGATGAACGAATAAAAAAAAATTTAACTTATCTAGGACTTTTTTTTTTCTTTGCTTCATAGAAAGTTTCTGGCTAGAACATTTTTGTTGGGGCGAACTCGCACAAAACTGCTTATACCAACAGACTCGATTAACACAACAATTCAGCTTCAATAAACTCGCCGTCGTTGTCATATATAGTGACAACGCTCTATTATTTTTTTTTTCATAACCTCTTCCCATGTCCCCACTGCAAGCTGCAGCAACCAATAATTGTAACAGAGCGTAAAGTAAAAATAATAATAGTAATAAAGTAAAGGTTACCTCCACGCAATGGTTGGTGTATGGAGAATATGGTGTTTGTAGATATATTATTCTAAGACCACGGCACATTTTTGAGTGATGTGGTCGGTATCACGCCAGGCCGTTTTACTTCCCCAAAAAATCTCTGGTACTAATTTTTAGAGGCTGGGTGAATCCCGGAGCCTTGTCGGTCCGAAAAAAAACCGCCACGTCTTGGAATCGAACCAGGACTCTTCTGATCAGGAAGGGGAGTCAAGTAACATGCAAAATACAGACAACCGCGCAAGGAACTAGAATCAAATAAGGACTAGAAATAAACAACTTCACAAGGTAGACGGTGTGTTACAACCCGCATACACTAACTTTAGATCGGGCATTTTCTGAGTTCTGAGCTTCCAAACCTTTTGGTTCCGTGTTGTTAATCGCGACCCCCTTTTAATTAACGATGCTGTTGACATGAGGTCGTGCCATCTTTGCAAGACACGATGAGTTTAGTTTCATGGCAACAATCGACATAAAAAAAATGAGTGCAGACTATGCGGTATCTGGCCGCACCTGTGAAAACTACGGACCAAAATTGACGTTAAAAAACGCCCGAAAAGGGCGGCCAAGTGATATTATCAACAGGTGCCATACCGATTGGCGTAGGCGATCACTTCCGTGCACAGTGTAAATTCTCTTGTTGGCTGTTTACTGTACCATGATACTAAGCCACCTTGTATCTTCTATTTTTGTCTCTCTTTCCCTATATTTTGCCAGATGCAAACACGTATTCCAACTTTCCTCTCCTGTGGATCCTTTCTTTCTTATATTTTTTAGGAGCTCTCATTTTGTGTTTGCCTCTTTGAGAATCTCCTCGTTGGTCTACTTCGATGTCCAGGAAGCTCAACATTCTTTTGAGAAATCCCACCTATGTGGTTTCTTTTTCATTTGTTTGTCTATCGTCCACTCCCTTAGGTGAAAATAGACCCTATATAGCACCAATGAACTCTCTTTCTCACTTCTACTGACACAGATTTGTTGCACGATTTTTTTTTTAATTATCTCCGAAATAACACTTTGGCATGTGCTATTTTGAGAGCTAAGCAGGATTGTAATAAAATATGTGGTATATATGTGAAGCAACATGGAACCTCCAGAGATAACAGCCAAGATCCCGGACATAACACCCCCCCCCCCCCCCCCCCAGAAAACATGGCAAGCCTCATAGTAACGCTCCCCACAGATTGGGTGGGAACCCGCAAGTCCAAGTCAATCTTCCGTCTCCATTTCACACCTCTCACAGAGTTAATACTTTAATAATCCAACTGCACGTATTAGAATTAATGGCGTCTCTCACGGTTGGAAACCGCTTTCTTAACAGAATTAAAAAGAGAACCAAACCTTGAGCCATCTAAACAACCATTATACAATTTATAAATCACTAATAACGCTAATCCTGTAAAATCAAGAAAGATTTATAACTACTTATACAATCACGTACAAGTGTCCATCCACTTCTTGATGCGAGTCCACATAATGACATAACTAAAAGTACAAGTTACGGAAGGGGCCGGTATCGCGTCAGGTCTCCCTACTATCCCAGTATAGGGGAAAATAATTACACCAAAGGCTAACTAACCACTTGTTTACATGTGTCCTTTTGTTCCCGTGTGTGTTCTATCAGGAGGTATGAGACGGCCTGACCAGGTAAATTATAGCGCAAATGCAACTCTGGTAAACAGAGCACACATTCGTGCAAACCAAGCTTATCACACCAGCACGATTTCGAGTCAGGGACTAGCAGACACATTAGATATAACAAAGCTTTATAGGAGAGTAGCTGAGGAGTAAGCAAGGATGTCATAATCTCATGGCAACAGGCAAGGGGTAGTGTGGAGAGGCAGACACGTGATGAGATGATTAAAAGCTGGTAATAGAATATTGGGGGCCCAACAAACAGAACCGGCCACCGGATAGCACAAACACTTAGTCATGTCCTACTGTGTGCTTCGAAACTCATTTCCGATTTCAAATCTGATTAAGTTAGAGAATATAAAATAGTCACCTAGTTGTAGTCAGGGACAAAGTAAGAAGCACAAATTGTATCAGATTAGATAAGACAAAGCACGCACTAACGACTCAGGAAGAAGGGATGTGGAAATATAAGTAAAGGAATAAGGAGAAGTGAGGGGAAACTTGCCCCAGTTGAGGACGAGCAAAATAGTATTAATGAAGATATGGATGATAAAACAAATGGACAGGGCATCTAGAAATGAAATCTGCCCTGGGTATCAGCTACAAACATGTAGGACCATATACAATAGATATGGCAGCACACAATACCTGGACGGGTTTAGATTCATTGTATTTATATATATATATATATATATTAACTGTGACATTTTGAACAAGCTGTAATACCGAGGCACGGATAGTGTATTTATAATACTGACTATCCATCAATGAGGCCAGGGTATCAGGTACTGTGTGCACATTATGATAACTTCTCAAGAGTCCATTCTCATTAAATGTATAAATCACTCGATTTTATGTCTTTCAGTTTGATGTTAATTTAACTACTATTTCTATTGTCGTTATTTCTAAAACGTTTCTGGACTGTGAGATTAAATGTTTTTCTCAAGCATGTAATCAAACAGTGTTTGACTGTTCTCTCTCCAGTAACTGATATAAACCATGAATGACAGAAATATACTGTTTATTAACTGCTACTTTGATACTCGAGTGTAAAAGTGACAGTTTATATACCACTGTGTTGTTCATTAGGCATATCCTGTTTCTTCTTTAATGACCACGTGCTGTGAATTATTCATTCTTCGGCTGCCATGCAAGTGCATAAGAAGACGAGATTGGACTGGAAAGGAGATGTGACCATCTCATCCCAGAGAGGGCAGATGAGGACAACATTTGTGACTGAAGTCAGCACAGCAATGTACTTGAAACACACAGTTTGTTAGTTGGACAGGTGATCTATTTTTTTTTCACATTGTATCTTAGGCATGCTAATTTTCTTAATGTACCATCATCATCATCATCATTGAGTGCCGTCTCCGCATCGAAGGTTGGCTACCATGGAGCATAATTCCACTGCTTCTTGCTTTGATGGTGCAGGTTGTCATAGGCAGTCTTGTCCATCTTTTGATGTTACTCGTCCATGTTAGTCTTGGTCTGCCTCTATTACCCTGTATTTTCCCTTCCAATATTACTTTTAGTAGGTTGTTGTGACTTTTAACATGCCTCAAAAATTTCATTTGTCTTGTTCTAATTGTGTTTAGTAGTTCTCTTTTAATTTTTGGTTGTTTTAAAACTTCATCATTTGTTCTCTTTTCCTTCCATCCAATTCTACCTATTCTTCTATAATTCACATTTCAAAGGCTTCAATTTTCTGTTGTGTTTTCTTGTCTAATGTACATGTTTCTGCACCATACAAGAATATACCAGCCACAAGCATATTATTAAAGCGTGGTCGTATGTTGCAGAAGTTTATATTAACTTTTATCTTTTAAAATGTGATGATCAGTTCAAGTAAGATTGTCTGCCTCATCACACTAAACTCGACAACATATCATCAACTACTTGGGATTGAGGACAGAAGGCAGGCCCTGGCCATGCTGAAGTCAGATGTGCTAACATCAAAGGTGCAGTTGTATTATTTGTTTACATTAAACTGACAATTACCATTTTAGGAAGTGTAACAGATTGCAGCTATGGTATTTATTACCCACTAACCTGGTGAAAATGGGTTGATTCATGTACACAATTCAACTAGAATAAATCTCACACTGTACAAATATAACTTTCTTTTAGATGTTTTATCATGATGTTATTTCAGTTTGTTATGTAATACACCTGTATAACAGCATATTTAAGATCATCATCAAGTACCAGGCCTGCAGGCGTAGGTGATCATGTCTCTCCACAACTTTCGATCGACAGTTATTTATAATTTCTGTTCTTGACCTTCTGCCAAGCCATTCTCTTAAACTGTCTGGTATTTTTTCTCTTTGCTTCCCTCTATCTCTTCGTCCCTCAATTTTTCCAGTTGTTACAATATATTGAAGTTGTTCTCTTCTCATTACATGGCCAAAAAATGATGATTGTTTCTTCCTAATATTAGAAATAGGTTCTCTATTTGCTTTGACCTCTTTCAGAACGTTTTCATTACTCTTCTTAACTGTCCATGGTATTCTCAACATTCTTCTGTAAAACCACATTTCTACAGACTCCAGTGATTTTCTTGTCTGTTGTCCTATTGTCCATGATTCACATCCATATGTTAAGACTGGCTCTACATAACATTTCAGAACCCTTTTTCTTGTTTCTATTGTCAAAAATGGATTGCACAGTATCTTCCACATTTTTTGGAAAGCTGCTTTTACCTGATCCATTCTGAATCTCACCTCTTTTGTACATCTTCCGACTGAGGTTAACAAAGTGCCCAAATATTTAAATTCATTTGCCTGTTTTAATATTCTTTCACTTGTCTTTATTTTGCACTGAGGTGATGCGGCCATATTTAAGATATACAATTAAAATCACTATTTCATGCATCATTTAATGGACTGTGTCAATAAATTGGATATTATTCCACAATACTGATTAAACTATAACTATCTTAAGGCCATGACATTTGAAAGAGATCAATCATGCTTGAATCAAGTTGTATGAAATAAATGGAAATCACTATCGGAGGCTATCAGGTCTTTGACATAAAACTAGGCCGTATATGCAATGTCATAACTAAGAACAACTCATATAACCTAAATCTGAGTTTTTAAGATTGTAATGTGATGAAGAGTAATCACCAATACCATGTTAAGCTTGTGTTAAAAAAAAAATTATAATAATTAAATAGTTTTAAAACTCATAACTTTTTTAAAAAATAACAGATGTAAAGGCACAAATAAGGTATCATTGTTTTAGTTTATTTAAAAAAGAACACTTGAAAATTATATAATTGCAGTTTACACAATCTATTAGAGAACAGATTTCTCCACCTCATAATATTTGTTTGTTAAGACTATAAGTCTTCTGGAATGGCATCCAAATTGTTACACTCTATGAGTATTCTGTAAGACATTAATGTTCACTCAAGCCATCTATTTGAACAATTTTGAACTCATTTACTGAATAACTGTAATCAGATTAATTACAAATTTGCAAAATGTTACTTTTTATGTCGTGAGGTGACTAAGGAGGTTGATCGATGGCTTGACAAGCTGTCATTGTAAAAAGTATTGTTATGGAAACAGAGCCATAGATTTTGGAAGCAGTAATCTCTGCAATATGTGCCACTTTGGAAAGGTTTCTGTTTTTAAGATTGTGGTCATGCCCTATGTGTCATCTTCGGTTCGAAAGGACAATAGATAGATGTTACTTTTTAACATAGATCTAAACTAGGTTTTCTAAAGTAGTGGTATACTACCACCTCCTGGAGGTGGGGGGTGCTTAGAATGATCCAGGGAAGTGCAGATTATAAATAAGGGGGCAAAAAGAAATGAAGGAAACGGAATTTAGAAAAAAAGCCTGTTGCTGTGATGAGCTAAGATTATGTGTGTGCTCTATAGACAAATGAAATCAGAGCATTTTACTGATGTTCAGTAAATCAATGCATACCTACAGTAATCAAATATTTTATAAATGCAAGAGATTACGGCCTGACTGACCACTGTGAACCATTTGTTTAGCTTGCGGCCAGACATGCCTGTTGTCTTTCAAGTCTGGTAAAAACGTGTTGCATCCATTCTGATAAAAGTAATAGGCTTAGGTAAGACAACATTTACTTTCTTAGAAATTATTGGCCAAAACACTAGGCAATCTGTGGATTATATTGATCGCCTACTCATATCAACAAGCAGACGGTGTCGACAGGTTTACAATCATCATCATCATCAAGTACCATGCCTTCTGACATAGGTAACTATGTCTCTCTACAACTTTCAATCTCGACAGTTATTTATCACTTCTGTTGTTGACCTTCTGCCAAGCCATTCTCTCTTGAGCTGTCTTGTATTTTTTCTCTTTGCTTCCCTCCATTTCTTTGTCCCTCAACTTCCTCAGATGTCACAATATATTCCAGCTGTTCCCTTTTCATTACATGGCCAAAAAATGATGATTGCTTCTTCCTAATATTGGAAATTAGCTTTCTCTTTGCTTTGACTTCTTTCAAAACGATTTCATTACTCTTCTTTGCGGTCCATGGTATTCTCAGCATACTTCTGTATAACCACATTCCTACAACCTCCAGTGATTTTCTTATCAGGTTTACTATACTCAAATAGAAGTGTTGTGTAGAATAAGTGTAGTTATTTTGTGTCGAACTTATAGTGTAACAAGCCTTAGAGGCAATGCAGCAGGAGATTGACGCCTGGGAGTCATGACCCAAGTGGGCCCACTTCTGATGATCGGATTGCTTCCTGTTGCGAAGCTCTATATAAAGAGTTTCCTATTACCAAGGTGTAAAAAGGTGACATACATGAAATCAATTTTAATTTGTTTCTGATGGTAAATAAGGTGTGTGTTAATTAGAAAACAAATGATTAAAATAAGGTATAGTAAATTGAAACTACTTAGTAATTTTTAATTGTATATTGATTATTTTTGATAAATTTACTGGGCAATTGAATATATGTATATATAATAACTAATATGAAACTCTTTGTACAGAGCTTTGCAGCAGGAGGCAATCCGATTAGAAGAAGTCCCCCTCGAGCAAGTGTTTCCTTTAGCTTCCTGACACTCTAGAGGAGATGGGCCCAGCAGGATCATGACTCCCAGGTGTCGATCTCCTGCTGCATTGCCTTTAAGGCTTACACTATATTTTCGGCACAAAATAACTACACTTACTTTAAGTAACACTTCTGTTCGAATATAGTCTTACTTACCTATCTTGGCTTTAACTCTGCACCTCTGCAGTCGAATACAGTGACTACTACTTGCAATGCTCCTATATAGGCGTAGACGTGGAGTGGAACCTGCTAACAGGTAATAAGTATGGGTTGGCCCGACTCCTTGCAACCACCCGGTGTAGCCCACCTACAGTTGATAATGTAATTTGTCTCATTTATTGCAGTGCCTCGTACAGGGTCACGGTGTAAATTAGTCCCTAGTTATCTGACCATCAGGCTATTGGGGACTTCATTGTCTGAACCGTCGGTGCCGCAAATGCCCACTGTTGCTCACCTATGGTCAGTGGTGTAACTTCTTATCGCCCAGCCTCTTATATTCCATATTATAATATAAATGTAATAATACTGCACTTTTATTGCAGGGGGACTGGGTGGTCTAGAAGAAAGACATTGCCTTGGGACAAGAATCCAGTGTTTCACCACAGGTGGTGGGAGTTTATAACAAATCAAACCTGTGGTTTCTTCGTGGCTTTACTCTGGGAAGTGAGATCTGATGTCTAGGCCTCTTGGAAAGTGGCGAAAAACAAAGAGGTGCCGTGTGCACTTGCGTACTTTAAATAACCCTCGAAGGTTAAAATCGAAAAGAGTAGGTCAAAAATAGCTAAGCAAAATCTACTTGTCCACACCGAAGACGGATGTGTCAGGCTAAAAGGTGCAGATATCGTGGTGTTGCTGTAAATTAGTGGCACAATGTATCCACGCCCACTTAACAGGTGAATGCTAAGAGGAAGAGAGCACTTTATCAATTATAAATTCATCTTTTGATAACTGTTTATGTACTCTCATTTTTATATGGCAATTGTAGTGTATAACCTAGAGGAGCTATACTAGAGGTTAAATGGATTGTGCCATATAAGAAGCAGGTACAACTCCCAAGACAATAACGGCAAGAACTGCAAACCTCATAATGATGAATTAAAAGATATTTTTACTCTTCATTGCCATAAATGATATCATGGCTGAATCTAAGAGAAAATATATGTAAGACGCATGTTGTGTTGAATATCTGAAATGTGGATTTATTGAGTCATCTACAAATATTACATTACCTATTTGCTTGATTTGCCAAAAAATGTTTATCAAATGAGGCTATGAAGCTTTCAAAAACGACAAGAACATATGGCAAAATCTCATATTGATAAGAAAAATAAGGAAGTAATAAGGATTTATATTATCTTCAGGCACTAGAAGAAAATTTTGTGAGTCAGCCGACATTGATTAAACTCCTTTCAGTAGCAGTCAAACAAGATGAACATGGATTGTGTGCTTCTTACAACATTTCATTAAAAAAAAAAAAAGTAAAGTACCCCCGTCACGCCAAGTGGCATATAGGGAATATGGTGTTAGTGACCATAAATTTTACAGACCTTCGGCACATGATTTTTGGGGTAATATGGTCGGTATTATGCCTGTGCCGCTTTACTTTCCTAGAAAAAAATCCGGCACCCATTAAAGGCTGGGTGAACCCGGAAGCCGTCGGGATCGAACCCTACCTCTTGTCCATTGTAGTCCAGTTCACTAACCACTGAGCTATCGCGGCTCCCTGCAACATTTCATTAGTGACTACTAAATCTAGAAAACAGCATACAATTGGCGAAGAGCTAATTCTACCAACTGCAACTGAGAAAATATGCACTATACTACATAGGCCAGCATCTGACATCACTAAGAAAATTTCCTTCAGCAAAAATACAGTGCAAAAGAATATTGACGAAATTGCTAGATTTATTATATGAGTATTAAAAAACATCCCATCATCGAGAAGCTTGATGAGTCAATTTAGCCAGGAAATAAAGCCTTACTTTTAGTATACGCACAATTCATTAAAAAGAAAAAAGAAAAAAATTTTAACCAAGAATTATTTCTCACTAACAATTCCCCATACAAAAGAAGAATTGATATTTCATGTTTTGAATAGTTTTTTTTCAAAGAAAAGACATCCCCATGAGTAACAACATATTGTTCGTATCGTTACTATTTATGGTGCTCCAGTGATGGCAAGGCATCACAAGGTTCTCTTGCATATTTAAAAAAAGCGGTTCTAAAAGTATTTGCCGTACACTGTAATTTTTTTGATCGAACATTTAGTTGGAAAAAATCTGAGTGAATGTAAACATAGGTCATTATAATGTATCATTAATTAAAGCAATCAATAAAATCATAAGTAGATCATTAAAAGAAAGACTGCTTGGACAACTCTGTATGAATAGAAAAAATAATTGAATCACTAGCTGCTTTGTACAGAAGTTCATTGGCTATCAAAGGGTGCATCTTTGGATCGGCTTTATACTTTGACGCGTGCCAGAGTTTATTGAAAATGAAGATTTTGGCAATAACAGCCAACTTGATTTATTCCAAACCTGACATATATTATTTGACAGGCTAGTTTCATAAATTTAATGAAACAGATCTACAGCTCCAAAGCAATGCTCTAAATTTAATTAAAACAAAACTGATATTTCTGTTTATGCCAAAACTTCTGTACAAACGTAAATTTGGATGAGCGGAATTCAGTCAGTTTCCAAATTTATCAACAGCTGAAAAAAAACATGATGATATGCTCACCTATTGTCAGCATTTGGAGGCTTTCCAATATGATTTTAATCAACAATTTTATAATATTTTTACAATGAGCATACCTGATGGAGATTTCGACCTTTTTTCAAGTACAAACACAGAATAATCTATAATATTACAAGAACAGATAAAAGTAACAACAAAGAAGGAATTGAAATTCAAATTCACAGAAGGCTGCCAGCTGTTCTGGCTATAAAAAAGCATATACCAATACTTTATCTTGGATTACGGCCAAAAGTATAAAAGCAATTGATTGCATTTCCTTCCTTCATATTTAGTGAAACAAGGAATCAGTGTGGTCACAGATCTGTAAGCTAAAATGAGAAACCAATTGCAAATAGCTTGCTGTGGTGATTTAAAATTCCTGCTGACAAAACTAGAGCCGAACATTAAAAAAATTGATGTTACTATGTTCATCCTTCTCGCTATAATATTTTTTCATTCATGTTTTAATATAATAATATTATTATTATTAATATAATATATTTATGGCCTTTGGTGTCTTGGCAGGCGGTTGGTAGCAAGCAATCACAATAAGTCAGTAGTTTGGTAAAGCATTAGTGTCTCATACTGGGTGCTGCTTTACTGAACAGCTTCTCTCGTGGCTGAATTTGCCAATCCTGGGCAGACAGATCCATCCACAGAACAAGCAAGGTGTATTTGCGGTACCTGACCTTGTCTCCTTTAACTTGCACCTTTTGCCTTCTGAATTTGACATCACCATCAGCACTGTCTCGAAAGTTGCTGTGCCATTCCACATTTTACCAGTTCCCTTCACTTACAGAAAATTCCCTCAAGGAAGCCCTGCAAACATCCTTATATCTCAGCACTGGTCTGCCTTTTATATATCTATCTATTGTCCTTTCGAGCCGAAGACGGCACATAGGGCAGAACCACAATCTCGAAAACAGAAGCCTTGCATGCCAAAAAGGCACATATTGCAGAGATCACTGTTTCTAAAATCTATGGCTCTGTTTCCATAACAATACTTTTTACAATGACAGCTTGTCAAGCCATCGATCAACCTCCTTTGTCGCCTCTTACGACATGCTTGGAAGGTCACAGTGTCACTATTCTTTACTCCCTCATGATATATATAATATCATTACTTTAATTCTTTTACTATAGCTAATTTTAATAAATAATTTTATAATTACAAGCTTCAGTGAGTTTTTTTTTTTTTTTACATCTTTCTTTGTTATGAATTACATGACAGAATTGTAAATTTATCAACAGATTTTTCTCCATTTGCTTAAATTAATTAAAGAAAGCAGATTTGCAGGCTGGGGTGTGTTGGAAACCACTGATGGTTCTGTCTAACCAAATCAAGCAAGAGGTGATATAAAATATGTAAAAAGAAACAAATAATGTTCTGTTCTATTCATGGAATCAGTATCTCTACAGTTGGGAATTTCCCATATCCGCTCCACTCATGTCACAGCTCCCATCAAAGTGCAGTGGCAAATTCTGTTGACATGGTCAACCACCTTGTAGCCCTAGTCTTGGTGCACAGCGATAATTCCAAATGACTTCCATCAAATAGAAAGTACAGCTACTTCCTTACTCCAGTTCCCTCAAAAACACACATTTAAAACAAAGCAACTGAAATGGCTTAAGCGGCTGCGTTAGTCTCTGTAAAGACAGGACGACATGCAGACATTTTGATTTTGCATATTCGGTTAGTGACCGTTAGCAAAGTCAAACTTCAGTGCAAGTCAACAAAGCCGGCTACATAAGCGACAATTTCAAAGGACACCACCAAAAGAGTGCCCACTGTACTACCTACTTAAATTCACTCAATTAAATAGAAAAAAAAACACATAGAAACCAGTCAAAACAGCACAAAAACTTTTAGTGTTGGCACTTTCTAGTAGGGCCTGAGCAATGGCTACAATCTTTATACAGGAAGTCCAAGGAAAGGGAATAAATAAGATTATATCTAAATGAAATGGTGCTTGCTGGATAATGTGAATATGATTGGCAAATTAGAAATTAAATATAGTATAGAAAATTATTACTAAATGGTATATCATTATTATAATTAAAAGATATAAAATTGTAAAAAGCAGCAGACAAATTCAACAATAATAAAATATATTTTTTAAATGAATATCTCCCAAACTTAAAATATCAATATTTTCAAACGCGGAAACTTAAAATGTAAGACCATTATTAAATAAATTTCTTTAGTTACTTATCCTCAATATCAGGTGCCATGTCGGCGATCTTGTTTTTGCACATCATTTAGTCCTTCATGCATGTCATAATTTCAGTCAGCGATCTTTTATTATGCCATTTCGAAAAGTTGTTCAATATTGTTTTTTCTTGGTTTTCCTCTGCTCTTCTTTCCATTCATTCCGCCTATTTTTATAGTATTCTCAATGCCTTCTTTTCACATGACATGCCAAATAAATGTAGATTGTCTCTTTCATATGATATATCTGGTTTCTCCAGCTCGTTTTAAACATTCTTCATTTGTAATTTTTGCTACCCATGGAATTCGTAGCATTTTTCTGATAGACCACATCTCAGCTGCTTCTAATGTTCTTTGTGCAGTCTTGCTTATCGATGATGATTCACTTCATATAGTAGAACAGATTCAGTGTAATACTTTAGGATATGTTTTCTAACATTACACATTGACAATGATTTGTTACATAGGACATTTTTCATTCAATGGAATTCTGTCTTTGCCTGTCCTGTTCTGCTTCTAATTTCTGCAATGTATCTGCCATCTGCTGTTATTATTAACCCCAGGTATTTTAATCTAATTACTTGTTTCAGGATTTTTTTCTTTTTAGTTTTTACTCTACATTCTTGTGTGTTTATTTTCTTTGATATTATCATAGTTTCCGAGGGTCAAGCCTTTTAGTTCACTTTCTATCACAATTTTATCTAATACATTTTGTAGACCTTGATTTTTTTTTTTGCTATCAATGCTAAGTCATCTGCATATATGAAGTTGTTTATATTGCTTTCCCGTACTTTAATGCCAGGTTTGTTCACAATAGTCATTAAAATATCTTCACTGTACAAAGAAAATAAATCTGGTGATGATACACAGCCCTGTCGCACTCCATGTCTTATTAGTTCATATTGTCCAAGTTGGTTTTCAATTCTAATAGCTGCTTATTGTTCCCAGCATATATGTTTAATAATCCCCAGTTCTTTACTATCTATATTTATATTTTCTAGCATCGTGATCATCTGTTCATGATTGACTTTATTGAAAGCTTTGGTGTAGTCAATAAATCACAGGTATAGATTTCTCTGTACCTCCAAGGCTCTCTCTCTCCAGTGTTCTTAGGGCATAAATAGCATTTTGCGTTTCTTTTCCTTCAACAAATCCAAATTGCTCGTCTGCTATTTCTCTTTTTATCTTCTGTATTGTTATTGGCATGATTCTTAGCATGATCTTTGTAATGTGACATAATAAATTAATAGTTCTATATTCATCACATTCTTTTGGTCCTTGTTTATTGTGGGCAAAGCTAAAGGTGAATTGTATAAAATCATTAGGGATATGCCCGCTGTTATAAATGTCATTCAGTAACTTTGTTATTATTTGTTATTCCTACCCCACCCAGAGCTTCTAATTCTTCTAGTGATATATTATCTGATCCTGAAGTCTTTCCTTTTTTCATGTGTTTGATGGCATCTACTATTTAATCTCCAGGTAATGATGGTCCTTCATAACTTATGATGTTATCTGCTTCTGGTGTTAGTTCTAGTCTTTCTTCTCTATATAACTCTTTGAAGTACTCTGTCCATCTGTCTACATTGTTTTCTTTTTTCAGCAACATACCACCTTCTTTTGATTTCAAGCATCACTATATATGGTTTCTGTACTTCTCAATTCACTAATGCGTTGACTGTATGTTTTTTATTGTGATAGTCTTCTATTTGTTTGCATTGTTCATTTAACCACTTCTCTTTTACTTCTTGGTATTTTTGTTTTATTTCTTTATTTAGCTTATTATACTCTCCTTGTTCATTTTGTTCTTCTTTCTTTAGTTACAAAAGTCTGAAGATGAACAGTCTCTCAGTATGAATATCAGCTGTTCTACTACTACTACTGGTGGTGAGTTTAAACAAAAATGTTTAATAAATTAATACATTGCAAATAATAGGGATAGGGAATAGGCAAATCGTTGCAGTTTGCAGTGCTACGGTGTAGCTGACTGATAGCAGGAGCAAGTAATGGGGTGTAACCAGTGGCGTATACTTAATATAAGCAAGGCAAGCATTGCATGCCTTCAAGAGTTGCGAAAATGATAAACCAGTCAGTGATCTATCCCCCATCCAAACTTAGCCCTTGCAGCATTGCTCAAAAATATATTTTAAAATGTTTTTCTCACAAATCTGAATTTTTCCAAAAATTAGTGCTGGCAACACTGACGTTAAAAGAAAATTGTACATGTCCAATCGTTTTTTATGATAGTTGAACTAGCCCGCTCTGAAGCAATTTTGAAGTTGCTTTCGTTAAAATAGTCCCTTTACATATAAGCGCAGTGATATACTGTGTGTGTTTTATTAAATCCGTGTCTCCACAGTAAGCTTGCGATGAAAAAAAAAATAAATACATTTTATGATTCAATCACTATTATAACAATTTAGCACTGGCAAATATAAATTGATTGATGAACATTTATTTACTGGTGTGAAACAGTGCAATTTCTATGTTCTAGTACTTTTATTTGAATGTTAAACTAATGATAACAATGCAAGCAATTATAATCTTGAATGCCTACACACACACTTGTTTAGTAAACCATTTCTGGTAATTTTTGGTACACGTCACGTGATTTTACTCAACACACACGCACATTTACACAGCGATGTGGTTTCGATTTCAAACCTTCAGAATTCAAAACTTCAAACGTGATTTTAATCAGCTGATATTTAATATTTTGTGTTTGTACAGAAACATGTATTGCTATTGTTAATTACTAAACTTAGTATATTTGTTTACTGTGGTTATTATGGCTGATTCTATTAATGATGTTGTAGATTTATTTGAGCGACCGTTTCAATCGCGAACATTTAATGAAAATTGGACCTGGTAAAAAAGGGCAGACCGATTCCTGCGTTAAGCAGTTTGAAACGAGAAGGAACAAAATGTGTCCGTTCATTTAACAATGATTTATATAAGAAAGTCGTTTGGCTTTGTGGTTCGGAATCATTATGTAAGTTATTTTGCTGGCCATGTATATTGTTTGTAAATGACACTTCGCCTTGGAACAGCAGACAACGCGGGTATTCTGATTTAAATAATTTACATAACGCTATTTCAAGACACGAAAAGTCTGAAAGTCATATTCACGCTTGGATAGCGTTACAAGTGTTTGGCTCCAGCAGAATTGATGTTCAATTGGATTTTCAGAAAAAGAAAGTATTATGAAACACAATGAAACAGTTAAAGAAAATCGAGAAATCCTAAAGAGGTTAATTGCTGTTACTTGTTTTTAGGAAAACAAGAATTAGCTTTTCGTGGTCACAGCGAGGGGAGTGATTCCACTAATCGTGGGAACTACATTGAAGCTTTAAATTTATTAGCAGAGTTTGATGAAAAATTGCATCAGCATCTCATGACGTCAAATATATTCACGGGTCTTTCCCCATTAATACAGAACGATCTTATCCAAAGTGTGAACAATGTAATAACTGCAGAAGTGAAATTTCAGATTCAATCGTCCAGATTTGTCGCCATCCTAATTGACAAGACCTCTGATGTAACAAACTTGTCTCAGCTGTCAGTTGTTTTTAGATATATTTATAATGGTAATATTTACGAAAGTTTTATTGGCTTTCATGACGTTAGCTCTGACAGATTTGCACAAGCATTGTCAAAACTGGCTTTAGACAGTCTTGATCAATTTGACTGTAGAGAAAAACTAGTAGCACAAACTTATGATGGTGCAGCAGTAATGGCAGGCCAATTGAATGGTGTGCAGACGAGAGTTAGGGAAGTTGTTTCTCAGGCATTATTCATCCATTGCTATGCACACAAACTTAATCTAGTACTGTCTCAAGCTGTCTCATGCATAAGTGCGTGTAGAATATTCTTTTCGTCACTTAGCAGTTTTGCTTCATTTTTTACTCATTCAGCAAAGAGAACACATTTGTTGGACACCATAGTGAAAAAACGGTTTCCCAAGCTGGCGGCAACCAGATGGAATTATTCCAGTCGTTTAGTACAGACTGTTTCTGAATATCATAATGAATTAATAGATTTATTTGAATGCATTTTGGAACGACCTGGTGATTGGGATCACGCAACAATTAATGAGCAGTTGGATTTCTGTCAAACCTAGGAGATTTTGAATTCAATTTCCTTTTGGCTGTGTTCACCGATATTTTTTCGATGACAGATGTTGTATTTAATATCCTTCAGTCAAATTCACTGGACATCACATATTGCTCTAGAGAGATAGTTGAGTTAAAAGAAAAATTGTTCACAATGCGCAATACTGGCTTTGATTCAATTTGGGCCAAAATAGAGTTCAAGTGTGGTCCTCCAACAAAGAGAAGAAAGCGAGAATCCTCAGTTATCCCAAAGGATGAGTACAGAAGGCTGTATTGTGAAATTCATGATACGGTAAACTGCCAGTTACAAAGCCGGTTTGATTCTCTGTCAGATTTGTCATTTCTTGAAATTTTTGACTGTAAGAAATTTTTAACATTTTCAAAAGAGTTTCCAGAAGAGCAGTTTTCCAAACTGAACGGAATATATGGGAAATATTTTGATATAGTAAGACTGAGATCTGAATTAAAGGCAATGTTTGTATCCCAACACTTTAAAGAAATGTATGTGTCCGACATTCATAGATTTCTTTTGAACAAAGGACTTCACAGTGGTCTTCCAGAACTTCATAAACTTTGTGAATTAATATTGACAATTCCTGCATCGTCGTCTTCAGTGGAACGTTCGTTTTCTGCATTAAAACGCATTAAAAATTTCATAAGGAACTCGCAGGGGCAATGTCGTCTTTCTGCTCTATCAATGATGTCAATTGAAAAAGACCTTCTTGTAGAGATGAAAGGCAATGATGACTTTTATAACAAAGTAACAGAGGACTTTAGCAGAAAGAGCCGCAGAATAGAACTGAACTTCAAATAACTGGGTGAGTAGAAATTATCATTTTTTAAAAGTTGCATGCTCTCTTTCAGACCCCAGGATACGCCACTGGGTGTAACTTACTGTAACTTACATTACACTCCTAAGGTATGTATGTATGGTGACACTGACTGACGACAGCTTTACATTACAAAAAAGTAAAAGGGACACAACAAAACAGACGTACAATACATGATGATACATGATTATATTACATATAAACACACAAACATACAACACTTCTAATACTAACAGTAGTAATACATCATTCTCTTGTCTTACTGGACTATTATTTTTACCGGCCAACTTATTTTTATTCTACACTAAAAAAGTGACTAAACTAACCGAATTATACATCATATTCATATATTACAATAACAGTTAATCAATTAAAAATAAATATTAGTTAAGATTGCGATTGTACATTTATTTATACCAAAAATGGAATGATAAAATGATACTATCCTTTACAAAAACATATATCTTAAGTAAAGATTCACTTCAATATAGCAAACTCTCGGATTGTATCTCATAATCATTGTTGCCCGTACACTGCACTGACTTGACTGACTGACTCATTCGACTATTTTCAGCTGGGTAGCTGTGCACACACAAGACAAGGAATCAATCATGTTGTTCCGACAAAAGATCAGTATAACGTTTGTTCAAATAAAAAAAAATACAAGCAACTCACCCACAAAATACACAAAGCAATTGTTAAAGCAGTCTTCAGGCAAAACAATTTCTGATCAGTCCTCATTGTGGTAGTATTGTAGTAAATCCAAGCGCTCAAATCATCGTATTTCCTTGTCGGTTGATTCCCTCTAGCCCAGACGTTATTGTGAGACTGCTGCTTGTCGACTTCCGCTTAGCCTCACTCTGGTGCTAGCTGGGGGAGATGGCGACCGGTCTCTCTCTCTAATTGTTAGTGTTTCCTGTTTGTTCCAGAGGTCGACATCAAAGCTTCTAGTGTTACTGAGTTACTTGATTGAAGCATTTCATGTACAATAAAATGTAATTAATTTGGCATATATATATATATATATGTGATTTTAAGTTTTTATGCCTAGTCTCCTGATTCAGTTAACTCAAAAATTTTATTTTTATTATATTGAGAAAACGAAAGTAGAAATTTAGTAGTAAATTAGTATTAGTTACAACAGACACTCAGACAGCCAAGTTCCGCGAGATAAAAATAATAAATAAATATTTTATTAACTGAGTAAAGATACTCTTAGCCATGCAACAATTTATCTCGTTTTGACTACTATTTAATAAAAATATGACATTTGTCATGTGGGCATATAATTGTATTTATTTTATATTATATACTTAGAAGAAACGACCAGAGAATAGAGAATCAGAATTACTATAAAATAACATCAAATTTTTAAAGATGGCATTGAGTGAGCAGCTATTTTTAACAGGACAAGATATTACGAAGTTTCTGTTAGTTCAGCTGCTCAACGCCATTTTATGTTTTCTGCAGCTATACTGCAACCCTGAATCTTCTTCATTTCTTCCTTTCAACTCCCTCTATGGAGCATAAGTCTTCAACAAACACTTTCCAAGCCGTTGTTTCCTTCCATTGTTTTAAAGATCACTCCATACCTTCCCCATCATCTTCACCTCTGCTTCCATCTGTCTTCTCCAAGAATACTTAGGATTTCCTGTCTTTTTCCTTGAGGATTCCAAAAAAAGGGCCTGTCATAATACTCTCAGTTAGCTTCTATGTGCCTGGCTCCAAAACCATCATCTTCATTGTATCATCTCTTTATCCACTGGTATTTGACTGGTACTTTCACATAATTCTATGTTAGTGATTTTGACCTGCCATTTCCATAATTTTATTCTGAGTAAGCATTCATTAATGAAGGTCTGTATCTTCATGATTATCATTTTTGTTGTTCTCCATGTTTCACAGACATATAATAGGGCTGACTTAACATTGTTGTTGAAAACTTTTATTTTTGTATTTAACCTAACTTCTTTGGATTTCCATATGTTTTCTAGTGCAACAAATGCTTCTCTTGCTTTTTGTATCCTTATTATGGTATCATTCTCATTTCTTCCTTTATCTATGTTACTGCTCATATAAATGTAGATTGTATGTCTAGTAGAGGTATTTCTCTTATTATTATTTGCTTATTTCCCGCTGCATTAATTCTCACAATTTTGGTCCTATTTCTATTTTCAGTCCCAGCTGTTGTGATCTCTCGTCAAGTAAGCCCATTTTAAGATTATGTGATAGTAGAGCTATGTCAACAGCAAAGTCTTGGTCATTAAGTTGCTTGGTCAGTGACTACTGGATTCCATTTCTGTTGTTCTGAGTTATTTTCATAATCTAATCTATGGCCATGCAGCCCACATGTTATTTGATATCTGTGCTTACTTCAGAGAATGACTAGGCAGGCTCTCAAGTGGAAAACATCAGGTCAGAGGAAAAGAAAAGAGGACAACCTTGAGAACACTGAAAAGAACTCTAACAAAAGAGGCAAGGTTGGCAGACATAGACTCACTCTCTATAATCAAATAGTTGGCCAGAATAGAGACAATCTGTGAGTGATTCAACAAACCCTACTATGTGCCACCTAGCGGCACAGGAAGGATCAAGAATATGAAGATATTTTGCAATTAAATGACTATGTTAAAAAAAAAGCTATCTTTACGACACACAGTACCATTGCTGGTGTATGCCGGGGGGGGCTTACGATAGAACCAGAGGGATAAAGGCCGATTGGTCAAAGCAGTCACCACGACGTGTGAGACTCAGAATTTTATGACTATGTTGTTGGTGTTAAGTTATTATTGTATATTTTTATTTTTCACAGAAAGCTGGAAGGTACAATAATGAGAGGCACATTTCCAGGATGACAAGACAGGGGCAGATGAAGAAGATGGTTTCAAGACATCAAAGTGAAAGAGAACTTGAACATGACAACACAAGAAGTGGAAGATCTGGCTAGGGACAGAGATTCTTTCAGTAGGGAACTGGTGAATGCAACATTCTGCAAAGGACATGCGACCTAATGATGATGATAATTATTTATATTTATAATGCTCCACAGTTGCTTTACAATATTGTGCTACCATCTCAATGCCGGACCGGACCACAAGACTCAAGAGCAATAAAAAAATAACCAAAACTGAAATGAAATGTAAGCATGACAGAAAACAGTCTGAGATATAAGATCAAAGAACTGAGTAAAAAGCTGCAGATAATCCCTACCACTACACAAAGAAACAACAAATAAAATGATTTGACTACGTGATAAGACAAAAATATCTCAACAGAACGAGCCTTCACTAAATACTGCAAGAATACCAGACACAATGGCAGACCTTGAAAAAGATGGATTAATGGAATATTAGAAACATTGGGAAGCAAGAGAAGCCACAAGTGGAGCAAGAGACCACAAATTATATCTCCCATCATCAAGAGAAGCCACAAGTGGAGCAAGTGACCACAAATTATATCTCCCATCATCAAGAGAAGCCACAAGTGGAGCAAGAGACCACAAATTATATCTCCCATCATCATGAGAAGCAAATGAGGGTGGAAAGTAGAAGACCTGCAACTATTTTCGCAGGGACTTTTTAGATTTAAGAAATTGTTACTAGTGATTTAATGATTAATATGTTTGTGACTCTTCACCGCCATTAAAACATTTTGAGTCAAAACGCTGGTTTATCCAGTCATCTCTGATCCGTAGAATTGTAATAGCATATTTTTTCAAATGTATTCCACACTCCCTACACTTACTGCCATAAGGAAATGTGGAGCTTCACCGTATCTATCAGAGCCACCTTTACCTCACCCATTCTCTTCTTCTTCTTCTAACTTTAAGCTCCCTTTTGAGCATAGGTCCTCAATAAACACTTTCCAAGTCATTCTGTTTCATGCCATTCTTTTAAGATCATTCCATGTCTTCCCCATCATCTTCATCTCTGCTTCTGTCTGTCTTCTTCAAGAATTTTTTGGTTTTCCTCTTTGTCTTTTCCCCTGGGGATTCCAAAAAAGGAGAAAAGACAAAGAGGAAGATCAAGAAATTCTTTACTTTTTCTTATTCATTACTTTACTTATATTACATTAACCAAGTGGACACTGGTGGATAAGAAAATTAGAACCGCAGTTTGATATGAGTGACAAAAGAAGTGAAAATATGTTGATCCCAGAATGTAGATCAGATACTTCAGTTCAGTGTTAATTCTGTTGAATGTGCTATTTTAACCAATTTGTCTCATGCTGTGTGCGTATTTTTTGGAACCAATTCGCCTCACCAGTGTGTTATCTATAACAAAGTTATTTCAAATGACTATCTACCTTTATCATTTCTTTACTTGCACTATTCTCCACAACCAAGCAGTTCTGCTTAGCTTCAGGCACACTAAACTCATAAATAAATAAATGAGAGTCAGACAGATACACTGATATTTCAAGTCTTGGATGTGCTAATTAAAGCATCAAAGTAATAGAAAATATGGGGCAGTCAGACCAAGATTTTCTATTAAACGTACACACTTACATATATCTGGGCAGTAATATAGATAAAGAGGGAGGAACAGAAAATGATACCAAAATAAGGATATCAAAAGCAAGAGGAGCTTTTATTGCACTGGGAAACATATGGAAATCCAAAGAAATTAGGTTAAATACAAAAATAAAAATTTTCAACTCAAATGTTAAGGCGGTCCTATTATATGGCTGTGAAACATGGAGAACAACAAAACTGACAATCACGAAGATACAGACTTTCATTAATGGGTGCTTACGCAGAATAAAAGGATAGATATGGCAGGACAAAATCACTAACATAGAATTATGGAAAGGTACCAGTCAAATACCAGTGGATAAAGAGATACAGCTAAGACGATGGCGCTGGAAAGGACACACACTACAGAAGTCAACTGAGAGTATTACACAACAGGCCCTTTTTTGGAATCCACAGGGAAAAGACAAAGAGGAAGACCAAGGAGTTCTTGGAGAAGACAGATGGAAGCAGAGATGAAGATGATGGGGAAGACATGGAATGATCTTAAAAGAATGGCAAAAGACAGAACGACTTGGAAAGTGTTTGTTAAAGACCTATGCTCCACTGGGAGCTAAAAAGGTAGAAGAAGAAGAAGAAGAAAAGACCAAGATTTAACATGTACTAACTAGTGCAGCCTTGCTGCTAAGCATATTGTTTTCTCAGCCATCTTTGTACCTAGTAAAGACAGAATATATTTGTCCATGCATATCTTGGTATTTTTATGTTCTTGCTTTTTGCACTTGACCGTTTAATGTAAATTAAGTTGCTTTGACATTAATTATTTTATTTGGCCTGTAGTATTATCATATGTTCTTTTCTCTTTATTGCAGACAGGTTGCTGTATCCAAAATATTAGTGAAAGATGTGGTAGGTCTTTTCAACCATCAACAGTTCTGTGGATATATCTGGTTACATTCATTACATATACACAAACATAATCCTGGAGAAATTCTTCAAAGTTTAAAACTTTTTAAAATGCTTGTTCCTCAAAGACATGTTTGGCATTGCCTATCTAAAGTAAAGTTGCCAAATCTAAACACTTTCAGTAGAATTAGCAATACAAGACATGCATGTATTTCATCCATAACTCTGAACAGCTGCACTGCTGCTGTGGGGGAATGTAAAACAAACATGTCATTTTCAAAACTGAGATTCTACTACAGTGATCTGTTTAAACACAAGTACAAAACTCTTGATCCAGTTTGTATTAAGTCACATTCACGAGGTTTTGTAACAACAGCACCAGATGCAGAATTAAATAAAGACTTAGTGATCACAAAAGACAGCAGTGGGCTTGGTTCCTGTAACCTCAGCTCAGAGGATGATTCTATGATTAATAGAGGTGATCATAACCTTAGCAGTTCTGGGAAACACAGGGCTCATGTTCCTGTGATGTTGGAAGAAGTCCTTCAAATGCTTCAGCCTCAAAATGGACAGGTAAGCTTAAGAGTATGTCTTGTAGTAAAGTTTGTTAAACAATAAAGTCAACATGAATCCTGGTTTGGTTTAGTTTAATTGACAGATCATCCTCACTGCATACAGGACATATGCTAAAGTGTTCAGATCTCTTCCCAGTATGTCCCTCAGTTTGTGGAGACTGATTACTCCATTTCTGTGTTGATTTGTTATTCTTCTGTGTTGTCCTGCATAGTGCTCTATTCTGGCATCTCCGGTTTTGAGCTGATGTTAACACAGGCTGGACATGATTGTAGATTCATGATGATTAACTGAATCATTAGCTTGCCCTACCTCCCTTAGTGCATTCAGAACATCAGCCTGGTCCATTGCATAGCAACCATTTCAACCAGATTGTCAGCTTGTTCATTTCCTTTCACGTCAGAATCTTGAATATTATCTGAAAGGGAATTGTCTTATTGTTGTATATTTTGCATATAAGACCAATTTTTCCTAGCCACAGAAAGATCTCAAAACAATGCATAAACCCCATAGGGCCAGTGAAGGTGTAGAAGGGAGAGGGGTGGAGAAGGAGTTAAAGGAATAAAGAGACGATAGGTAGAGGTCAAGGAGAAAAATAAAAAAAATTATAAGACGAAGTCACGGAAAAGAATAATGAGACGAGGATATGAAGTCCACGTGAAAGTTATGGTTGAGAACGAGGGGGCAGACAGACGCGGAGGAAGTGTTTGTGATTGGTCTAAAAGATTTCAGAGGAAGACACGTAGAACATTGAGGCACTTTGTGAGAGATCAGTCCGGGAAGAGGTTACGTGCCGAGTTAGAAGGGCAACCAAGTGTTGGTTGGCCATAGGGGCTGTCTTAGCCCAATAGAGATATCATAGTGTGCAGTAAGAATTAAGGAATATTCAAGCACTTTTGTGAAACATCGGTTTGGCCAGAAGTTAAGCATAGATAAAGGCCGGTGACCAAGTGTTGGTTGGCCCATCGGAACTGCCTTAGCCCGATAGATGTAAGTGTGTTCGCAGAATTAGTTGGATTCAGACACATGCTGGAGAGATATTCAACCGGCAGACGAACCCAGGTTAGTGAGCAGACGCAGCCAAATTATAGTTGTGATTAATAGGAAGACAACAGAATAGGCCGATAGAAAATAGGTAGAGTAGGGGAGCCGTTCAATGGGGAACTGTTTAAATTTAATTTAGTAACGAGTATGAATAAGACTGATTAGAGCACTGGTGGCGAATGTTAGGGCTTTAGTTTAGAGGATGGTAGGAATGTGCATGAACAAAGTGTGATTGACCTATCATGTCATATGTATAGTGTTGCCGCCCAAGACTGGAAAAGATAGTATTACCACACAGACCGAAGTACGACGGCGATCAGCCAGGTTAAGGCTCAACAAGCTCTCAGTGGCCGGAGAACAGGTCAGCACGAGGAAAATTACGAGAGCAGTGCGATAGCGGCTGAGGTCAGTCTTGTAGAGGCTGACGCAGGTCGAGATCGACCCATTACTCGCTACACAATATACACAAGTTATATATATACATATGTAAAGACAATAAAGACATCTTTTAATTTCTCCATTTACAAAGGTACTTAGGTTATACCATGTAAATGATGGTAGGAATTTTGAAAATGTATAACTCAGGCAACATTAATACAACCTACTCTAATCTATGTTCAACTACCTATAGTTTTTTTTTTTTTTTTTTAACTTTGCAAGCTT
Source organism: Megaustenia siamemsis (assembly GCA_032433765.1). NCBI lineage: Eukaryota > Metazoa > Mollusca > Gastropoda > Stylommatophora > Ariophantidae > Megaustenia > Megaustenia siamemsis. The sequence continues at coordinate 63,585,043 of JAVIAB010000024.1, forward strand.
TATTTAAATATGGGACCTACCTTTTATCATATATCTCCAATAGGACTAGTTACCTACTTTTAGATCAGGGGTCAATGGAAAAATCTGATTACTCTGCATGTAATTTGAACTTGCAGTTTTTAGTGTATAGCAAAAACCCTAATCTCATTACTACAGTGACACACCTACTTACCTTTACCATTGCAGTACATAGAATAAAACCAGCATGGTATGCAACTCTCAAACAGTGCTTTCTGATGATGGTTACTTAACATGCTGCAACATTACCCCTTCTATCTGTGAGAAAGTTCACATATCTCAGCTCTATGGTCACAACCAGTGTCTCCCTTGAAGAAGAAATAAATTCCAGAGTCGGAAAGACAGCTTCCACATTTGGTAAGCTTAAAGATAAGAGCATGGACAAATACCAAATTAACACTCAGGACTAAGATTCAAATTTACCAAAGTCGTATGTTTAGTATACTTCTATACGGATCAGAAACTTAGACTACCTATACAGGGCAGGAGAATGAAAGGTTAAACAGCTTTCATGTATGCTGCCTTCGAAAGATTATGAACATCAAATGGCAGGATAAAGTAACCAACTCTAATGTCTTACAATGAGCCACACTCCCATCCATCATGGCAACACTAAAGGGTCGTAGACTAAGGTCACCGGGTCATGTAAGAAGAATGGCAAACATTTGTATTCCCAAACAAATATTGTTTGGCGAACTTCAGGACAGAAAGAGACCAAAGGGCAGACCATTGTTGAGATATAAAGATGTTTGCAGGGCTTCCTTAAGGGAGTTCTTTATCAGTAAAAGAAATGGAAAATGTGGCTGCAGATCGTAGCACATGGAGAACAAAAATAAAAAAGGCAACAACAACTTTCAAGGCAGGGCAGTGCTAATATCAAATTTAGAAGACAAAATGTGCAGGAGCGAGGAGACAAGGCCAGGCACCACGAATACATCATGTTCGTTCTGCGCATGGATATGTCTGTCCAGTATTGACAGATTCAGCCTCGAGAGAAGCTGTTCAGCAAAGCAGTATCTAGCATAAGACACTAATATTTTTACCAAACTCTACTTATCATGGAAGCTGTGATAGCTCAGTGGCTAAAAAACTGGACTACAAAGGACAAGAGGTAGGGTTCAATCCAAACCGACAGCTTCCGGTTCGCCTAGCCTTTAATGGGTACCGGATTTTTAATGGGAAAGTAAAGTGGCACGGGCGTAATACTGACCACATTACCCCAAAAATCATGTGCTGATGGTCTGTAAAATTTATGGTCACTAACACCATATTCCCCATAAGCCACTTAGCGTAACAGGGGTTTACTTTACTTTTTTTTTTTGCTGACTTATCATGATTGCTTGCTACCGACTGTCAAGACGCCAAAGGCCATATTATTATTTTTAGTAATGTCCACCTGAAGAAGAGGACCACACCCTTTGTTTACAGAGGGTTCTCTAAAATCCTTCCATTTTTGTATGATGTCAGTGAATAGAACAGTAATCAAAGAAGCAGTACTTGACCACAAGCAATGTCTTTTCTAATCAAACTTATTGATCAGCAAATGAGCTAAGTGTGGTCAGTGGCCTACAGCTGACAGATACAGCAGAAGCGAACAACAGAGCTGATCAAGACAGAACTCCACTTCCTAGTGGTGATCCTGGAAACAGACTATCCGGCACGACCAAGTGAGTAGAGATCAAAGAAAGGGGAAAGCGATCCAGTACTCAAAAATGCTGTGCTAAAGTCAGATGTATCGGGTGAAAAGGCACACAAATAATCCACAACACAATGCTTCTATGTCTACTTAAACTCCTTCAACAATCAATAATGTGAAAAATAAACATTAAACAATAAAGAAGAATTAATAAAATAGTCAGTAGTGATTATGAATTCCTATCTATATTAATTACTAATTTAATTTGTCATTATAGTGAAGCTTATAACAGACGCTATTTTAGTTTAACATTTATTATATTTATTAATCCTTAGCCATCTGTTTTCAATACAAGTTAAACCAGGGGAGCAGAAGTGGATGAGGTCGCAATAGCAGGGTCACGACCTAGCAGTTCTACCTTATCGTGGTCTCCTCTGGTAATAGTCTGCATCAAAATGGCTGGCTAACAGAAGCTAGGATCGCCGTGTTCTCTGTAGTGGTGGCTGTTACTGATATAGAAGACCCAGTATTGCAGTATCTCTGGGCTGGACTAGTAGTTTTCCAGCATAGCCTGGAACAAACTCCAACTTCTCCAGTAAGAGCCAGGAATGTCAAGAAAGCCATTACGGCCCGCCACATCAAATGAGTCAAAGGGCACCCTGCCTGCATCAACTTGTGGCATTCCGTCAACAACAACAACAAGTTAAACTAGGACTGTAGAATTTAAATCAAATGTCTGCACGTAGAAAGAAGACTTCAGCGACCCTCACTTTATTAGACTGTTTTTATGTTCAAATATTTTTCTGGGAGGTAAAGCGAGGTCATGATTGACTCTGGGCTGCCGACCATGCCATGGTGAACAGGTTTCTCATCCTTATCTGTTGTATGAGAATGAAGAATTTTAATTACTGTGTATAAACCATAGCAGTTGAAATAGAGGGGATCAGTGCTTTAATTTACTGTTATTCCCGTCCAGGTTTCTACTAATAATATACATATTTTTTTTAACTGGAAAATGTTAGTTAAGAAATATATTAATGTTTATCTATGAAGTCACCTTACGTATGCATGTGAAAGCTGGAAAACAAGAGACATAGAAACAAAGTTGAACACATTTGAAAATAAATGTCTAAGAAATATACTTGGTATAGCATGGAATGAGTTCAAAACAAAGGAGGAAATTAGAGAAATCACCAATCAACCACAAATATTATCAGTAATCAAAAAAAGACAGTGGACATATGTTGGACAAGTGATGAGAAGAAATAAAAACTGAAAGACAAAGCAAGCCCTCATGTGGGAAACAACAGGTAGGAGGAAAAGAGGCCAACCCAGAGAGACACTGAGAAGAGCATTGATCAGAGAGGCAAAGGCAGCAGGAATCGGCTCCCTCAATGAAATCGATATGCTTGCACAGAACATAGACAATTGGTGAGATTTAATAAATGGTTTTTGCAAGAATTGAAACTTAGCAAGAAAATTATGAGAAAAACTATCTGGGTCTATGCCCTATGGGCTGGCCATGGCTCAAAAGGTCAATAGATAGATAGAGAAGTCACCCAAACTACAGTTATTTCCAGACAAGACTTGCACAGAGGGGAAGGGAATTGTAAAGATAAAAAACATGATGCAAGAGGAAGGGGCTGTCAAAGAATTGATTGTTCATATACAAGTTCTCATGTTCTGTTTTGTTTAGTCCATGTCATACGAAGCCACAGCATCTGTAGCAACATCCACCGCATTGAACATTTTTGTGCAGTGACTCTTTTGGCTCTTTTGTGATATAAAATGTTGGCATAAATTTTGTGTTTCAGTTAATTGTGGACATGACTTTTGGTGCTGGTGGCCATGCTGAGGAAATATTGAAAGCTGCATCAGGTGTCCATTACTTTGCTTCAGACAGAGACCCATTGGCTAACAGTATTGCTGAGAAATTGGCAGCTAAAGACAGGTTGTTAATTTTCTTATATACTTGTATATTATTTTGCTGAAATAAAAGCTGAAATATTTGTTATAAAAGCAGATATTGCCTAATTCTAACCGTATAATTATTTTAAACATTAAACATTACAATGATTTGTGCAGGTCATTATTTACACATATTTCTAATTATTTATAGATAAGGTGTTCACTACAATTTAGATCAAGTTGTTGAAGTTATCTTCTTCTCGCTTTCCTTCTTGTCTTTCAGCATCATGGAGAGAGATATTTTGCTATCTCTAGCTCTTGGATTGACTTCATCTCGCCCTTGGTGTTTTGTAGTATGATGTTTATTGATTTGGTTTTTTTTAGTGCACCTTCTCAACATGTTTGTTTATTTCTCTCCACTGTTGATTTCTCTGAGTGAGCAATGAGTTAATTTCCTGTAACCTTGCTAGGTCTACTTTCAGATTTAAAGTTTAATATATAGAACTATATATTATATATCTATAATTTGAACAAGTAGTGGGGTGTAATATATCTTTAGGAAAGGGGAGGGGGGGGGGGAGCGGTGTAGGGGAGTAGGTAGAAGAGCTGATTCTGGATAGAGACATCAGCGGATGAAGTCAAGCATCAGGTGGGCATTATGTAGGAAATCTTTTATCATCATGGCGAAGATGTTGTCAAGTGTATGTTACATTGGTGTACTAATGACACAAGTCGTACTAAAGCTTGTTTCATAACTCGTGCCCAACTTTTAAAATCGATAGCTTTTTAACCGCTTGTTGTAAGTTGTTCAAAATTTGCATGTAAAGTTATAATGATTAGAACCCAACAGGGAATTAATTTCATTTTAAAAAAACATTTGGTTATTATTGTTGCTTATTTGATTTATAACGACCCATTGATGTAGTCAAAACTTAATGTTTACAGTATTTTAAGTTAAAAATAGCGAGTAAAAGTCCATACACGGTAAAATTGACGTGTTTGCATGCTTTCGCCGTTGTTTTTTTGACACAATTAGACACTTGAGAAATTGTGTGTTCCATTTCCGTTCATTCATAGGTGTAGACGTGGAACGATAACATTTATCATGAGTCTTAGAATGAAATTCTGCAGTTTACAAAACATTGCAATAAAAATGTATGACTATTTTTGCAAAGAGGCTAAACGAGGAAGATTATTTCATTCTTTAGAAAACCCTGAGAATAGGACAAGACACATTTTGGATTTATCTAAACGGTCATTTAATCGCTGGATTCAAGCACGTGACCGTCAATGTTCAAAATATACAAAATCACAAGGAAGAGCAAAAATGTTGGATAATTTCGACAGTGAACTTATTAGAAGTGAAATTCGCAAAATGTTGGGTATGAATGAAACTGTTACAATAAGAAAATTAAAAATTTCGCTGAAAAAGAACAACAGTATTGAAATATCAAAGTCTACATTATGGAGGAATGTGAGAGCTGCAGGCTTTACATTCAGAAAGTATTCCAATGGACGAAACATCATCTGTGAGAAGCCACATATAGTAGTCATGAGAAGCAAGTACTTAGTGAAGTAAAAGAGGTGCGCAAGCAAGGTTATGATATTGTGTACTTGGATGAAACATGGATCAATGCTCACCACACTAACCAAAGGGAATGGCAGTCATCAGATGGAAAGATTAAGAGATTAATACCTAGCAGCAAAGGACAGCGCTTGATAATTGCTCATGCAGGTAGTCGACAACATGGACTAATACAGAATGCAGAGCTCATTTTTCTTTCAAAATCCATAGACAATCGGGATTATCACTCTGAGATGAATGGTCACATATTTAGACATTGGATTGAAAATTCTGTTCTCCCATCACTAGATCGACCATCTTGCCTAATAATGGACAATGCAGCGTACCACAACATTGTTGCACTTGAAGATAAAGTCCCGACGTCATCCAGTACAAAAGATGCTATTAAGATATGGCTCACAAAGGAGCACATACAATTTAATAACATGTACTTAAAACCTGAATTACTATCTCTAGTAAAGCAAAAACAAAGGACAAAGATTTTTCAAATAGATAAGATTATCCAAGAGCACGGTCATATAAGTTTAAGGCTGCCACCTTACCATGCTCATTTAAATCCAATAGAATTAATCTGGGCAAAATTAAAAGGACAAGTGGCAGATGAAAATACAACATTCAAAATATGCGATGTAAAGACTCTTGCTAATCTCGCTTTATTAAATATAGACAAAGATTATTGGGCTAAATGTGAAGACCACGTCTTAAAACAGGAAGAGGAATATTGGAAAAATGATGGTTTGTGAATGTTCAACCCCAAACAGTTATTAATCTTTTAGACTCGTCTGATTCAGAATGAAAGTATATAGCCCCCACAATGTTGGCCCCTATATTACCTTAAATTAGTTCAACAAACTGTCCTTATCAGGACCACACAACTATGAAAATTGGACATACAGGTATACCTTGATATTATCGTCTGTCCTCGAACTGAGCAGACAATAATTCTCCTGGTGTTTTGTCTTATCCAGTTATTTCCCCATTACGGCCACGCCTTTACCTAGTGAAAATTAATCATAGACCAGCAAATTCGGTAATTTCTATTATTTAGGGGTTCACAATTTACAATTTTGACAAACATCAAAGAAATTCGCCGCTTTAAGAAAACTGCAGCTGCAAGATATTTGTTAAATATACATTTAAAGGGTCTTTTGCATTCTAATAACATTTGGAAAATTACAACAGTTTTTAACAAACGGTTACTGAGCAATAGCGTTTTGAAGTTGGGCAAGTGATTTGAAACGAGCTATAGAGCAGGCCATTTGCCACTCATTGAGCACCCAAAATCAGCAGACATAATTTTAAAACAAAACAAAAAAAACTTGTCGGGTCTCTGTTTGGCTGTTCCCTATGACCATGCCATATCATGTGCATATATGGGTGTTATCTCATGACTCCACATGTTCAGTATGTTAATTTAACTTGCAAGGTGTCATGTCCATCACCACAATAATGTTTTTCCTATGTGTGAAGTTCAATATCAGAACATTTTGCCACATTTTGTTATAACTGGGATATTAACACCTCTTTAGAGACATTAAAGATACAATCATCTAGCATTCTTCATATGATTAAAGCGTCTGATAATTTATTTGTAATTAATTTAGTTTATTCAATAGATCATCCTAATAGATAATTGTAAATCCCTAGACCGGCCTTATGCTAATCTTACGGTCTGTTGTTTGATGTGCGACGGGGATAATCTGACGATTAACCGTGTGTTTTATATGTTCGGAATTGGAGTCAATAACAATGGCCTAACATCATCAAGCGCTATACATTTTTTAAAAATATGACCATCATCATTTTCAGGAGGATGTGAACTTCGGGGTATATGGTGGATAAGCGGCAGGAACCATTGAAGGCTATGCATGAAAAGTGTTACTTGTTGCAGTTTCCTCATATTCCCAGTCCATGGGGGACTTGTTGGTCTTGAGGCAAGATGCCTGCCTCGAGACAGAGAGGTTGTAGGTTCAAATCTTGGCTACACCGGTTGGGATTTTTATTTATTATTTTTCTCTGTGGCAACCACCCCTGGTCTCAGCAGCGAGACCCGGCTTGAAACGTCAGTTACTCATCGACGAAAAAAACATGAATACCTCCGAAGTCAGAATTATCTGCCTGTGCAACGAGGGACCCCTGTGCACACAGATGCCAGGGAAAAATGGATTAACACGCAAAATTCAGTTCCTATGTCTCTAGGGACTTTGTCAGAGATGAAAGCTGGCGAACGCAACAACAACAATCCTAATTCCACATCGGATATGCCCATAAGTGCTCAGATCTCCTCCTCAGTATGTGGAGACTGATGATTCCAGTTCCCTGTTGATTTGCTATTCTTCTGTGTCTCCATGCATAGCGCTCTGTCCTGGCATCCCTAGTTTTGATCTGATGTTCGTGCTGTCTGGCATGGTTGTGGATTCATGATCATTGATTGAGTCATAAGTGCGCACTTCCTCCCTAAGTGCTTTCATAATGTCTGCCCAATTCATTTCACATATGCCATTTACTACAGCTATTCTAGCCCACAGAGATGGCATTTCTCAGAAGAATGTTGAAAGTTCCCTGGACATCTAAAAAGACCAATGAGAAAGTTCACAAAAGGGAGCTCCTAAAAAACATCAGAAAGAAGCAATCAACATTTTTCGGGCACATCATGAGAAGAGGAAAGTTGGAATACTTGGTTACAACTGGCAAAATAAAAGGAAAGAGAGATCGCGGATGACAAAGAGAGAAAATACTGGATAGCTTGGTGTCATGGCATGGAAAACAGTCAACAACAGAACTGATACGACGCACTGTAGATAGAAGATTGTGGAGGGACATGATCACCTACGCCAACCAATATGGCACATGATGATGATTCTAGCTTTGTTATTTGAGGTTTCTAAAGTGAATATTTATCATATTCTTCAGACATTTACATATCTGCTTTATCATTGATGTCTTTACATGCCTATTTAGTATTAACACATCTCTTCTACTTAGTTTTCATTATTACTACAACTTTACAATTCTTAGTAAGTTTTTGCATCATACATATAAATATGAGTTTGGTATTTAAGGTGTCTTGTTTTGTAAATGTTACCAGCCAGGGTGGTATTTAAGGTGTCTTGTTTTGTAAATGTTACCAGCCAGGGTGGTATTTAAGGTGTCTTGTTCTGTAAATGTTACCAGCCAGGGTGTTATTTAAGGTGTCTTGTTCTGTAAATGTTACCAGCCAGGGTGGTATTTAAGGTGTCTTGTTTTGTAAATGTTACCAGCCAGGGTGTTATTTAAGGTGTCTTGTTCTGTAAATGTTACCAGCCAGGGTGGTATTTAAGGTGTCTTGTTTTGTAAATGTTACCCACCAGGGTGGTATTTAAGGTGTCTTGTTTTGTAAATGTTACCAGCCAGGGTGGTATTTAAGGTGTCTTGTTCTGTAAATGTTACCAGCCAGGGTGGTATTTAAGGTGTCTTGTTCTGTAAATGTTACCAGCCAGGGTGGTATTTAAGGTGTCTTGTTCTGTAAATGTTACCAGCCAGGGTGGTATTTAAGGTGTCTTGTTCTGTAAATGTTACCAGCCAGGGACGGATTGTTCCAATCCTAAGTCGCTTCTCTGAGATTCCCACTCATCTCCATCAAAATGGTATTGAGCCTGGAACAGTGGATGGTTTTCTCTTTGACCTTGGAGCATCATCCATGCAGTTTGACATGTCAGAACGTGGATTCTCACTTAGTAAAGATGGACCCCTTGATATGAGAATGGATGGAGACAGGTGAGTTTGACACTGTGTCTGTTGTATGGCTAATGTTACAGGGATAGGTGAGTTTGACACTGGCTAACAATGTATTTCGGTAATCATGTCTTTTGTATGGCTAATGTTAGCAACAGGTTTTTGACACTGTGTAACAATGTACTATAGTAATTGTGTCAGCTATATGGCTAATGTTATGGAGGCAGTTGAGTTTTATACGGTGTAACAATGTACATTAGTAATTGTGTCTGTTGTATGTCTGTTGTTATGGGGTCAGGTGAGTTTGATACTGTGTAACAATGTACATTAGTAATTGTGTCTGTTGTATGTCTGTTGTTATGGGGTCAGGTGAGTTTGATACTGTGTAGCAATGTACTTCAGCAATCATGTCTGTTGTATGGCGTCAGGTGAGTTTGACACTGTGACCTTCCAGGCATGTCATAAGAGGCGACTAAGGAGATTGATCGATGGCTTGACAGGCTGTCATTGTAAAAAGCATTGTTATGGAAACAGAACCATATATTTTAGAGCAGTAATCTCTGCAATATGTGCCACTTTGGCACGCAAGGTTTCTGTTTTTGAGATTGTAGTTCTGCCCTTTGTGCCGTCTTCGGCTCGAAAGGACTATAGATAGATAGATATATATATAGCATTTTATTTATATATATGGCAATAGAAGCATATGATGTCTCTACTTTGTTCATGTATCAGGAAACTAACTTGAAAGATGATATAGTTACCAGATTTTAAGCTTCTGATATTATGTCATAAATTATGTACACAACAGATAGCCCCCAAAGTCAGACATAATAAGAGAGTGCAGAGCTGTGGCTAAAGTTTTAGGGCAGCCATCATGACCTGAAAGGAGTGTGGACTATATCATCAAGACTTCTAAAACAAAACAATAATGTGAATATTATTAATAATCAAAAACAGGATTAAATGAGCTTAAATTATTCTCAAAATTAATACAATAAATACTCTAACACCAAACAAATAATAACAGAAAGTAAATAATAAACAAGCTGTCAGTTAAAAAAATATAGTTATACTTATCCTTTATCGTGGTGATAAAATAATAAAGGTAAGAATGTTTTGGAGAAAACATCAAAATGCTCTAGCCATAGTCATCTATAGATTTACAAAGGCGTATGGGCTGATGGAAATTTTTGGAAAATCTCCAACTAATGTGACATTTTCAGCCTTGTGAGCTAGGATGGTTAGGGTTAGAGTGATGTTAGACACCTACAGCTGATAATGTCATGCTATCATAGAAGGAAGAAGTATGTATTACAGCACACTCAGAACTGTACGGGTTCGATCCTGCTTCGGACCATATATTGTTCTTTGTTTTTTTCTGTTGTTGTTTATTTGTCATTTTTTCTGAGTGTGCTGTAATGCATACTTCTTCCTTCTATGATTCCCTGAATTATTGCCTCGGAAGTTTCCCTCTATAATATTATTTATTTATTATTATTTGTCTCCAATGTCATGCTAGTTTGAGGTTTTTCCTGTTTTATTTCTGCACACAATCTTTTGTAAATCTATAGGTGGCTATGCTATTGCTATGGGTATACAGTAGTATATGTCACATTCTTGATCTTTCCAGTGCTGTTAGACGGCACATAGAGCTCATAGAGTCTCTCACCAAATGTCTCTATTCTGGGCAGGCAGTTTGATAATAGAGAGTGAGTCTATGCCTGCCAATCTTGCCTCTTTTGCTAGAGTTCTTTTTAGTGTTTCTAGAGGTTGTCCTCTTTTCCTGTGCCTGATGTTCCCATTTGAGAGTCTGCTTAGTAATTCTCTGGTTGTTTTTTCTAAATACACACCCAACCTATGTCCGTTCTCTTTTCTTAATAGTAGACAGGATAAATGGCTACTTGGCCATTTCTCATATTTCAGCATTAGTCTTGAATTCATTCCATTTAATGCAGAGTATCTTTCTTCTTTCCTAAATATTTGTCTGCAAATGCATTGAGTTTTTTTCCTCAATCTCCTTTTTCATTTTCCAGTACATAAGTGAGTGTAAATAATACATTTGAGTTTAAATGGTCACATTTTACTTAGCCCTAGATTACAATATGGTTCCGCGATAGCTCAGTGGTTAGTGAACTGGACTACAAAGGACAAAAGGTAGGGTTCGATCCCAACCGACGGTTTCCAGGTTCACCCAGCCTTTAATGGGTACCGGATTTTTTCTGGGAAAGTAAAGCGGCACGGGCGTAATATTGACCTCATTACCCCAAAAATCATGTGCCGAAGGTCTGTAAAATTTATGGTCACTAACACCATATCACCTATACGTCACTTGGCGTGACGGGAGTACTTTACTTTTTTACTTAGATTACAATATTGTAGTAACATTTACCACATCAGAGTACAAATTCCTAAAAATTTTACATTTTTCTGTATTCAAACATCACTTCCTGTACCTTCCTAATCACCACTTTCGGTTGCCCCTGAGTTTAATTGCTTCCCATTCTTGTTGGAATTGTTTGGGTTATTTAGATTGTGATATACATTGTTTAATGCAGGGGAAAAAATATCCCATTTTGATTTCGAGAAAAAATTGCCTGTGTCAATAAGAAATTGGTAGTTTTTTTCCTTTGCTGTGACCAGGGAAAATTTCCTTGTCATTGGCAAACATTAAACAACCCTTTGTGGCTCAGGAAACACAGCCAATAATGCTATATGGTCACTAAACATAGTGACAGACTTACGGCGACCTTACCAATAGACATTGTAACACATCCTGTCCATGAGGTGAAACTTGGGTCATTGATCAACCTGGTACTGAACATAGTGACAGACTTACAGTGACCTTACCAACAGACATTGTAACACATCCGGTCCATGAGGTGAAACTTGGGTCATTGATCAACCTGAGCCAGGAATTTGGAGTCCTCATGTTTTGTCTAGTGTGAACACACAGGACTGTGTCTAGTGTTCAGATAAATTAATATTTTTAGAACACCTAATGTTACATTTAAGTGGTAGTAATTTTTACAATGGTACTGTAAGGAACAGAATAAATCCAAAAATAAGTGAGGAACAATGTGGATTTGTGGAAGGAAAGGGCACCAATAATGCAACATACATCTTAAGAAAGATCTATATATGTGTTTTATAGACTACACAAAAGCATTTGACGAAGTAAGGCATGTGGTGGAAATAATCAATGTGTTTTAGAAATTAAACATTGATGGCAAGGATCTGTGAATCATAAAAAACATGTACTGGCAACAAACAGCAGCTATACGAATTAGCAACCAAACAGGACAATTCCAATATATAAAACAAGGAGTCAAATGCTTGTTCTGTGGCTGTTCAAAGGCTGTGTTCTGTTGCCATTTGTTTTCACTTTACAGCAAACATATGAGATCAATAGTTGATAAAAAGGAATTGAAGTAAACGGTCACAACATAAATAATTTGCGATATGCAGATGACACAGTCTTAATAGCAGAGACAGAAAATGAACTACAAGAAATAATAAACATAATAGTGAAGAAAGCAACAAAAAGGTCTCAGTCTGGTTGGTTGTGTTCGCTCGATGACTAAAGTATTCTAGAGTATCGTGGTAGACTAGAATATTCCTCTTCATCATCCGCCCTTACAAAGACGTAGTGGACGTGTCTGCGTTGTGTTGTGGTTTGCAGTATAACTGTTATATTTGTGCCTTTCGGCCCAACACACTTCAGCACGACATTTTTGAGTACTGGGTTGTCTTCCCTCTTCGATCCCTGCACGCTTGGCCAGACTAGACAGGTTAGTCTGTTACTGGAGGCACCACGGAGAGGTGAAACAGGGTCTGGATGGTTTTGGTTCACAGATCCTGGCGCAATCCATCAGCTGTGGGCCACTGACAACTTCCAGCTCTGGTGCTGGGAGGCGTGCCTTCGCCTCCAAAGTCTCAGCCTGAATAGTAAGAAAACAGAAGTAATGATCATATCAAAGAAACATTCATCACCATCATGCAGCATAAAAATAAACAGGACAAATCTGAAACAATTGCAACATGTCAAATACTTGGGCACAATAATAACAGCAGATGGAAGATGCACTACAGAAATAAAAAGCAGAATAGCTCGGGCCGAAATAGCATTTCAGAAAATGAAGAATATCTTATGCAACAATCTATGTCAATAGAATGAGAAAGAGAGTTCATCTGTGCTATATAGAACCAATTCTGACCTATGGAAGTGTATCGTGGACAGTAAAGAAACAAATGAAAAGATGGTTAGAGGCCACAGAGATGGGATTTCTCAGAAGAATGTTGAAAGTTCCCTGGACAGCTAAATAGACCAATGATTAAGTTCTCTGATAGGCCAACACAAAAAATGGAACTCCTAAAAGCATTAGAAAGAAACAATCAACATTTTTCTGACATATCATGAGAAGAGGAAAGTTGGAATACTTGGTTACAACTGGCAAAATAGAAGGAAGGAGAGATCGCGGACAACAAAGAGAGAAAATACTGGATAGCTTGGTGTCATGGCATGGAAAACAGTCAACAACAAAACTGATACGATGCACTGTAGATAGAAGATTGTGGAAGGACATGATCGTCTATGCCAATGGGTATGGCATATGATGATGACTGTAACTGGGGGAGTTACAGATAGGTATCGTAATCTAGGGTTAAAATAAGATAAGATCATTGAAGTATTTAGTCATGGAAATAAAATTGTGAGGTGATGTTAGAAATTAATCATTAATCATAGTGGCATCATTGATGGAAGAGCAACAATAAAATAAACTCAAAACTGTCTCACTAGTGCCAGAGACATCTGATGATTCAGATCCAAATTCAGCAATCCTTCAACAGAATGTTCTGTCAAATTACATGACTATTATATTTTATAAATGTCTGTCTCTGTCAGTATATTTTATTTGTAAAATGTCTTGTCTCTGTCAGTATATTTTATTTGTAAAATGTCTGTCTCTGTCAGTATATTTTATTTGTAAAATGTCTGTCTCTGTCAGTATATTTTATTTGTAAAATGTCTTGTCTCTGTCAGTATATTTTATTTGTAAAATGTCTGTCTCTGTCAGTATATGTTATTGTTTTTTTCTCCTCTAATTTTTACAAATAATTTTGTGAATGTGAAGATTAGGGGAAGTAATTTTAACATGAAAAAGTTTTTTCAATAAACTTCGAGTTATGACTCCTTGGCCAGCTATAGTTAAAAAAAAAAACAATATAACCAATCTGCATGTAGTGTGGTGTGTTGGTTAACATAACACAGATTTGCCATTTTTTTTGAGTCGTTTATATATATATATATATATATTATATATATATATATTATATGACCTGTGGAAGCCCTGGTATCACTGCAAACGAATTAAAATCCATAATTGCTCAACGGCCCGTGCCAGTGAATCATCCAAATTACTATTTCATCTCCTAAACAAAGAAAGGCAGCTGTAGTCCCCATCATAGCAGTCTCAGCACACGCCAAAGACATAACTGGCGAAACTGCACAGAAAGTGAACACAGCCATCTGTTCTCTACAATATCATCATTCATCGTAAACAATCGAAAATCAAAACACAATAAAAACAGATGAAACGCACAGCTCACAGTGTGCACAGAGCACTTAACTCAGTAGCTCCTGCAATAATAGACTTGGAATTTGAGAAAACTGCAACAAGGAACACTTTTCAGACATAGCCGTTAATGGTTCCTGCCGCCTATCCACCATATTGACCGGAAGTTTACGTCCTCCTGAAAATGATGATCGTCATTTTTAAAAAAAATGTATAGCGCTTGATGATGTTAGGACATCACCCTGACTCCAAATTCGAACATATGAAACACAGTTAGTCATCGGACTATCCCCGTCACACATCAAACAACAGACTGTAAGATCTCACTACAATGTGAATTTCTGAAATTATGAATCCCTCCTGACTAACATGGACCTCTGGGAGTGACCCCGGTGCTGCAAAGTCATATATGAAACTCCATTCCGCCTTTCACTATTAGCGTTTGGCCGTTTTAGGGATATACAATCAGCCATTGTGAACTTTCAGCATTCTATATATGAATATACTACGGTTTTCTTAAAGCAGCATCTGTCTTTGATCTCTGTCGGTTTAGAATCTAATGTGTCCATAAAACATAGATTTTACAGTATTTGAATAATTTGTAGACTTTTAATAAGCCATAGTAAAGACATCTTTCAGTTTGCCTATATTATAATATATATATATATATATATATATATATAATATATATATATATATATATATATATATATATATATATATATGCAAGTTGGTTGAGTTAGTTTAGTTTTAATCCAATAGTTCTTCTGGTCAGTGCTAATTGTAAGAATTGTTCTTGTTTATTTTGCTCTGTAGCCAAATAAGACTAATACAGAACTATAAAGGAAATTAAGGATAAAATCAATTAGCAGTGAAAAGCAGTGGTGTATAATCTCAATTGCTGTAGTTAGTTCTATAATGTGAAAAGACATCACAACATTGTCTAGGGCAGAAATACCTTCAATATTTGTTTACTTTGTGTTTTAGGAATGTAGAAATGTGTTTTCAATCAAGAGAATTTCATATTTTGTTTGTGATTACTTTAAGTTATTAAGAAAGTAGTGCATGGTACTCACTGCCATGTGAGTGTCGATTGAGAGAGAGAGAGAGAGAGAGAGAGAGAGATCAAGGTTAGAGGAGTAAACCCCAAACAGAAAATCTGAATAGGTACTTTATATTCTTGGTTGACTGCACACTTTTTAGAAGGAAACATATGACATCAAACCTCTGGTGTTTTATAGGTCAGACCCATTTAATTTCAACGGTTACTGGAGTAAACCAAACCACAGCTGTTTATCAAAGGTATATTAGTTGTTTGGTTCAATTCCTCTTTAAAATAAGATAATAAAATTCACTTGCTTCTCTTATGGAACACTCAAAATGATTACAAGAAATTATATCTTGCATTTTGAAAACATTTGTGGTTCAAAATAGAATATTACACCTTAGAATGTCTCACATTTGCCATTCTTTAAAACGTGTTGGTTTTATTATGTAATTATTATTCTATTAAAATAGCATTCACACACAAATCATTTAGGCTATAAATTTTTGTGAGTGTGCGTGCATTAGATAGAAAGAGAGAGAAAATTAAATGTAGCCTACTTTAAATACGCCTGAGCAGAAAGGGAAACCCCAGGGAAAAACTCCACCAGCGTTATGCTTTCATCTTTGCGATCATGGTGGTTGTGGCTAGAATGGTGTCAGCCATCTATATCTTAATACATCAGGTAAGTGTGGATTTTCCTGGGATTTCCCTTTCACCTCTCAGACCTATGTTAAGTAGGCTATAACTGAAAACTTTTCCATAAATTGTATATAATGTACTAGACTTTGGTCATTGTCATCCTTAAATGTTGCAAAATTTCCAAATTATCACTAATTAACACTGCTTCTTTCAAGCTGAAAGCAAACAGCATGTGTACTGATAATTAAATAATTCTCAATCACTGAAAATGAAAAAAGAACTGCTTGACACAATTCAGAGAAATGTATTTTTGAAGGGCTTGTAAAGAGACACAATACCCTTACTAAAGTTATCTTGGAAGGGAAGTTCAAGGTAGATGAGGCAGAGGCAGACCAAGACTAAATGGGCTGATAACATCAAAAATATAGACAGCTGAACCTATGATAACATGCGCTATCAAGACAAAGGACAGGGTAAAATGGTGTTTCGTGGTAACAAACCTTCGAGGTGAAGAAAACACATGATGCTGCTGATGAGTTGATAAGTAAAGATTCATAAATTCTATACTGTCTGTGAAGACAAGATCTGGTGGAGACGGTAATAATGACATAGCACCAGTGATAGACAAACTTAGAATTAATTTTTAAAACTACAAAGCACCAAGCTGACATTAGAAAGAATAGCTAAATCATATACTGAAAGGGTATACAATCATTAGAGAGCAATATTATGTTGCACAGTTAAATAAACACTTGAAAAAGTTGAGGTCGTGGATGAACATTATGGACAATGCTTATAGAAGATTACAAAAATAGTTGACAAATTAATTTCTGTAATTGATGGAAGAAAGGTTATCATTATGGAAACATGATAAAGATAGATACTAGACTACCATGGAAATAGAGCCAAAGGAGGGTGCCTAGACAACAGATATTTTAAAAATTTAGGAACAACGAGTCAGAAATGAGATCAAACATGAAGTTTCAGAAGAACAATATAGTTTTGTGTCCATAGCACGCTACACAGTAAATACCATAAGAAAAATTGTAAAGTACCCCCCGTCATGCCAAGTGGTGTATAGGGATATTGTGTAGTGACCATCAATTTTACAGACTCTCGACAACATGATTTTTGGGGTAATGTGGTCGGCATTATGCCCGTGCCGCTTTACTTTCCAAGATAAATGCCATATATTCTATGGAAATCTTGATAGGAGTTAAAACAGACATGTACCTTTTTTTCATTGACTATAGTATGGCATTAAAAGAGTAAAACATACAGAAGTAATATAAATGTTAATGGCATATTTGTTGACATGAACCATCTAAAATTATCAAAAGAATCCTGGTCACAAACAGCAGCAGTCAAAGTAGATAACCAAATAGGAGAATACCAGAATATAGTAAGGGAAGTATAACAGGAATGTGTCCTAAAGCCTAACCGTGTAAATTGTACTGTGAATGTAATGTCAAAAGAAAAGATAGAGAAATATTAAAAACATGTTGTGGCCATATTTATGTAGACAGTAGGAATATAAAAAATTGTGTAGTCATGTAAACAGAGTGTAGGAATATCAAAACACCATATGACCTTGTGGTCTGTAATTTATGTTTACTAACCCATATTCCCTATACGCCACTTGGCGACGTCAGGGGTACTTTACTTTACTATGACCTGACTGTATTGACTGACGAACAAAGTGACCATCTGATACCTATAGCATGATCTGAAATTTTGAAAAACATATAAATCAAGTAATGACATAGATAGGATCACATGTGGAGTAGAGTTTAAAGGTGTGGAGATGGACAAAATACATGAGATTGTCACGTGTATTCAGTGTGAGGGATAATCAGTTTTGTAGTTTTTATTTAATGAAGTGTCCTGTCATTTTGTGTTTAAAATCAAGTAGAAAATGTCATGTTATAGACCTTTTTAAAAGATACTATAAAACTGACAGTGATATAAGATCTTCTTCAGACAGAGCACAGTCAGACATACAACATTATATAAAATTTTTGTTCAGGTACGCAGTACAACAATGATATAAGATTTGTGTTCCGGGTACAGCAGTACAACAATGATATAAGATTTTTGTTCAGAAAGAGTGCTTCAGTTGGGTAATATATTGTTCAACGAGAGAGTACAACAATTCATCAGTGAAATAAGATCTGTTCAGAGTACAGCATATCAAGTCATATTAAACATAGTTCTGGCAGAATATGAAAATGTGCGTCTTATAAATATAGTTAGGTAACATGAGAATGTCAGAGTCATATAGGACCCATTTGAGACAAATTATGAGAATGCCATAATTATATATACTTAATTCAGACAGAATTTGAGAATGTGACAGTCATATAGGAACCTATTGGGACATAATATGATAATGTCACAGTATATAGAATGTCACAGTAAAAAAAAAAAGTAAAGTACCCCCGTCACGCCAAGTGGCGTATAGGGAAATATGGTGTTAGTAACCCTATATTTTACAGACCTTTCACACCTGATTTTTGATTGGGTGTAAGGTGGGGTATGGTCGTATTACGCCCGTGCTGCTTTACTTTCCAGAAAAAAATCCGGTACCCATTTAAGGCTGGGTGAACCTGGAAGCCGTCGGTTGGAATCAAACCCTACCAGACTTACAAAATACCATTCACACAACAGGAATATCACCGGCACCAGGAGAGCAAAAATGAGTTTTATAATTAAGCATTACCAAAGTTGAAAGATGATCCAGCTAACTATGCAATAATTATAAACATGGTGCAGTTGCCTCCCTTTCTTTTCATCACAATCTTTTATCTTTCCTTTTGCTTCTTCCTTCATTCTTATATTTATTATTTACAAAACCTCTGTAGATTTCCTGGCAACCCTACTGCAGCTGATTTATTAACAGCCTGAGTCCTCGTGACCTAGCCACATTCTTAAGAAGGGACAGATGAGTAGGAAAAAGAGAGCTCTGCCTATCGCACATGCAATAGTTGAAGCCAAATATGCTTTTGGTAACATTACCAGGACAAGACAGTTGGCTGATGTTGTTTTAAGTGTCTTCAACAGGTAGAATCCTGTCTAGTCTTGTTGTTTGTTGTTTTGTTTTTCATTTTCCTGCATGCTTTCCACTTTTTGTTGTTCTGTTTGGCTTTATACTTCATTTTGTTGTTTGATCCAAACTTAATTGTTTTATAAACAGAGTCACAGATTAGATTATTACATCAGTTATTTGTCAAACACAAACACTTAGACCATTCAAATCAAATGTACTATTTACCCTTACGTATGCGTGTGAAAGCTGGAAAACAACAAGAGATATAGAAACAAAGTTGAACGCATTCGAAAATAAATGTCTAAGGAAATACTTGGTATAGAATGGAACGAATTCAAACAAGAAGGAAATTAGAGAAATCGCCAATCAACCGCTAATATCTTCAGTAATAAAGAAACGATGGTCATACGTTGAACATGTGATGAAGAGATAATAATCAAATAGCAAAGCAAGCCCTCATATGGGAAACAACAGGTAAAAGAAAAAGAGAGACCCAGGGAGACACTGAGAAGAACATTGATGAGAGGGCAAGAGCAGCAGGAATCGGCTCCCTCAATGAGATAGAACTGCTTGCACAGAACAGAGACAGATGGCGAGATTTGATAAAATATCTTTAAAAGAAAACTGCTAGAACAAAAAATTCATATAGGAGAAGGTATATCTTGGTCTACGCCCTATGGGCCGGTTACGGCTCGAAAGGTCGATAGATAGATTGTCTATTCACACATTTTGTTAGAAATAGATTCAAGCTGCAACAAAGCTTGTCAAATCATTGGGACAGATGTCTCCAATGCTGTCCAGCAGGGAAATAAAATTATAAGTAAAATGGGCACTCTACGACACAATCTTCATTCCAACATTGTGCCATCAGTGCAAGCCTGGATGCTAGATTCAAGAACAATAAGAAAAAATAACAGCTACTGAAATTAAATATTAGCCACATGACAGAAAACAGCTTGAGATATAAGATCAGAAATGAAGAACTGAGAAAAATCTAGGAATAATTCCTGCCTTTGAATACATTAAAAAAAAAACCAACAGACAAAATGGTTTGGTTGTGTGATAAGTCCGAAAGATCAAAATACTACAGAACAAGCCTTCAATAAACACTGGAAGAACACCAGACTCAAAGGCCAGCCAAGAAAAGGATGGATTATAACAGCAGTAGAGGCCAACATAAGAGCAAAAGACCACAAACTGTATCTCCCCTCGACACTTAAAGGCAATGAGGAAGGAATGAAAAAGAAAACATTTTGTTGGGCAAGATTTTTAGTTCCAATCACAACCCACATCAGCCATCTTGTGTGGTCTGTCACCAAAGTCTGAAAGATTTTATTGCTGCTATAGAAATATAGTTTCAGAAAAGGTGCAACATAGATCATACGTAATTAACACTTGTATGTTGCAAGAGGACACTATTGAGATAGCACATGTGCATAAAATAGAATATGTGACAGTGTTGCTAAGATAGTTTGCTCATGCATACAGAATGAAAGGTGCACCCTCTCCCATTGACTAATTGAAAAGTAATTGACAAGAAACTATACTACCTGCTAATACTGTATATCAATAGATGGAGTTTTTGAAACCAGCTGAGTTAAAAAAATATAAAAAGAATATAAGACAGATCATGAGGGATAAAAATAAACTTGATTGAAATCAGGACAAAAGGAAAACATTTGATACCCTACCTGCAACCTCTCACTAACTGATTGTTATACATGATAAGAGAAGAGAAAAGACAGTAATTAATTATAATTTTCATCATATCTTTCTTTTATATTTCTTTCTTCTTCTAGAACTTTACTCTGACAGTCTTTTCTCCTTTGTTTTCTTTCCCCACAATTTGTTATCTAGTTGTATCTTTTTATCTCTCTCTTGATCGTCTTCTTCATTGTTACTTTCTTTCTTTTTATGTTTTTCCATCTTGCTAATCTCTTTTCTGTGTATCTTCTTCACATTTTCTTATTTATCTGTATCACTCCTTCCCTGCCTTTGCTAATTTTGCTTTGTCTGCATCTTCAGTTCTCACTCCCCATTTTGTCTGATTCTCCAGATTACATTACTCATTATTCAAGAATTAACATTATCTTAAATCAATATAAACTAGATATTTATTTTTTTTTTTTTTAAAGACAGGCCAAGACATTAAGAAAGCTTCATACCAATGTCAGAAGAAAATAGTTTTTGGCCATTTATTGAAGGAGGGAACAGCTGGAATATATTGTGACAACTGGAAAAATTGGAGGAAGAAGAGACAGAAGGACACAGAGATGAAAGATATCTGACAGTTTCAGAGAATGACATCGTAGAAAAATCAACAGCAGAAATAACACAAAGACAATGACTCAAAGTTGTGAAGGAACATGATTGTGATGGAACTTAATATTTGTTTAAGAAGCATCAACTTTCAAATGTTTTTATTTTTAATATTCCCTTCACAACATATTTTTATTCATCTCTCATCTGCCTCTTTCCTCTTTTTTCCCTTTCCTTGCTCATTTCATTATTCATTTTACTGTTCTGTTTTTAGTTACAACAAGCCGAGATAACTATGAGTGTTGACATTGTGTCCTGTACTCTCATTGCAGCAATGCATACAGGCTGGACAAGCTATCTCATCATGCTCATGTGGCCACAAAAGTATTTCAAGCTCTTCGCATTTTGTGAACAATGAACTTAATGAAATTAACAATGGCCTTCAAGTTGCCAGACATTATTGAAACCTTCAGGACGCTGTGTTGTCATTTCCTTTCACTCCCTTGAAGACCGCATTGTTAAGAGACATTTCTTTGACATCGATATTGATGAGACCTCAAATATGTCAATTCATGATCACTTGAGAAATGCAGAGTTAAGTTTTGATGTTAAGACTGTACAGGAAGACTATATGTCAAAATTATGGATGCCGATTTCCCGAAAAGTAATAGTTCCTCACAAGATGAATGTTTGAGGAATCCTCGAGCCAGATCTGCAAAGCTCAGAGCTGCAGTCAAGATTTAGAAAATTGTGGAGATTAAAAATTGTTGAACAGCTTTGCTTTTTTTTGTTTTATTTTGATATTGCACTTTTGTATTTTGGGAACCAGAAAGAAAAAGAGGCAGACCTAGAGAAAAACTAAAAAGAACACTGAGGCAACAACAGTAGTTATCAGCTCCATTGCTGAGATTGAGTAACTTGCTCAGAACAGAGCAGTGTGGTGATACACAATGCAGGTCCTGTACAGGTCTGATGCTTGAATAACTTGCTCAGAAACAGAGCAGTGTGGTGATACACAATGCAGGTCCTGTACAAGGTCTGATGCTTGAATAACTTGCTCAGAACAGAGCAGTGTGGTGATACACAATGCAGGTCCTGTACCAGGTCTGATCATTGAATAACTTGCTCAGAACAGAGCAGTGTGGTGATACACAATGCAGGTCCTATTCAAGGCCTAATGCTTGATAACATAGGCATAAAGAGTCCAGAATTTCTGCTCTATATGCCATTGTCGGCTCGAAAGAACATTAGATATAGAGGTTGACAGGTAGATAGTCAGGCAGGCAGATGTTTGTATTCTGTGTTGTAACTTTATTACTGAAGCTTTACTATGGGCATGTGTCTTCTTGAACATTGCTGGAGACTGGTCAAGTAATCTGTTCTCTCTACATCAATATCATCTGTGTTTTACAATAAAGAATGCTCCCTTTCATATTCCTCTATTATTGTTCTATGCTGACTGTCTCATAATCTAGTCAATAACTATTCAGGAAGAGAATGGTTGGCTTTGGGCTTCTGTTGCTCACTCTCATTTCCATTTTGAACAATGACCATTGTAACGGACATAACATGTGAGTTTTGTGTACAGATATTTGGTAGTTGTACTATTTTGTTGAGAATTTCAAAGACTGTCTTCATATTGCCCTATTCTATTATATATCAGAGAGTGAAGATATAATGTTTGCAATACTTGTACCTTCATAAATGTCTATGTAACATGTGCAACTGTAAAACCATTAAAGCAATATGTGCTAGCTTCTAGGTAATGGCAAATCATTTCAAGAGAGCTACACGTGATATGACAATTATATTTTGTCTTCAAATTGCTGTTTACAGCAGCTCTGAGAAGGTTGCATAGCTGAAAAAAAAAATAAGTGAACACAAATTTCACCTCAGAATTTTAGACGGACTAATGTTTTATGTTGCAGTATAAATATATCAACGGGACAAATCTGAAACAAGTACAGTATATCAAGTTTGGGCACAATAATAGTATTAGGTGGAAGATGTATCACAGAAATAAAAAGCAGACTAGCTCAGGCCAAAATAGTATTTCAGGAAATGAAAAACTTCTTATGTAGAAGCCTATGTCAATAGAAGTGAGAACTGGAGTTCATCTGTGCTATATAGAGCCAATTCTGACCTATGGAATCAATCATGGACAGTAGAAAATAAATAAAAAGACGATTAGAGGCCACACAGATGGAATTTCTCTAAAGAATGATGAAAGTTCCCTGGCAGCTATAAAGACCAATGAGGAAATTCTCAAAGAGGCCAACACTAAAAGGAAGCTCCTAAAAACTTACCTGTACATCCACATGTACAATAACCAGTGTACATTACAAACCATTTTGTTCATTTATTCTAATCATTTGTTGGCTGGTTTATTGTTACAAAGACCTTTGACCTTCAAACTTACAAAACAGCCATTCATTTGGTATTGAAAGACCAGTGTGGTCAAATTTGGATATTTATTTACAAAATCAGTCTTAACATATGGATGTGAATTATGGACAATAGGACAACAGACAAGAAAATCACTGGAGGCTGTAGATATGTGGTTTACCAGAAGAATATTGAGAATACAATGGACAGCTAAGAAGAGTAATGAAAATGTTCTGAAAGAGGCCAAAGCAAAAAAGGCAGCTAATTTTCAATACTAGGAAGAAACAATCATCATTTTTTGGCCATGTAATGAGAAGGGAACAGCTGAAATATATTGTAACAACTGGGAAAGTTGAGGGACGAAGAGATAGAGGGAAGCAAAGAGAAAAGATATCTGATAGCTCAAAAGAATGGCTTGGCAGAAGGTCAACAACAGAAATGATAAATAACTGTCGAGATCGAAAGTTGTGGAGAGACATGATCACTTACGCCAGCAGGCACAGTACTTGATGATGATTTACAAAATCCTACATAATCAGAAGTGAAGAAATATACATCTTAAACTCATGAGTTTGTTAATATGTATATTTCTTCACTACTGATCACTTGTATACACACTTTTTGAGAAACCCTAAAGAATTGTAATGTGCAACTGTAAAACCATTAAAGCAATATGTGCTAGCTTCTAGGTAATGGCAAATCATTGCAAGGGAGCTACACGTGAAATGATAATTATATTTTGTCTTCAAATTGCTGTAGCAGCTCTGAGAAGGTTGCATAGCTGAAACAAAAAAATAAGTGAACAGTAACCAGTCTAGTCTGGCCATGTTAGTAGGGATTGAGAGAAAAGGCAACCCGATACTTAAAAATGCCATACTGAAGTTGGATGCGTTGGGACGAAGGGCCAAGTATAATAGTTGTACTGCAAGCCCCTAGCGTCATTTTACGAGTAGTGAAACGTAAAATGTCCGTCACGCCAAGTGAAGTAAAGGGAATATGGTGTTAGTGACCATAATTTTTACAGACCTTCAGCACATGATTTTTGGGGGTAATGTGGTCGGTATTACGCCTGTGTCGCTTTACTTTCCAGAAAAAAAAATCTTTTACGAGTGACGAACTACTTTGGGCGAGCGCAAGCTAACATCTAATCCGTGAATAGAATAGGAAACAATAGAATAATTGCATTTTGGGAAATTATATGACAAGTGGTAGACAGGTTACATAGGCCTTGACTATGATTCATCAGTCAGGCGATTCCATGAATAGAAGAGATGCATTTGGGAAATTATGTAACAAGTGGTAGGGCAGATTACAAAGAACTTGACGATGTGGCTCATCAGTCAGGTGATTTCATGAACAAAGTAGAATAGATGCAATTTGGGAAATTATGTGATGTGTGGTAGAGCGGGTTACATAGGCTCTGACTATGGCTCATCAGTCAGGAGATGGGACACGAATTTCGTTGAAACTTGCCTCATATCCAAATCTTCGCTTACAATTTTATAGCAAGTAAAAGTCTGCTGTAAAGTAAGAAAGCAAAAATAAAGGACTCAGCCTTAATAGCAGAAAGACAGAAGTACATGTAATGGTAACAACAAAGAAAAAGACATCACCTCAGTGAAAAATAAAGACAAGTGAAACAATATTAAAGCAGGTAAATGAATTTAAATATTTGGGAACTTTGTTAACCGCAGACGGAAGATGTACAAAAGAGGTGAGATGCAGAATTGCTCAGGCAAAAGCAGCTTTCCAAAAAATTAGGAAGATACTATGCAATCCATTTTTGACAAAAGAAACAAGAAAAAGAGTTCTTAAATGTTATGTAGAGCCAGTCTTAACATACGGATGTGAATCATGGACAATAGGACAACAAACAAGAAATTCACTGGAGTCTGTAGAAATGTGGTTTTACAAAAGAATGTTGAGAATACCATGGACAGCTAAGAATAGTAATGAAAACGTTCTGAAAGAGGCCAAAACAAAAAGAGATAATTTCCAATATTAGGAAGAAACAATCAACATTTTTTGGCCGTGTAATGAGAAGAGAACAATTGGAATATATTGTAACAACTGCGAAAATTGAGGGACGAAGAGATAAAGGAAAGCAAAGAGAAAAAATACCAGACAGCTTAAGAGAATGGCTTGGCAGAAGGTCAACAATTGAAATGATAAATAGCTGTCGAGATCGAAAATTGTGGAGAGACATGATCACCTACGCCAGCAGGCCTGTTACTTGATGATGATGATGATGATGATGAAAGTCTGCTTTTTCTACATCCTCTGCTACCCCTCTGATGTCAGACGTCAGTTAGCGCGAATGATTTCTCACGCACATAACACGGTCTCATCGGTATGGATGGTCAATGGACAGCGTTGATCTGTCTAACTTTTGAGTGATTAGCGTCCACTTTTTTGAAGCGGGTAAAACCACTCACATCTGGAGACAGTTCAGAGCTACAACTACCTGGGACATACTATAACCAGTGATGGAAAATGTACAACTGAAATAAACAAAAGAATAGGTATGGCAAAAAGTAATTTTAATGCCTTGAAAATATCATCATCGTCAAGTACCGGGCCTAGTGGCGTAGGTGATCATGTCTCTCCAAAACTTTCGATCTCGGCAGCTATTTATCATTTCTGTTGTTGACCTTCTGCCAAGCCATTCTCTTAAGCTGTCTGTTATTTTTTTTTCTTTTTGCTTTCCTCTATCTCTTCGTCCCTCAATTTTTCCAGTTGTTACAATATATTCAAGTTGTTCTCTTCTCATTACATGGCTAAAAAATGATGATTGTCTCTTCCTAATATTGGAAATTAGCTCTCTTTTTGCTTTGACCTCTCTCAAAACTTCTTCATTACTCTTCTTAGCTGTCCATGGTATTCTCAACATTCTTCTGTAAACCACATTTCTACAGACTCCAGTGATTTTCTTGTCTGTTGTCCTATTGTCCATGACTCGCATCCGTATGTTAAGACTGGCTCTACGTAACATTAAGAACTCTTTTTCTTGTTTCTTTTGTCAAAAATGGATTGCATAGTATTTTCCTCATTTTTTGAAAAGCTGCTTTATGAAAAATATACTAACATCAAAACAAATAACAGCAGGGCTAAAACTAAGAATAGCAAAATGTTACATCTTCTCAATATTCCTATATGGTGCAAAGACATGGACATAAGACAAGAAAACAGAACCGAAAATTGAAGCCTTTGAAATGTCGATCTATAGAAGAATAGGTAGAATTGGATGGAAATAAAAGAAAACATACGATGAAGTTTTAAAACAACTAAAAATGAAAAGAGAACAACGAAACACAATTCAAACAAGACAAATGTCCATTTTTAGGCCATGTTAAAAGACACAACAGCCTATTTAAAGTAATATTGGAAGAGAAAATGCAAGGTAAAAGAGGTAGACCAAGACTAACATGGACGAGTAACATCAAAATATGAACAAGTCAACCTATGACAACCTGCACTATCAAAGCAAGAGACAGAGTGACATGGCGTTCAATGGTAGCCAACCTTCTATGCGGAGACGGCACTCAATGATGATGAACACCAGAACATCTTACAACCATTGAAATCACATACTTGCATGAACATAGTGTAATCCCAAAATAAGCTCTAACCATTTTTTGAGGCCCCTCGGATTGTGTGTCCTAAGCTATACACAGCTGTTTGTGTTCATCTCAAAGTGGCATTTTTGTTCATTCTGGTGTTAGTGTTTACTTACATGCCCTAACGTTTCATTCTGGTGTTAGTGTTTACTTACATGACCTCAACGTTTCATTCTGGTGTTAGTGTTTACTTACATGACCTCAACGTTTCATTCTGGTGTTAGTGTTTACTTACATGACCTCAACGTTTCATTTAGCTGATAGCCTCACAGAGTCTAAACCCGGCATTGCTCACCCCGATGGGAAGGTAGCGGCAGCCAAGACGAACACAGTGCTCTGGTCAACTGCTCTAAAAGACACAACAGCCTACTAAAAGTAATATTGGAAGAGAAAATACGAGGTAAAAGAGGCAGAGGCAGACCAAGACTAACATGGATGAGTAACATCAAAAGATGGACAAGTCAACCTATGACAATCTGCACCATCAAAGCAAGAGATAGAGTGGAATGGCGCTCCATGGTAGCCAACCTTCGATGCGGAGACGGCACTCAATGATGATGATGAAAACCACTCAAATGTTTTTGATCGACATAAGCTAAGACCCACAAATAGCTGATTGTAGCATTATTTTCAGTTTCAGCTCAAGTTTTCCGGATCCCCGTCACAAATATCAATGTGTGTGCACGTGCTGATTATTTTTGTGCATGTTGAAATCCGCCGGCACTGACAGCCACGCGTTCACATGGAGGCTTGTTCTGTGTGCACATATTTTGCCTGTACGCTCAGGAATTGTTAATAAACTGCCGCGTTGGTATCATTTCGTTGCGAATTATATTTTTATTCTGGTGAGACAACCTATAGTACCGGAATAATACTTCAGGGGTGTACAAGATGCACGCATTGAACAAAGTACCAACAGTAAAAAAAAATAGTAAAGTACCCCCGTCACGCCAAGTGGCGTATAGGGAATATGGTGTTAGTGACCATAAATTTTACAGACCTTCGGCGCATGATTTTTGGGGTATTGTGGTCGGTATTACGCCCGTGCCGCTTTACTTCCCCAGAAAAAAAATCCGGTACTCATTAAAGGCTGGGTGAACCGGTAGCCGTCGGTTGGGATCGAACACTACCTCTTGTCCTTTGTAGTCCAGTTCACTAACCAGTGAGCTATCGCGGCTCCCGAACTATCAACAGGCGGCTTTTAATTGACCGCAAGTGTTATAATCAATAATGGAAAAATTAGCATTTTCTACTCTACTCTGGAAAAGAGTCTGTCCAAGCTTTTTGGGTGCCCTCAATAGTAATCATTTGTAGAACTGTCAGATGGCATTTTTCAGTAGAACCATAAGTGGACATCTGACTTTTGTCAGTTTGTTTTAATATCCAGTCTCAAGGACTGCAAGCCCACATAATTCTGCTATGCTTTAAGATAGACTTTCATTGCAGCGCTCATAACTGTACCATACTTCAGGACAGACTTTCATTGCAGCGCTCATAACTGTACCATACTTCAGGACAGACTTTCATTGCAGCACGCATAACTGTACCATACTTCAGGACAGACTTTCATTGCAGCGCTCATAACTGTACCATACTTCAGGACAGACTTTCATTGCAGCACGCATAACTGTACCATACTTCAGGACAGACTTTCATTGCAGCACGCATAACTGTACCATACTTCAGGACAGACTTTCATTGCAGCACGCATAACTGTACCATACTTCAGGACAGACTTTCATTGCAGCGCTCATAACTGTACCATACTTCAGGACAGACTTTCATTGCAGCGCACATAACTCTACCATACTTTAGGACAGACTTTCATTGCAGCACACATAACTGTACCATACTTTAGGACAGACTTTCATTGCAGCGCACATAACTGTACCATACTTCAGGACAGACTTTCATTGCAGCGCACATAACTCTACCATCCTTTAGGACAGACTTTCATTGCAGCACACATAACTGTACCATACTTTAGGACAGACTTTCATTGCAGCGCACATAACTGTACCATACTTTAGGACAGACTTTCATTGCAGCACACATAACTGTACCATACTTTAGGACAGACTTTCATTGCAGCACACATAACTGTACCATACTTTAGGACAGACTTTCATTGCAGCACACATAACTGTACCATACTTTAGGACAGACTTTCATTGCAGCACACATAACTGTACCATACTTTAGGACAGACTTTCATTGCAGCACACATAACTGTACCATACTTCAGGACAGACTTTCATTGCAGCACACATAACTGTACCATACTTCAGGTCAGACTTTCATTGCAGCACACATAACTCTGTCATTCTTCATGATGGACCTTCATTGCAGCCCATATAACTCTACCATACTTTCAAACAGACTTTCATTGCAGCCCACATAGCTCTGCCACACATTAGAACAGACTTTCATTGCAGCCCATATAACTCTCATCATCATCATGTGCCATACCGGTTGGCGTAGGTGATCATGTCCCTCCACAACCTTCTATCTACAGTGCATCATATCAGTTCTGTTGTTGACTGTTTTCCATGCCATGACACCAAGCTATCCAGTATGTTCTCTCTTTGTCGTCCGCGATCTCTCTTTCCTTTTATTTTGCCAGTTGTAACCAAGAATTCCAACTTTCCTCTTCTCACGATGTGCCCGAAAAATATTGATTGTTTCTTTCTGATGTTTTTTAACAGCTCCCTTTTTGTGTTGGCCTCTTTGCGAATTTCTTCATTGGTCTTTTTAGCTGTCCAGGGAACTTTCAACATTCTTCTGAGAAATCCCATCTCTGTGGCCTCTAATCGTCTTTTCATTTGTTTATCTATTGTCCATGATTCGCTTCCATAGGTCAGAATTGGTTCTATATAGCACCGATGAACTCCCGTTCTCACTACTATTGACATAGATTTGTTGCATAAAATAATTTTCATTTTCTGAAATGCTATTTTGGCCTGAGCTATTCTGCTTTTTATTTCTGTGGTGCATCTCCCATCTGATGTAATTATTGTGCCCAAGTATTTGAAACGTTGCACTTGTTTCAGATTTGTCTCGTTTATTTTTATGCTGCATGATGGTGATGATTGTTTCTTCGATATAACCATTACTTCTGTTTTCTTACTATTTAGACTGATACCTTTCCTGTTGCTTTCTTTTACTATTATGTCTATCATTTCTTGTAGTTCGTTCTCTGTCTCTGATATTAAGACTGTGTCATCCGCATATCGCAAATTATTTATGTTGTGACCGTTGACTTCAATTCTTTTTTGTCTACTATTGATGTCATAATATATTCGCTGAAAAGTGAAAATAAATCCGGTGACAGAACACAGCCTTGTCTGACTCCTTGTTTTATAAATTGAAATTGTCCTGTTTGGTTGTTAATTCGTACAGCTGCTGTTTGTTGCCAGTACATGTTTTTTTTATGATTCTCAGATCCTTGCCATCAATGTTTAATTTCTCCAGCATATTGATTATTTCCACATGCTTTACTTTGTCAAATGCTTTCGTGTAGTTTATAAAGCACATCTTTCTTTACCGCTATAGATCTTTCTATCTATGTTCTTAAGATGTATATTGTATTATTGGTGCCCTTTCCTTCCACAAATCCACATTGTTCCTCACTTATTTCTGGTTTTATTTTCAAATAACTCTAACACACATTAAAACAGACTTTCATAGCAACCCACATAACTCTGCCATACATTAGAACAGACTTTCGTTGCGGCCCACATAACTCTGCTATACATTAGAACAGACTTTCGTTGCAGCCCACATAACTCTGCTATACTTCAGGACAGACTTCCATCTATTTCAAACCATCGAACTTGTTAGTGCGCCCCTCCTTTGATCTGCCAGTCCAGGTTCAATTTTCCTATTTTCGTGATCAAAGAGTCCACCCAGCTACTGGAAGCCGGTACCAGAGATTTTCTTTTCGGTAAGGCGGCCTGACATAATTTGGCATCGCGCATAAACTGTCATAAAAATATTATAGTACTAACTCTATGTTACTCATACGTCACAGACCTGCAGGGTCACTCTCACTTTCGTTTTTCTTTTATTGTGGCAGTGCAATTAAGTCCCTTTGCTTTTAATAGACCTAATATGGTTATGGAAGGCCCCGGTATAACTACAAAGGAATTAAAATCCATAACTGCTCAACTGCCCGTACCAGTGTAATCATTCGAATTAATATATCATCTTCCAAACGGAGAGAGGTAGCTGCAGTTCCCATCATAGCAGTCTTATCACACGCCAAAAGACATAAGGCGAAACCGGACAGATAGTGAACATAGCCATCTTTTCTCCGTCATTTGATATCATCATTCATAGTAAGCAATCGGGATATCGAAACACGACCAAAACGGATGAAACGCACAGCTCACAGTGTGCACAGAGCACTTAACTCAGTGCTCCGGCAGCAAGCCGGACATGGAATATGTGGAAACTGCAACTAGGAACATTTTTCAGACACACCCTTTAACGGTTCCTGTCGCCTATCCGCCATATTGCCCGAAGTTCACGCCCTCCTGAAAATGTTGATCGGACCTAATATGCAAATGATAAACTCATGGTTACTGCTTCAAGACCAATCACTGTAGCGTGGAAGTGCGAGGAGATGAATGACTGATTGGTCTAGTTTGTCGTTGTTTAATCAGATCTCCGCTGTTGAGATTTCAGGTCAGTTGCAGGAGAGTGGTGTCGTCTTACACAGCCCGCAGTTGTAGGCTACAACATATGATGCGAGTTGACCAGAGCACTGTGTTCGTCTTGGCTGCCGCTACCTTCCATCGGGGTGAGCAATGCCGGGTTTAGACTCTGTGAGGCTATCAGCTAAATGAAACGTTGAGGTCATGTAAGTAAACACTAACACCAGAATGAAACGTTGAGGTCATGTAAGTAAACACTAACACCAGAATGAAACGTTGAGGTCATGTAAGTAAACACTAACACCAGAATGAAACGTTAGGGCATGTAAGTAAACACTAACACCAGAATGAAACGTTGAGGTCATGTAAGTAAACACTAACACCAGAATGAAACGTTGAGGTCATGTAAGTAAACACTAACACCAGAATGAACAAAAATGCCACTTTGAGATGAACACAAACAGATGTGTATAGCTTAGGACACACAATCCGAGGGGCCTCAAAAAATTGTCAGAGCTTATTTTGGGACTACACTATGTTCATACAAGTATATGCTTTCAATGGTTGTAAGATGTTCTGGTGTTCATCATCATTGAGTGCCGTCTCCGCATAGAAGGTTGGCTACCATTGAACGCCATGTCCTCTGTCTCTTGCTTTGATAGTGCAGGTTGTCATTGGCTGACTTGTCCATCTTTTGATGTTACTCGTCCATGTTAGTTTTGGTCTGTCTCTGAGTCTTTTACCTTGTATTTTTCCTTCCAAGATTATTTTTGTAGGCTGTTGTGTCTTTTAACATGGCCCAAAAATCGCATTTGTCTGTTTGAATTGTCTTCAGTAGTTCTCTTTTCATTTTTCGTTGTTTTAAAACCTCATAATTTGTTTTCTTTTCTTTCCATCCAATTCTTCCTATTCTTCTAAAAATCCACATTTCAAAGGCTTCAATTTTCTGTTCTGTTTTCTTGTCTAATGTCTATGGTTCTGTACCATGTAGGAATGTTGAGAAGATATAACATTTTGCTATTCTTAGTTTAGCCCTGGTGTTACTTGTTTTGATGTTAGTATATTTTTCATGTCATAAAATTACTTTTTGCCATTCCTTTTCTTTTGTTTACTTTGTTTTACATGCGATCAAACCCTCATTTATGACCAGGACAGCGCGTTACCACAGCGCAACACTCTCTTACTGTCCTCCCAGCGGTAATGAAACACAAACTCAGGCCTCTACATCACGAGGCGGTTGAATGCGGCCTTCATTGTCCTGCGTCACCGCCTCTCCACTGAAATTCCTCTGCAGATTACAGAAACTATGCTGTAAACAACACAGAATGATCCTTTCGACAACTATTTGTAAATACTTGAAAGCATGAAACGAAATGTTTAACTAAACAAAGAATACAAATAGAAACAACAATGTCAAATTCTTACCAACTCCAGCTACGTCTGGAATATTCTAGTGAACGCCTTGTCAATCAAAATACAGGTCAAACTGTCTTTTCGCATGTAAGCGAATAGTTTCTAAAGTTCTACCAAGTGCATGCTCACTGCCAAGATAGTGCTGTAACATGTAATGATCTTTGTTTAGCGAAGTCACGTGTTACGTGTAATCTAGATCCTATCCAGTAATGTTAAATAGTTCTGTTTTTTGTTTTTCCCCATTTCAGAATGTTAATAGTTTTTTTTAGGTTTTATCAAATGTAATAGCTGCTTCTGGGAGCCGCAATAGCTCAGTGGTTAGTGAACTGGATTACAAAGGACAAGAGGTAGGGTTCGATCCCAATCGACGGCTTCTGGGTTCACCTAGTCATAAATGGTACCGGATTTTTTCTGGAAAAAGATTTAATTGATTTTTTTTTAAATTAGGCACGGGCCTAATACCGACCACATTACCCCAAAAATCATGTGCTGAAGGTCTGTAAATTTATGGTTACTAATACCATATTCCCTATACGCCACTTGGCGTGACGGGGGTACTTTACTTTTTTTAAATAGTTGCTTCTTCTACTGCATAACAACTAGTTATTGTTATTATTATTGTTATTATTATTGTTATTATTATTGTTGTTATTATTATTATTGTTTGCAATATGTAACTTTCATTACAGATGTGCTGTTAAAAAAAAAAAAGTTAAGTACCCCCGTCACAACAAGTGGCGTATAGGGAATATGGTGTTAGTGACCATACATTTTACAGACTTTCGGCGCATGATTTTTGGGGTAATGTGGTCGGTATTACGCCCGTGCCGCTTTACTTTCCCAGAAAAAAAATCCGGTACCCATTAAAGGCTGGGTGAACCGGCAGCCGTCGGTTGGGATCGAACCTCTTGTCCTTTGTAGCCCAGTTCACTAACCACTGATCCATCGCGGCTCCCCGAGATGTGCTGTACTGATTCTGAATTATGTAGTGCTTTCTACTTGTGTTCATTATTATTTCATTCCGTCAATAATTCGTGCTAGTTCACCAAAACACGAGAAGACCTATATCACATTTGTATTTTATGTTACTAATTTCTAGATACGACAGACATCAATCTTTAACTGTTCTACCCACAATTCCGTGACTGTTATTTCAATCAATCTTTGACTGCTCTACCCACAATCTCGTGACTGTTATTTCAATCAATCTTTAACTACCCACAATTCCGTGACTGTTATTTCAATCAATCTTTAACTGTTCTACCCACAATTCAACGACTGTTATTTCAAACAATCTTTGACTGCTCTACCCACAATCTCGTGACTTATTTCAATCAATCTTTAACTGTTCTACCCACAATTCCGTGACTGTTTTTTTCAATCTATCTTTGACTGCTCTACCCACAATTGCGTGACTGTTATTTCAATCTATCTTTAACTGCTCTACCCACAATTGCGTGACTGTTATTTCAATCAATCTTTGACTGCTCTACCCACAATCTCGTGACTGTTATTTCAATCAATCTTTAACTGTTCTACCCACAATTGCGTGACTGTTATTTCAATCAATCTTTGACTGCTCTATCCACAATTGCGTGACTGTTATTTCAATCAATCTTTGACTGTTCTACCCACAATTCCGTGACTGTTATTTCAATCAATCTTTGACTGCTCTAATTACAATTCCGTGACTGTTATTTCAATCAATCTTTGACTGCTCTACCCACAATTCCGTGACTGTTATTTCAATCAATCTTTGACTGCTCTACCCACAATCTCGTGACTGTTATTTCAATCAATCTTTAACTGCTCTACCCACAATTCTGTGACTGTTATTTCAATCAATCTTTGACTGCTCTACCCACAATTCCGTGACTGTTATTTCATTCAACCTTTAACTGTTCTACCCACAATTTCGTGACCGTTATTTCAATCAATCTTTAACTGTTCTACCCACAATCCCGTGACTGTTATTTCAATCAATCTTAGACTGCAAACTGTCAGCTATGAGCCGTTGACCCTTTCAATCCAGCTGCTGGTTGGCATCTTGAGGGCCGTTCTTTAGGCAGTTCTACCCACAATTCTCTGTCCGCTCTATTTATCATTCATTACTTACTTTATTTATCATTTTCCTATTTAATTAAAATACTAAACTAACTTTCTCTGCCTCCCATTATATTTTTTCTGCTTTAAACAATTTCACAATATTCGCATTTCTAGTGCGTACCATATTCAGTGGCAAAATAAAGGGAAAGAGAGACTGCGGATGACACAGAGAGAAGACACTAGATAGATTGGTGTCATGGCATGAAGAACAGTCAACAACAGAATTGATACGGTGCACTATAGATAGAGGGGAGCCGCGATAGCTCAGTTGTTCGTTAACTGGACTCATCATCATTATCATGTGCCGTACCTGTTGGCCTTGGCGATCATGTCTTTCCACAATCTTCTATCCACAGTGCATCGTATGAGTTCTGTTGTTGGCTGTTTTCCATGCCCTGACACATAGCTATCCAGTATTTTCTCTCTTTGTCGTCCGCGATATCTCTTTCCTTTTATTTTGCCAGTTGTAACCAAGTATTCCAACTTTCCTCTTCTCATGATGTGCCCGAAAAATGTTGATTGCTTCTTTCTGATGTTTTTTAAGAGCTCCCTTTTTGTGTTGGCCTCTTTGAGAACTTCCTCATTGGTCTTCTTATCTGTTCAGGGAACTTTCAACATTCTTCTAAGAAATCCCATCTCTGTGGCCTCTAATCGTCTTTTCATTTGTTTGTCTATTGTCCATGATTCGCTTCCATAGGTCAGAATTGGTTCTATATAGAATTGATGAACTCTCTTTCTCATTTCTATTGACATAGATTTGTTGCATAAGATATTTTTCATTTTCTGAAATGCTATTTTGACCTGAGCTATTCTGCTTTTTATTTCTGTGTTGCATCTTCCATCTGATGTTATCACTGTGCCCAAGTATTTCAAACGTTGCACTTGTTTCAGATTTGTCTCGTTTATTTTTATACTGCATGATGGTGATGATTGTTTCTTCGATATAACCATTACTTCTGTTTTCTTACTATTCAGACTGAGACTTTTCCTGTTGCTTTCTTTTACTATTATATATGTCATTTCTTGTAGCTCATTCTCTGTTTCTGCTATTAAGACTGTGTCATCCGCATATTGTAAATTATTTATGTTGTGACAGTTGACTTCAATTCCTTTTTTGTCTACTATTGATCTCATAATATGTTCGCTGTAAAGTGAAAACAAATCCGGCGACAGAACACAGCCTTGTCTGACTCCTTGTTTTATAAATTGAAATTGTCCTGTTTGGTTGTTAATTCGTTAAATCATGTGCCGAAGGTCTGTAACAAGTATGGTCATTAACACCATATTCCTTATACGCCACTTGGCGTTACAAGGCTCTTTACTAACTGTGGATAGAGGACTGTGGAAGGACGTGATCGCCTGCACCAACCGGTATGGCACATGATGATGAAAATGATGACGTTCACATTTCTAATGCACATCATTTATGTTTCTAGTTAATTACATACGCCTATACATTTCTAATGCACATCATTTATGTTTCTAGTTAATTACATACGCCTATACATTTCTAATGCACATCATTTACGTTTCTAGTTAATTACATACGCCTATACATTTCTAATGCACATCATTTATGTTTCTAGTTAATTACATACGCCTATACATTTCTAATGCACATCATTTATGTTTCTAGTTAATTACATACGCCTATACATTTCTAATGCACATCATTTATGTTTCTAGTTAATTACATGCGCTTATACATTTCGAATGCACATCATTTATGTTTCTAGTTAATTACATACGCCTATACATTTCTAATGCACATCATTTATGTTTCTAGTTAATTACATACGCCTATACATTTCTAATTTACATCACCTTCAGCTTTGCTTTTAAATTGCATTACCATCGCTTTCACCTTTACATGTCCAATTCACTTTCACCTTTAAATGTCCAATTCACTTTCACCTTTAAATGTCCTATTCACTTTCATCTTTAAATGTCCAATTCACTTTCACCTTTAAATGTCCAATTTACTTTCACCTTTGAATACCCAATTCATTTACATCTTTAAATGTCCAATTCACGTCCACATACACACGTCCAATTAATTTCACCTGTATATTTGTAATTCAAATCACCTTCACCTTTACATTTCTAATTTACATTACATTCACTCTACAGAACTTAAATCTCTCAAGGTATGAGATCATCATTATTTAGCGCCATGCCTTCTGGCATAGGTGAGCATGTCTCTCCACAACTTTGATCTCGACAGTTATTTATCATTTCTGTTGTTGGCCTTCTGCCAAACCATTCTCTTAAGCTGTCTGGTATTTTTTCTCTTTGCTTCCCTCTATCTCTTCGTCCCTCAACTTTCCAAGTGTTTACAATATATGTTCCACCTGTTCTCTTCTCATTACATGGCCGAGAAATGCTGATTGTTTCTTCCTAATATTGGAAATTAGCTCTCTTTTTGCTTTGACCATTTTTCAGAACGTTTTCATTACTCTTCCATTGTAGTCCATTGTATTCTCAACATTCTTATGTAAAACCATATTTCTACAGCCCCCAGTGATTTTCTTGTCTGTTGTCCTATTGGCAATGATTCACATCTATGTGTTTTGTTTCGCTCTACATAACATTTAAGAACTCTTTTTCTTGTTTCTATTGTCAAAAATGGATTGCACAGTATTTTCCTCATTTTTTGGAAATCTGTTTTTGCTTGAACCATTCTGCATCTCATCTCTGTTGTACATCTACCATCTAAGTAAACATTAATTGTGGCGACCCATGATTATTCAAAGAAGTTACAACGGTGGTTTTCTGTTGCCGTCCATCGGTTCGTTTACGGTTGGCTCCGCTACCCTTAGTCTGAACAGTCTCACCCTCAAAGCAATGGGGTAAGGCAGGAGTTAACTTACAAACACGCGCAGAAATATGCGTAGGCATATTTCAGAAGACACAATCCAAACTATCAAAACATATCTATTGTTGCATCTTTGGCACTGTCTACCACTTGGAACAGTAACACGTATTCAAAGTAAACGTGGATTGGATTTCATTGACTACCTTGGTTATACAAGAAATTACGAGATCTGAGCTTTAATTAGCTCTTTTAAATTGCGCGCCCACTCGTTTGACTGTTTTGTTTTAAATGTCGGACTGGATGCGAGGATGGTTTTATAAAACAAGAATGTGGAGACTTTTCTGCCAAATCAGCGGAAAATTAATGTATGAAATCGTTGCATAAGTTCTGTTTGGATATTGGAAAATTAATGTATGAAATCGTTGCATAAGTTCTGTTTGGATATTGGAAAATTAATGTATGAAATCGTTGCATAAGTTCTGTTTGGATATTGGAAAATTAATGTATGAAATCGTTGCATAAGTTCTGTTTGGATATTGGAAAATTAATGTATGAAATCGTTGCATAAGTTCTGTTTGGATATTGGAAAATTAATGTATGAAATCGTTGCATAAGTTCTGTTTGGATATTGGAAAATTAATGTATGAAATCGTTGCATAAGTTCTGTTTGGATATTGGAAAATTAATGTATGAAATCGTTGCATAAGTTCTGTTTGGATATTGGAAAATTAATGTATGAAATCGTTGCATAAGTTCTGTTTGGATATTGGAAAATTAATGTATAAAATAGTTACATATGTTCTTTTTAGATATCGGAAAATGAAGCAAAGAACAGAACATATCATCACAGAAATAAGACCGGCAATTTTTTTAGTAACGAAAGACTTAGCATTTGAAAGAAGATCCTGAGTGGGTAGTGCAGTGGTTAACTCGCTGGCTTTCACGATAAAGGAATCATGGCTCACTCCCATCTTGACACATTCATAGTCTATGCAGCTGAGAACAATTGACTAGCTGGTTCCACGGGGTGGGGTGGATAATAAAAACGAGAAGTACAACCCTTACCCGATATCTAAATGGTGTTACGGTGGTGGTTATAGACTCTTTAATCAGAGCTTGTACCAGAGATGAACACCGTCTTGTGCAACAAGTCTATGTCAACAGAAGTAAGAAAGAGAGTTCATCAGTGTTATATGGAGCCAATTTTGACATATAGATGTGAATCATGGACTATAGACAAACAAATGCAAAGACGATTAGAGGTCCCATAAATGGAATTTCTCAGAAGAATGTTGATATGGTCCATCTAAGGGCAGAATCCCCCGACAGAAAAGATCAACTGCTGCCTTGCAGGAAGATTGGGGACAATCAAAGGCTAAGGAAAGCAAACCTGAAAAAATGCTGGCTGAAATCGGATGCACTGGGCCACTGGCGCAGAACACAGTGCAACGTATTAACGGGTGTTCAGTCAGAGTGGATCTGACAGACTCTAATTGTGATGTTCTGTCTGTGGGGGCGATCAACACACTTAGCCTGACAGCTGACTTCATATGAGAGTCTGGAATCCTTACTCTGATTGAGTCCTGAACGCAGAGAGAGAGAGAGAGAGAGAAGAATGTTGAAAGATCACTAAAAAAAAAAAAAACTATCTTTACGACACATAGTACCATTGCTGGTGTATGTCGGGGTGCAACGATAGAACCAGAGGGATAAAGGCCGCTTGGTCAAGCAGTCGCCACGACGTGTGAGACTCAGGATTTTTATTTCACCCCCGATAGAAAAAATCCTTTCTGTCTACCGCGGGCTTCGAACACCGTACGTCAGCTTTTCAGCTAGCGGAACAGTGGTTTTAGCCGCACGGCCACGCGCACCTCTGAGAGATCACTGAAAGCTTAAAAGACCAAAGAGGAAATTCTGAAAGTGGCCAACACAAAAAGTGAAAACTAAGAAACATCAGAAAGAAACGATCAACATTTTTCGGGTACATCATGAGAGGTGGCAAGTTGAAATACGTGGTTACATCTGGCAAAATAGAGGAAAGAGAGATCGCGAACGACAAAGAGAGAAAATACTGGATAGCTTGGTGTCAGGGCACGGAAAACAGTCAACAACAGAATTAATGTGATGTACTCTGGATAGAGAATTTTGGAAGGACGTGGTCAAATACGGCAACCGATATGACACATGATAATGATGATGATGTAACAGATGAAAAAAATAATCATTAGAAAGACCCCGTGAACTACGATTTCTTTGCTCTTTAACTCTTGATAATACTGTATAAAGGGAGCCGCGATAGCTCAGTGGTTAGTGAACTGGACTACAAAGGACAAGGGGTAGGGTTCGATCCCAACCGACGGCTTCCGGGTTCACCCAGCCTTAAATGGGTACTGGATTTTTTCTGGGAAAGTAAAGTAGCACGGGTGTAATACCGACCACATTACCCCAAAAATCATGTGCTGAAGGTCTGTAAAATATAGGGTCACTAACACCATATTTCCCTATACGCCACTTGGCGTGACGGGGGTACTTTACTTTTTTTTACTTAATACTGTATAAAATGGGGGGAGGCGTGTCCATCGGGGCCATGGATCTCAAATTCTGCTCTTCGGCTGCAATCTAATTTAAACAAACTACCATATCAACAATCTAAGTTTAAACAAACCACCATATCAACAATCTAAGTTTAAACAAACCACCATATCAACAATCTAAGTTTAAACAAACCACCACATCAACAATCTAAGTTTAAACAAACCACTACATCAACAATCTAACTTTAAACAAACCACCATATCAACAATCTAATTTTAAACAAATCACCATATCAACAATCTAAGTTTAAACAAACCACCACATCAACAATCTAAATTTAAACAAACCACTACATCAGCAATTTAAGTTTAAACAAACCACCACATCAACAATCCAAATTTAAACAAACCACCATATCAACAATCTAATTTTAAACAAACCACCATATCAACAATCTAAGCTTAAACAAACCACCAAATCAACAATCTAAGTTTAAACAAACCACCATATCAACAATCTAAGTTTAAACAAACCACCATATCAACAATCTAAGTTTAAACAGAACACCACATCAACAATCTAAGTTTAAACAAACCACCATATCAACAATCTAAGTTTAAACAGAACACCACACCAACAATCTAAGTTTAAACAAACCACCATATCAACAATCTAATTTAAACAAACCACCATATCAACAATCTAAGTTTAAACAAACCAACAATCTAAGTTTAAACAAACCACTACATCAACAATCTAAGTTTAAACAAAACACCATATCAACAATCTAAGTTTACACAAACCACCATATCAACAATCTAAGTTTAAACAAACCACCATATTAACAATCTAAGTTTAAACAAACCACCATATTAACAATCTAAGTTTAAACAAACCACCACATTAACAATCTAAGTTTAAACAAACCACCATATCCAAAATCTAAGTTGAAACAAACCACCATATCAACAATCTAAGTTTAAAAAACCACAACATCAACAATCTAACTTTAAACAAACTACCATATCAACAATCTAATTTTAAACAAACCACCATATCAACAATCTAATTTTAAACAAACCACCATATCAACAATCTAACTTTAAACAAACCACCATATCAACAATCTAATTTTAAACAAACCACCACATCAACAATCTAAATTTAAACAAACCACTACATCAGCAATTTAAGTTTAAACAAACACCCCACCATATCAACAACCTAATTCTAAACACCCCACCACATCAACAATCTAATTCTAAACAACCCACCATATCAACAATCTAATTCTAATCAACCCACCACATCAACAATCTAATTCTAAACACCCCACCATATCAACAATCTAATTCTAAACACCCCACCACATCAACAATCTAATTCTAAACACCCCACCATATCAACAATCTAATTCTAAACACCCCACCATATCAACGGAGCCGCGATAGCTCAGTGGTTAGTGAACTAGACTACAATGGACAAGGGGTAGGGCTCGATCCCAACCGACGGGTTCCGGGTTCACCCAGCCTGAAATGGGTACTGGATTTTTTCTGTGAAAGTGATGCGGCACGGGCGTAATACCGACTACATTACCCCAAAAATCATGTGCTGAAGGTCTGTAAAATATAGGGTCACTAACACCATATTTCCCTATACGCCACTTGGCGTGACGGGGGTACTTTACTTTTTTTTACTTAATACTGTATAAAATGGGGGGAGGCGTGTCCATCGGGGCCATGGATCTCAAATTCTGCTCTTCGGCTGCATTCTGAATCTGAATACTCACGAAATGTGCAGACCAAATATGTTATCTGACAAAACATGAATCTATGTTATTTCAAACAACACAAAACCTCTTTATTAAATCGAATAATGTTTATCGTTTCCATTACCCGTTCTTTATAACAGATATCTGTATTAGCCCACTCCTGTCACCCCGTTCAAGAAAGAGAAGACACAATCCACAGATAATGACAATAAACAGATAAGCACACAGACTTCAAGTCATTGCAATACATTTTAGAAAACATCACTATATGTTAAATCTTGAAGCCTGGAGTTAACATTAAACAGGAAAACAGAAAACAAGAAGATACAGAACAGAAGAAGATACAGAACAGAAGAAGATACAGAACAGAAGAAGATACAGAACAGTCATTGCAGAAGTCAAAAATACGTAAGATCACCTTTGTCTACGTCCTAGGACATGTGGGAGTACGGGGAAATGAAAGAGCGGAC
The DNA here is from genome assembly GCA_032433765.1 of Megaustenia siamemsis. NCBI lineage: Eukaryota > Metazoa > Mollusca > Gastropoda > Stylommatophora > Ariophantidae > Megaustenia > Megaustenia siamemsis. The sequence goes on from JAVIAB010000024.1 coordinate 63,628,236, forward strand.
AGGTTGGCTAGCTGCGCTATTGTTGAGGACGGTCAGCCAATGGATCGGGCGGATATCATCAATATTCTCCGGGAAGTGGGAAGGACACAGGACTTCGACAATCATGAGGCCACGTCACTCCTTCGGATGAAAGACATGGGAGTTAAGATGGGCACAGCCAGAAACGAGAAACTTAGCGGGCGTGTAAGGAGATTAATCAACCAACACAGAACTGGAGTCGTCAGTCGCTGGACACTGCGGGACTTGCTGAGGAGGGGATCTCAGCACCTATGGACATGATCGAAGTTCATTGGTGATGACCCGTAAATAACTCAATAACAGAACTGAAAATTAAAGCCTTTGAAGTGTGGATTTATAGAGGTATGGGAAGAACTGGATGGAAAGAAAAGAAAACGAATGAAGAAGTTTTAAAATAATAAAAATGAAAATAGCACTACTAAACACCATTCAAACAAAACAAATGAGATTTTTGTGGGCATGTCCAGGTCACTAACCACTCAGCTATCGTGGCTCCCAGTGACTATTATGGACCTTTGTTTTGTTCATCGTATGCTTAGCTCTATGAGGCGGATACTCAGCGACCAGTGCCCCGACGGTGCATATGCTGGGCGATCCAGGTCGTCACTTCAGAGCTTGAACGACCCACAGCTCCCTAAGCCTCCCTTGACCTCATAGTTGGACTCCCTGTAGCAGTGTGCGTCAAAAAATACTGGGTAACGAGATGAGGATCAATGTAACAGTGGGCGGTGTTGATAGTGAAAGCTTATTGTGCAGCACCACTAGAATGTCTGAGCTCGTACTTTAGCAGCAGAACTTCGGAAATCAAGAAGACCATTCCTGACACATCATATGTCCCTAAGAAGCAAAGGCTCGACCATTTGACACTTGCTAACAACAACAACCAGTACACAACCACACTTTTCAGAAGCTTATATCCATAATGTGTAAAAGGGGAGAAAACATCATTTCTACAGACCAAGACAGAATATTAATATTATTATTTCTACCCTCCTGTTGCGTGGGAAGTTGGCATGTAACTCTTTGTTCATAAAGTTTACAAAAATATCTTGGAATCTTCAGAAAGAGATATTTGCTGGTGTTTGAAATAGCTTTCTTTCTTCCGATGAGAATTTAAACTGTTCGAACCGGCAGATAACCGGTAAAGTTGGGATAAGTAGAGAGGAAATGCGCGTGAGAAAAGGAGTGAAGAATGAGAAGTTCTTGTCACAGAAAAGTTCAAACTTTACCGAACATTGTAGTGCGTTCATGTTAGATTCTTTGTGTGTGATTTATTTCTTTCAAAAGCTACGTAGAAGAAGTGAAGGCGCGAGGCTCACTATAAAAAGTATGTGTCACAACAGACCGGGAAACGAGATAAGCATCACCGTTTTCCTAACAGACCGGAAAACGAGATAAGCACCACCGGGGTCCTAACAGACCGGAAAACGAGATGAGCATTACCGGGGTCCTAACAGAACAGAAAACGAGATGAGCATCACCGTGGTCCTAACAGACCGGAAAACGAGATGAGCATCACTGTTTTCCTAACAGACCGGAAAACGAGATGAGCATCAGCGGGGTCCTAACAGACCGGAAAACGAGATGAGCATCAGCGGGGTCCTAACAGACCGGAAAACGAGATGAGCATCAGCGGGGTCCTAACAGACCGGAAAACGAGATAAACATCAACGTGGTCCTAACAGACCGGAAAACGAGATGAGCATCACCGGGGTCCTAACAGACCGGAAAACGAGATGAGCATCACCGAGGTCATAACAGAACGGAAAACGAGGTGAGCATCATCCGTGGTCCTAACAGACCGGAAAACGAGGTGAGCATCCCTGTGGTCCCCGTAGTTCTTGAGGACTTGATATTGCACATTCGGCTATGATGGATAAGCTTGATGCTCTCCAGCTAATGACCCACCACATCAACAATCTAAGTTTACACAAACCACCACATCAACAATCTAAGTTTACACAAACCACCACATCAACAATCGAAGTTTATACAAACCACCACATCAACAATCTAAGTTTAAACAAACCACCATATCAACAATCTAATTTTAAACAAACCATCACACATCAACAATCTAAGTTTAAACAAACCACCATATCAACAATCTAAGTTTAAACAAACCACCATATCAACAATCTAATTTTAAACAGAACACCACACCAACAATCTAAGTTTAACCAAACCACCATATCAACAATCTAATTTTAAACAAACCACCATATCAACAATCTAATTCTAAACACCCCACCATATCAACAATCTAATTCTAAACAACCCACCATATCAACAATCTAATTCTAAATAACCCGCCACATCAACAATCTAATTCTAAACAACCCGCCACATCAACAATCTAATTCTGAACAACCCACCATATCAACAATCTAATTTTAAACAGAACACCACACCAACAATCTAAGTTTAACCAAACCACCATATCAACAATCTAATTCTAAACACCCCACCATATCAACAATCTAATTCTAAACAACCCACCATATCAACAATCTAATTCTAAATAACCCGCCACATCAACAATCTAATTCTAAACAACCCACCATATCAACAATCTAATTCTAAATAACCCGCCACATCAACAATCTAATTCTACACAACAAACCATATCAACAATCTAATTCTAAATAACCCGCCACATCAACAATCTAATTCTGAACAACCCACCATATCAACAATCTAATTTTAAACAGAACACCACACCAACAATCTAAGTTTAACCAAACCACCATATCAACAATCTAATTTTAAACAACCCACCATATCAACAATCTAATTCTAAACACCCCACCATATCAACAATCTAATTCTAAACAACCCACCATATCAACAATCTAATTCTAAATAACCCGCCACATCAACAATCTAATTCTAAACACCCACCATATCAACAATCTAATTCTAAATAACCCGCCACATCAACAATCTAATTCTGAACAACCCACCATATCAACAATCTAATTTTAAACAGAACACCACACCAACAATCTAAGTTTAACCAAACCACCATATCAACAATCTAATTTTAAACAAACCACCATATCAACAATCTAATTCTAAACACCCCACCATATCAACAATCTAATTCTAAACAACCCACTACATCAACAATCTTAGTTTAAACAAACCACTACATCAACAATCTAAGTTTAAACAAAAACACCATATCAACAATCTAAGTTTACACAAACCACCATATCCAAAATCTAAGTTTAAACAAACCACTATATCAACAATCTAAGTTTAAACAAACCACAACATCAACAATCTAAGTTTAAACAAACCACCATATCAACAATCTAATTTTAAACAAACCACCATATCAACAATCTAAGTTTAAACAAACCACTATATCAACAATCTAAGTTTAAACAAACCACTACATCAACAATCTAAATTTAAACAAACCAAGTTTAAACAAACCACCATATCAGCAATATAAATTTAAGGAGACCACAACATCAACAATCTAATTTTAAACAAACCACCACATCAACAATCTAAATTTAAACAAACCACCATATTAACAATCTAATTTTAAACAAACCACCATATCAACAATCTAAGCTTAAACAGAACACCACACCAACAATCTAAGTTTAACCAAACCACCATATCAACAATCTACGTTTAAACAAACCACCACATCAACAATCTAAATTTAAACAAATCACTACATCAACAATCTAAGTTTAAACAAACCACCACATCAACAATCTTTGGTTTAAACAAACCACCACATCAACAATCTAAGTTTATACAAACCACCATATCAACAATCTAAGTTGAAAGTTTTCAGCCGGGCTAAACCCCCATCGTGTGTTTCTCTTAAACTAAGCCCTTAACTTACGACTGACTTAGCAGGTCGGTAAGGGAAAATTGTATTTATGCTCAGAGAAATACATAGAATATGGAGATCAAAGTAGCATTATTAAAAGTCTCTACGCCAACAGCAGCTGCAGGGTCAGAACAGCAACAGGCTACACAGACCACTTCGAAGTTAGATCAGGTGTAAGACAGGGGTGCGTACTATCCCCCCTACTGTTTTACATACATGGACCATATATGCAAGCTAGCCAACCCATCAGAGACAGAGGAGATCAACGAGCTTCTATTTGCAGACGACCAGGCACTAATACATGAAACAATAGAAGACCTACAAGAACACTTAAACAAACTCAACATCTTAGGAACAAAATACAACATGAAAATCAACATCAACAAAACAGAAGTCATGAATGTCGCCAAAAATAAACAGAACATCAACATAACTATAGAAGGCAGACAACTAAAACAAGTAGAGGAATTCAAATACCTAGGAAGTCTAATGACAAACGACAATTCCCAAACAGCAGAGATAGAATCAAGATGCAACAAATCTTGTCAAATCATCGGACAGTTATCACCACTATTGTCCAACAAGGAAATAACTCTGGAGGCAAAACGAGCACTATACAATACAATCTTCATTCCAACGTTGTGCTACCAATGCCAGACCTGGACTCTAGATGCAAGAACAATAAGAAAAAATAACCTCTACAGAGATGAAATGTGTTAGACGAATGACAGGAAACAGTCTGAGAGATAAGATCAGAAATGTAGAACTGAGAAAAAAGCTAGGAATAGCCCCAGCCATAGAATATATAAGGAAACAACAGATAAAATGGTTCGACCACGTGACAAGGCAGAAAGAACAAAAACACAACACAACGAGCCTTCAACAAACGTTGTGAGAACAACAGACCCAAGGGTCGACCACGAAAAAGATGGATCGATGGAATATTAGAAGCACTAGGAAACATAACAGCAGCAGAGGCGAACAGAAGAGCAAAAGACCGCAAATTATATCTCCCCTCGACGCTGAAAGGCAGATGAGGAAGGAAAGAAGAAGAAGGAGAAGAAGAAGTTGAAACAAACCACCACATCAACAATCTAAGTTTACACAAACCAACAATCTAAGTTTACACAAACCACCATATCAACAATCTAAGTTTACACAAACCAACAATCTAAGTTTACACAAACCACCACATCAACAATCTAACTCTACACAACCAACCGCATTAACAACCCAACCTAATTCTAAACACCCCACTATATCAACAATCTAATTCTAAACAACCCACCATATGAACAATCTAATTCTAAACAACCCACCATATCAACAATCTAATTCGAAACAACCCACCATATCAACAATCTAATTCTAAATAACCCACCACATCAACAATCTAATTCTAAACAACCCACCATATCAACAATCTAATTCTAAATAACCCACCATATCAACAATCTAATTCTAAACAACCCACCATATCAACAATCTAATTCTAAATAACCCGCCATATCAACAATCTAATTCTAAACACCATATGAACCATCTTATTCTAAACAACCCACCATATCAACAATGTAATTCTAAAGAACCCACCATATCAACAATCTAATTCTAAATAACCCGCCACATCAACAATCTAATTCTAAACAACCCACCATATCCACAATCTAATTCTAAATAACCCACCATATCAACAATCTAATTCTAAACAACCCACCATATCAACAATCTAATTCTAAACAACCCACCATATCAACAATCTAATTCTAAATAACCCGCCATATCAACAATCTAATTCTAAACACCTTATGAACCATCTTATTCTAAACAACCCACCATATCAACAATGTAATTCTAAAGAACCCACCATATCAACAATCTAATTCTAAATAACCCGCCACATCAACAATCTAATTCTAAACAACCCACCATATCAACAATCTAATTCTAAATAACCCACCATATCAACAATCTAATTCTAAATAACCCGCCATATCAACAATCTAATTCTAAACAACCCACCATATCAACAATCTAATTCTAAACAACCCACCATATCAACAATCTAATTCTGAACAACCCACCATATCAACAATCTAATTCTAAACAACCCACCATATCAACAATCTAATTCTAAACACCCCACCATATCAACAATCTAATTCTAAACAACCCACCATATCAACAATCTAATTCTAAATAACCCGCCACATCCACAATCTAATTCTAAACAACCCACCATATCAACAATCTAATTCTAAATAACGCGCCACATCAACAATCTAATTCTGAACAACCCACCATATCAACAATCTAATTCTAAACAACCCACCATATCAACAATCTAATTCTAAATAACCTGCCATATCAACAATCTAATTTTGAACAACCCACCATATCAACAATCTAATTCTGAACAACCCACCATATCAACAATCTAATTCTAAACAACCCACCATATTAACAATCTATTTCTGAACAACCCACCATATTAACAATCTAATTCTGAACAACCCACCATATCAGCAATCCAAGTTTGAGTGACATGCCATCCTCTACAGCTCATGGGTAAATGTATTCTTATTACCCCCCCTCTTCTTTTCTCTCCCCATTTTTCTGTTTCTCGGTGTTTGGTGATACCCATTCTTTTGCCTGACACTCGCACAGTGAGGACCTTAGACCTCTTCAAACAGGCTATTTTATTCTAATATTTTTTCTCTCTCTTATTTTCACTACTTTCACTTACTTCCCTTTTATGTAGTTAAATTCTATTACATTTCTCTTGTGTCACTCAGTCTGTTTTTGTTGTTTTCTGAGGAAGGCCAAACATCAATGTTTTGTATTGTTCCCCTGTGCAAAGACGCTACCATACACTATGCTCAACTCGTTCCACATGAATTTTAAAAAGCAGATGGGTTGTCGTCTTATCGCCAAAACAGTTTTATTTTATTTTCTTGGTCTGCAAATCTTTAAAACAAAATCGTTTAAATTGCCAAGTCAGCCATCACGTATTGCCAGTTAAGCAGAAAGCAAAATATTCGCCAGCAAAATCTAAAGATTGGATGTTTGTGGTTTAGTCTGAGTTACAAATGGGCAAATTCATTGAAACAGATTGCACTTATTTTGGCTCATCTGGAAGATGGGTTGGTTTTTGACACACGTCATAAATCACGTGACTGACGGGCATATGATGCAGACTGGGTCGTAAACACCAGCTTTTCTTAATTGCATGCATTTCTGGACATGTTTTATGTCTTTTTTTTTTTGTTAGTCTTTCTGCTTGTCTGTCTATTTGTTTGCTTGTCAGTCTGTTCTTACCTGTCTGTCTGTCTGTTTATCTGTTTATCTATATGTCTATTTGTCTGCTTATTTGTCTTTCTGTTTGCTAGTCTAACTATCTATTTGATTGTCTGGCTATCTGTATGCTTGTTTGTCTTTCTGTTTGCTTATGTGTCTATCTGCTAAACAAACCTGTCTGTCTGTTTGTTTATCTGGTTGCTTGTCTATATATATATATATGTTTGCTTGTTTGTTTATTTTACCTGCCTGTCTATTTATCGACCTTTCTGCCTGTCCATCTGTCTATCGATATATGAGTTATATATATATCCCCATTGACTTATCTGTCTGCTTGCTGATCTACCCACCTGTCTTTCTATCTTTTGAACTACCTGCATGTATGCCTGTCTCTATGTATGTCTGTCTCTATATATGTCTGTCTCTATATATGTCTGTCTCTATGTATGTCTGTATCTATGTATGTCTGTCTATCAATCTTTCTTGCAAAAAAACTTTAGACTTACATCTCTGTCTATCTATAAATATACCTGTCTATCGATTGGGTCTCTTTTCTGCCCGACATATAATGTTCTTCGTCGACACCGCCTGCATCCACTATATCCGCAAGTCGGCACAGCGTCTGCAATGTCGAAGCTCTATACCTGATGTATAACATTATTTCGTGTATATATTTTGGACTAACCCGTTTTTAACAAAAGTTTAAAACCCTCATCTATATTTCCCCAACACAAGCACACCTTAAGTGTTATTTTCTCACTTCACTTAAGATTAATTAATACGTCATCATTTTCTGTTACAAACATTGCCCAGCTTCATAAAACAACTTGTGATATCTGCTTTCCTACCATTGTAAGACCATCTCTATAGGTTCCCAGTAATTATTGACTAGAGAATATCCATTTCCTACCATTGTAAGACTATCTCTATAGGTTCCCAGTAATTATTGACTAGAGAATATCCATTTCCTACCATTGTAATCTCTATCATCTCTATAGCCTCCAAGTAATTGACTAGTGAATATTCATTTCCTACCACTGTAAGACCCTCTTTATAGGTTCCCAGTAATTGACTAGAGAATATCCCTTTCCTACCACTGTAAGACCCTCTCTATAGGTTCCCAGTAATTGACTAGAGAATATCCCTTTCCTACCACTGTAAGACCCTCTCTATAGGTTCCCAGTAATTATTGACTAGAGAATATCCCTTTCCTACCACTGTAAGACCCTCTCTATAGGTTCCCAGTAATTATTGACTAGAGAATATCCCTTTCCTACCACTGTAAGACCCTCTCTATAGGTTCCAAGTAATTATTGACTAGAGAATATCCCTTTCCTACCATTGTAAGACCCTTTCTATAGGTTCCCAGTAATTATTGACTAGAGAATATTCCTTTCCTTCCTAGTTGGTTACAGTGGTTTTCAACATTTTATATTCGTGGCCTGTTAAAATCGGCTATTACAATCACAGCATATCAATTTATTCAAGGTGAATCTTGTCATTACTTCCTGAGTCTACGTGTTGCTGTTTACTCTGTCAGCTAGATTTATCTTCCTCTTTCCTTCCTCATTTGCTTGTCAGAGTCTAAGGTAGATATAGTCTGTTCTCTATAGTTGTAGGATGAAATAGGACAAACAAATGGAAACTGCTATTCGTATTATTTCGTCCTATAACTGTTTTTCTGCAACACAAGTATTCAGCTCTACTATATCCGGGATATACTTAACTTAATACGAAAATACAGATATACAATTTATTCCCCAGTTGTGTTTGTACCCTATGCTTTAGTCATGAGTACACATCTCTCATCGCCACTGATAGCAACTTGTTTATGTTGAATAGCTGACTGTGCGCTCTAGTGTTTGTTTCCCATGGCAGGGCGCTGTGCCGAGGGGGGTTCATGTTCGACCCGGCTTCGGGCTGTCTGCTGTTCTTTGTTTTTTTTCTGTTGATTATTTGTGAATTTTTTCAAGAGTTTTGTACACACCTCTTCTCTTAACATGATTCGTCCTTTCTTATCCTCCACTGGTCTCTATGTAATGAGATCCATTGCCTAGCTCTGTCGGATAATGAAGATAAAACAGTAGGTCCCGCGTGCACTCGCGCACATTATTTCTAATCTTGGAAATCTTACAACAGATTTAGGTGTAGATGCCTTGAGCCTTGTACATTCCACTCATTCTTAGAGCTGATATTTCACGAATGTGGCTTGACTTTGTCACACCACGTACAAAATGTGAAATTGTTTAGCTAAAATAAACATATAGTTAAATGGTATTCTAGCAGACTAATGCTTGTAACAAAAAGATTTGTTTAAAAAATGACATATTTGAGATCTTCTGTGTTGAGATATTGAATGTTTTCTACCGTAAAGCTTTAAAAGCTTCTAGATATAACTTCTTGTTACCATCTTAAGTGTACACCGGAGTATATTCAAGCACAGTTTACATTTGTGGAAAGATACAAATGAGCAGACTAACTAAAGTATCACTAACAAACAGCTGTGCTCTATGACAGTCTGATAGTGTCTATTTAACTAAACAAGGCCCGCTTTCTGACAAAAAGCAAATTTTTATCTTTTTTAATTTTTCAGTTGTAGCAGTTGCCGGCCCCGGGGTCTTGTGAAACAATGCAACTGAAATTGAATTATTTGGTCTGTGATAGATTGCTCTACCTTGTGAAACAATGCAACTGAAATTGAATTATTTGGTCTGTGATAGATTGTTCTACCTTGTGAAACAATGCAACTGAAATTGAATTATTTGGTCTGTGATAGATTGCTCTACCTTGTGAAACAATGCAACTGAAATTGAATTATTTGGTCTGTGATAGATTGCTCTATCTTGTGAAACAATGCAACTGAAAGTTGAATTATTTAGTCTGTGATAGATTGCTCTACCTTGTGAAACAATGCAACTGAAAGTTGAATTATTTGGTCTGTGATAGATTGCTCTACCTTGTGAAACAATGCAACTGAAATTGAATTATTTGGTCTGTGATAGATTGCTCTACCTTGTGAAACAATGCAACAGAAAGTTGAATTATTTGGTCTGTGATAGATTGCTCTACCTTGTGAAACAATGCAACTGAAAGTTGAATTATTTGGTCTGTGATAGATTGCTCTACCTTGTGAAACAATGCAACTGAAAGTTGAATTATTTGGTCTGTGATAGATTGCTCTACCTTGTGAAACAATGCAACTGAAAGTTGAATTATTTGGTCTGTGATAGATTGTTCTACCTTGTGAAACAGTGGCTCAGCGGCAAAGTCTGAGCAGAATGTTCTAGCAGTAACGCATCGTGTCTGAGAAGTGTTGTCAGTATACGAGATAAGTATCCCTGCACCTCAATATTTTGTTTTTACTGCGTTTGTTGCTACTCAGTCGATGCTGTTACTAGATTGTATCTTTTTTTCTTCATATGACATTTAAATAGAACAATGTGATGGAGATCTACCAGCGGGAGGGAGCTCAGTTGATAAACATTGTACAGTGGGAAGTGTAAACATGAGGCTGTCTAGAATAGCATCTGTTTAGCCTATCGGCTATTTAACTTATCATCTGTTTAGCCTATCGGCTATTTAACTTATCATCTGTTTAGCCGAACATATGTTTAACCTATATTTTAGTTTATTTATCCGTTTAACCGATCATTTGTTTAACCTATAGTTAATTTTATCTATCTGTTTAACCTATCATTTGTTTAACCTATATTTTATTTTATCTATCTGTTTAACCTATCATTTGTTTAACCTATATTTAATTTAATTTATCTGTTTAACCTATCGGCTATTTAACTTAACTGCTTAACCTATCAACTATTTAACTTATTATGTTTAACCTATTTTGTGTTTAAACTATAATTTACTTAACTCATCTGTTTAACATATAATTTATTTAACTCAACTGTTTAACCTATCTTCTATTTAATCTATCATCCACTCGATCTGAGAGGCAAATGAGGAAGGACAGAAGAAGAAGAATCTATCATCTATTTAATCTATGAGCTGTTTAGCTTATCATCTGCTTAACTTATAATACTTTTAAAGTATCATTTAGAGCAACAGATTAATACACTCTTTATCCCAACGTTGTGCTACCAATGTCAGTCCTGGACCCTAGATGCGAGAACAACAAGAAAATAACCTCTACTGAGATCAAATGTGTTAGACGAATGACAGGAAACAGTCTGAGAGATAAGATCAGAAATGAAGAACTGAGAAAAAAGCTAGGAATAGCACCCGCCATAGAATATATAAAGAAACAACAGATAAAATAGTTTGGCCATACGACAAGGCAGAAAGATCAAAACGCTACACAACGAGCCTGCAATAAACATTGCAAGAACACCAGACCCAAAGGCAGACCACGAAAAATATAGATTTAGAAACACTAGGAAACATAACAGCAGCAGAGACGAACAGATAAGCAAAAGACCGCAAATTATTTCTCCCCTCGACGCTGAAAGGCAATTGAGCAAGGAAAGAAGAAGAATTTAGAGCAAAAGGATTATTTGAACAAAACATCCCAAAGGTCAAAGTTTAAGTGGCGAAGTTATCATGACAACGTTGATTTACAACAACAAAAACAGTAATCAAAGTAGTTTTTTTTTTTAAAGAGTGATTAAGTGTTGTTATTTTTACTCTCATTGTTCTTATATAGCATATGAATAAACGCACAACATATATCCTAAACATGTAAAACATAGCGTCAAGTATTATTGTTCACTTTAAAATGCTTTGTCTCTTCGCAGTAATTTGTGTCGTTTGGACACCTTCAACCAGTGCAACTATCATCGTGAGGGGGGGGGGAGGGTGAAACAGGCAAATAATTGCAGTGCTGAGTCAAAGCTGGTAGCAGGAGCCAGTAGTGGGGTGTGACGTACACTCCTACAAGATATGGTGACAGCTTTACAAAAAGAAACACCACAAAATACTGGCGTGTCGGCCAACATGCGGCCTTTCTCAGAAAACGAGAGCAACACAAACGAACAACGAAATAAAGATAAACTCTACTACATCTAGGATGAGCGTCAGGTGTAGTGTAGCTTATTGTGTGGAGTCGTCAGTCGCTGGACACTGAGGGAATTGCTGAGGAGGGGATCTGAGCACCTATGTACATGTTTGAAGTGCAATGATGATGACCCGCAAATAACTCAATAACTCAATAGCTTATTGTATTTCGTTGTTCATTTGTGTTGTTCTCGTTTTCTGAGGAGGGCTTCATGTAGGACGAAACGTCAATATTTTGTTGTGTTCCTTTTCTGTAAAGCTGTCACCATACCTTGTAGGTGTGTAGGTCACACCGCACTACCTGCTCCTATCATCATGAACTTGTACCTTCCATTTGCTCATTATAATAAATGTGAGCTGTTGATCTCCAGACCTTGGCCTTAACAAAATTATATTTTCTGTCCGCCTTTTCCGTTAAGCTGAGGGAGCCGCGATAGCTCAGTGGTTAGTGAACTGGACTACAAAGGACAAGGGGTAAAGTTCGATCCAACCGACGGCTTCCGGGTTCACCCAGTCTTAAATGGGTCCCGAATTTTTTCTGGGAAAGTAAAGCAGCACGGGCGTAATACCGACCACATTACCCCAAAAATCGTGTGCTGAAGGTCTGTAAAATACAGGGTCACTAACACCATATTTCCCTATACGCCACTTGGCGTGACGGGGGTACTTTACTTTTTTACTTTTTCCGTTAAGCTCTCTCATAGCTCTCAGAATTGAGGTTGTGGTGTCAATAAGGCACGTTATATTGTTACACCATCACAGTTTTCGTTTACTGAACTAAACCACAAAACTTGCAATTGAGAGACCAATAAAAAAAAGTAAAGAGCCCCGTCACGCCAAGTAGCGTATAGGGAATATGGTGTTAGTGACCATAATTTTTACAGACCATCGGCACATGATTTTTGGGGTAATGTGGTCGGTATTACGCCCGTGCCGCTTTACTTTCCCAGAAAAAATTCGGTACCCATTTAAGACTGGGTGAACCCGGAAGCCGTCGGTTGGGATCGAACCCGACCTCTTGTCCTTTAGCAATAAAAAAAAAAATAGAAGAAACAGAAATGGTGACAGCTTTACGTGGTAATGGACAAAACCAAAGTCGACGTTTCGGTGAAGTCGGAGGCCTCTTGTCCTTTGTAGTCCAGTTCACTAACCAATACCTTCCATTAATTCAGTAACTGATGTAGCATCGGTGGCATTAAGTTGGCTCTGTTGTTTGACGATAGAGTGATTGTCATTCAATGCCAGTCTAAAAAATCTTAATTTTATCATGTCGAAAAGGTAATGATAATTATACAGGACGTTGTTCTAAAATAAAACTAGACGATTTTTAATTACTCAATACACTGCCGCTTTTTTTTTTTTTTCAGGCACCTGAGTTTATTATACGATGTGTGATACGATGCACGATGTGATACGATGCACGATGTGATACGATGCACGATGTGATACGATGCGCGTGGATAGAAGATTGTAGAAGGAGACGATCGACTACGCCAATCGGTATGACACATGATGATAAAGTTATTACCGAAGATCAACAAGAAACTGCTTTCAATCGTCTTTAGAGAGGAAGAATACCCCCCCCCCCCCCGCTCTCTCTCTCTCTCTCTCACACACACACACACACACAAACACACATGAATTATTAGGGCTTTAATTATGTAATTGTGTACCAATTACAAAACTATTGCACTAAAAAGCCAAGCCAGCAAAATACGCTGACAGGTCATCAAGGACAGTAGTTAAAACCTATGAGCTCACGTAGTTCAAGCATGGTAGAGACACCTGGGACCACATCTTTAACTTGAGAAATATCTTTGACAAATTCAGGAAATGCAACATAAAACTACATATATTCTTCTTCTTCTTCTACCTTTCAGCTCCCTGTGGAGCATAGGTCTCCAACAAACACTTTCCAAATCGTTCTGTTTCTTGCCATTCTTTTAAGATTATTCCACGTCTTCCCCATCATCTTCATCTCTGCTTCTATCTGTCTTCTCTAAGAATTCATTGGTCTTCCTCTTTGTTTTTTTCCCCTAGGGATTCCAAAAAGGGCCTGTTGTGTAATACTCTCAGTTGGCTTCCGCATTGTGTGTCCTATCCAGTGCCATCGTCTTCGCTGTATCTCTTTATTCACTGGTATTTGACTGGTACATTTCCATAATTCTATGTTAGTGATTTTGTCCTGCCATTTCCATCCTTTATTCTGCGTAAGCATCGATTAATGAAAGTCTATCTTCTGAAAGTATCTTCATGATTATCAATTTTGTTGTTTTCCATGTTTCACGGCCATATAATAGGACTGACTTAACATAGGAGTTGAACATTTTTATTTTTGTATTTAACCTGATTTCTTTGGACTTCCATATGTTTCCCAGTGCAACAAAAGCTCCTCTTGCTTTTGATATCCTTATTTTGGTATCATTTTCTGTTCCTCCCTCTTTATCTATATTACTGCCCAAATATATGTAAGAGTGTATGTCTAGTAGATATATTTCTCCTTATTTTATTTGGTTATTGCCAACTGCAATGCCAATTCTCATAATGTTGATCTTATCTCTATTAATTTTCAGTCCTAGCTGTTGTGATCTCTCATCAAGTATGCTCATTTTATCCTGCATCTGTTAATGGCTGTGTGATAGGAGAGCTATGTCTTCAGCAAAGTCTAAATCATCAAGTTGTTTGGTCAGTGACCACTGGATCCCATTTCTGTTGTCTTGAATTATTTTCATAATCCAATCTATGGCCAGTAGAAAGAGAAATGGAGACAGAAGGTATCCCTGCCTTACTCCTGTTCTTATTTCAAATGCTTCTGTAAGCTGTCCTTCATTCACCACACTACATTTTGTTCCTTCATACATTGTTTTTATCAGGTTAATAAACTTTATGGGGATTCCGTAATGACTCAGCAACTTCCAAAGCAACTACATATATTCTTCGTAGATAACAACTAGCCTTTGACTGCGTACAACATCAGAATATATTAAACATCATAGAAGATATGGGTTTTCCAGCACACTTAATACAACTAACAGAATCACCATATCACGAGCAGCAAGCAGCTATCAGAAAAGCCGGAGAAACATCAAATTAGTTTGAAGTACAGAGTGGTGTAAGTCAGGAATGCATCCTCTCTCCATACCTGTTCAACATCTATACTGAGAACATAATGAGAAATGTCAGAAACGATGACAGATTTGTGAAGGTCAACCCTTTCACATTAAAGTACAACATAATCTCATAACTTAGATATAACACAGTCCTCCGTTCAAACAGTGCCAAGGAAACAACAGAGATAATTGAGTGTGTTATCAACACACAGTAAAGGGCAAAGCATTTATCTAAACAAACAGAAAACGAAGACAATGTTCACTGACATAGCAAAAAGGCAACCCAAAATCATCATCAACGATGGGAAAATGAAATTGTAATAAACTATGAATATCTGGGATTTATATAACTGACAATAGGGTACTATGGTTGCGCCAAAAGACACAGCGGGCTAGAAAGAACAATACTGGAATGCATGATTTCTGGAAGACAAGTCAAGGTAGGAGATCTGGCAAGAGACATATTCTATCCGACAGGCTGTGATGAATGTAACGTTATGCGAATGACATGCGACCTACTGATATATATCACACTTTCACTCCTTCCCACTCCCCACCCCGAAAAAAATAGTTTTTTTTTTAATATCACAGTTCAAACGTGTGCTCTTATTTACAGAAGTTGAAAACCATTGCATTTTTCATTAAACTACTATTGCACATTCTTATACTTTGGTTCTGTTCCCTTATGCTTAGTGCATAAACATAACCGCTGAGTGTTAGCACAATTCTCCTAAACTCTTTGCTTTGACAATTCTCTTCCTCTCTCTTCTTCTTCTACTTCCCAGAAATTGTCTAGTCGTCTTGTTTTGCCGTATTGTTTTGTTTCCACACTTTGGAACGCCGCTGAACCCACATTCTGGTTAGCGTCACACGTAACCAAGCAACGACCCGCCCACTCCTCCATGTGATTGGCTCACGCCCGGTCTATATATGGCAGGAGGTGATGGCGGTCTGTGGTGTTTTCCCAGCCAGTGCACACACTGGGTACGCGTTACATATATGGCGCTCACCACAGGTAGATAGAGTTTCCACTTTGCTTGCGAGATTTTTTGCATTTTTGCCACAGTAATCAAGTCAAGACTTCGTTTCCCTTCTCGTTTCGTTGCCTTCTTCTTGTCTCACCGTTGAAAACAGGCTTGCTCTGCCTCCACCGATTCGTCACCGTCTCCTCCTTGGAATACATCGCTTCTCCATCAAGTATAGGTAGGTGGTAGCCTTTCATTTGACCCCTTACTTGCACCAATCACAAGCTACAAAAATGTAACAATTCGTTATTTCGCCAAATTTTCATCCCTTAATTTTTCCTTTATTTGAAACATTTCATCTTTATTACCCGTCCAATGGCGTATCTATGTGTGGGATCCCAGCCCTTCCCCTCGTAAAAAAACAAAGAGGATGTGAGAGTAAAAAAAATAATAAAATTTAACAAATCTGTTTTACTCAGTTTTCAATCAGTTGTTTTTGTTGTTGTTGTGTGAAGATATTATTTTAACATGAGTAAATATATGTTTAACAATTAAAAACTAGACGTATTGTACTATAGACCTCTTTTCGGAATAAATTCGACAATCTGTTAAAATGCAGAATTGAGGGGAAAAGAGGCGCAAGGGGTGGGTGGGTGGTTAACTGAAAATATGAAATGTTTCTTTTAAACTAAAATTAATCAAATTATTTCCAAACGTTTTATGAACATTTATTATTTTAAATTGCAAGATCTAAAAAAATATATGGGAACAATGTTAACCTCAAATGGTAGATGTACAACCGAGGTGAGATGGTAGATGTACAACAGAGGTGAGATGGTAGATGTACAACAGAGGTGAGATGGTAGATGTACAACAGAGGTGGGATGGTAGATGTACAACAGAGGTAAGATGGTAGATGTACAACCGAGGTGAGATGGTAGATGTACAACAGAGGTGAGATGGTAGATGTACAACAGAGGTGAGATGGTAGATGTACAACAGAGGTGAGATGGTAGATGTACAACAGAGGTAAGATGGTAGATGTACAACAGAGGTAAGATGGTAGATGTACAACAGAGGTGAGATGGTAGATGTACAACAGAGGTGAGATGGTAGATGTACAACAGAGGTGAGATGGTAGATGTACAACAGAGGTGAGATGGTAGATGTACAACCGAGGTGAGATGGTAGATGTACAACCGAGGTGAGATGGTAGATGTACAACAGAGGTGAGATGGTAGATGTACAACAGAGGTAAGATGGTAGATGTCCAACAGAGGTGAGATGGTAGATGTACAACAGAGGTGAAATGGTAGATGTACAACCGAGGTGGGATGGTAGATGTACAACAGAGGTGAGATGGTAGATGTACAACAGAGGTAAGATGGTAGATGTACAACCGAGGTAAGATGGTAGATGTACAACAGAGGTGAGATGAAAGATGTACAACAGAGGTGAGATGGTAGATGTCCAACAGAGGTGGGATGGTAGATGTACAACAGAGGTCAGATGCAGAATGGCTCAAGCAAAAGCTGCTTTTAAAAAAATGAGGAAGATACTATGCAATCTATTTTTAACAACAAAAACAAGAAAAAGAGTTCTTAAATGCTAAGTAGAGCCAGTCTTAACATAAGGATGTGAATCATGGACAATTAGACAATAAACAATAAATTCACTGAAGGCTGTAGAAATGTGATTTTACAGAAGAATGTTGAGAATACTGTGGACAGCTAAGAAGAGTAATGAAAGCGTTCTGAAAGAGGCCAAAACAAAGAGAGAGCTAATTTCCAATATTAGGAAGAAACAATCATTATTGTTTGGCCATGTAATGAGAAGGGAACGGTTCGGATATATTGTGACAACTGGAAAAGTTGAGGGACGAAGAAATAGAGGGAAGCGAAGATAAAAGATACTAGGCAGCTTAAGAGAATGACTTGGAAGAAAGGCAACAACAGAAATGATAAATAACCACCCAAATCGAAAGATCGAAAGTTGTGATAGACAATGACCACTTAGCCAGCATTCACAATATTTGATGATGATGAGATCTACAAATAATTACAAACCTTTTAAATTGTATACTCCCATTTATATAATTTTTTTAAAGATTCAATAACGACTTATACAAAGCTAGAAATGCTACTTTCAACACAAATTTAATTCAGTCGGCAGGACCCCACCATCTGAGTGTCCCCAGGACGTGCGTGTCCCTGTTATACAACGTTTGCTGGTCTGCTTTCGTTGACTAATAAAGCATGCATCAGCTGCGTGTAGTGTGTAAGTAAAGTGAAATAAAGATTCCCACCAGGTAGCACATTTTTGGGTGATATTGTCGATTTCATGCCTGGCCGCCTTTACTTCCCAGAAAAATATATGCATCCATTTCTCTTTTAAGGCTGGGTGAACCCCGGAGCCTCCGATAAAAACCCGCCACTTCTGGGGATCGAATCTGAACTCTTCTGATCATAACGCGAGTAAACTAACAACTCGGCCATCGAGGCTCTTTGTAACGTGTGTTCACAGTCCCAATCTGTCACGGGGGAGACACCTGTGACGAGTAAAATGTTCACAAATGGAGCGAGTTTGTTGACACAACACTGGGAGAACCCATCATATTATCCTTGACAGTTCATCTGCAGCATTTTCCATCGTAGTTTTCCAGTTCGTCTTGACATTTGGTTCTTAAAATGTTTAGTCACTGGAAAGCATTTAACACGCCCACGTGGAGGCAGCACAGCAGTGGCACATGCTGTTTAACTGAGATCCTTCACGCGAGGCCAGAACGAGTGTTTGATCAAGAGTTCTCTCTCCTCATTTCTTTACACTTTCCCTGAGAGCATTGTTGTTTAGTTTACAAGGTAGAAGGTGAAAATAATTGAAAATGTCTTGTTTTTTCTCTGATCTGTTTGTTTGTCTGTGGCTGAGCGTTGTTTTTCTCACGAGCTTCATGTTTAGTTTGTGGTTTGGGAAACAATGTTTGTTTGTTTATTTATTTCATCTTTTTATCCTTTCTTTATTTCTTTCATTGTATCCTCCTCCTCCATCTTCTTCTTTCTTATTTCCATCTCCTTTCTATCTTATCATTCCTTTTCTTTTTTTTCTCTCTTCATTGGCACAACGGCACAATGTTATTTTCCCCATTCTTCATGTTAGTATGTGTGCATGTGTGTGCGCGCATGCATTGGTAAAATTCTTAGTGTACATAAAAGTGTACACATACACAGACAGAATATATGTATTGTCAGTATAGGCCAGCAATACGTCTTTTTCCGTATTTTCATCCATGAAATTTCGCCAAAATGATATCCATATTTTGCTTGGTTTAGTTTAGTTTGGTTTAGTTTTGTTTAGTTTAGTTTAGTTTATGATGAGAACGGACTACAAAAGACAAGAGGACGAGTTCGATCCTGATCGACGGCTTTCTGGTTCACCCAGCCTTAAATGGGTACCAGGTTTTTTTTTATTGGAGAGAAAAGCGGCATGATCATAATACCGACCACATTGCATAAAAAAATCATGTTCCGAAGTTCTATAAAAATTATGGTCGTTAAAACCATATTCTTTATACACCACGTTGCGTGACGGGGCACTTTATTTACTTTACTAGTTTAGTTTAGTTTAATTTAGTTTAGTTTATTTTAGTTTATTTTATTTTAATTTAATTTAGTTTAGTTTAGTTTAGTTTAGTTTAGTTTAGTTTAGTTTAGTTTAGTTTAGTTTAGTTTAGTTTAGTTTAGTTTAGTTTAGTTTAGTTTAGTTTAGTCGACAGATCATCTTTTAGTTTAGTTTAGTTTAGTTTAGTCGACAGATCATCTTCATTGTACAATAGACAACTCCATAGTGCCCAGAAGTCATCACAAGCCTAGTTTAAAGCAATCCCGTCACATACTAGCGAATGCACTGAAGTTGGCTTCAGCTCAGATACACGAACTCCGTACAACATCCTTAGTCGTCTCTTACGACATTGATGGCAGGTGATAATGGCTCTATTCCTCTCTCCGATGACCGTGGTCATGGCCCTGGTAGCCACACGGGTGTAATTAAATTATAGTAAATCTCTTAATAAAAATATATATATAGATGTATTCAGTTGTCCATGCTGAGCACTGATTTATTCTTCCAAACAATTCCAATAAATATCTTCTTCATCTCACATCGTTGTCCTGACAACGCACGAAAGACGGTTCTGTCCTATGATTGGTCTATACCCTTTTCATCCCACCAACCCTACTTTAACCCCCCTCCCCATCGATGTCAGTATTCATCAAATTAATTTCCTTGTACTTTGGTAACTCTGCAGTTGATGTGTTATGTTGTGTCACAGTTTAGAGCAAATTGCCATGGTTACACCTTTATTCTCAAAACATCCGATATTTTTTCCTATTTATTTTTGGTTCTGGGTTTGCATTCACGCTGTCATCCCTATTTTCGGCCAGATTAAATTGTTGATCTCCATGAGCGTCATTTAGAGATTGAGTAGCGTCTTGGTCCACGATGATTTCAACTCCCATAGTCAGCTATGAGAGATGGGATTTCTCAGAAGAATGTTGAACGTTTCCTGGACAGCTAAAAAGACCAATGAGGAAATTCTCAAGAAGAGGCCAACACAAAAAGGGAGCTCCTAAAAAACATCAGAAAGAAACAATCTACATTTTTTCTGGCACATCATAAGAAGAGGAAAGTTGGAATACTTGGTTACAACTAGCAAAATACAAGGAAAGAGAGATCGCGGACGACAAAGAGAGAAAGTACTAGATAGCTTGGTGTCATGGCGTCATGGCATGGAAAACAGTCAACAACAGAACTGATACGATGCACTGTAGATAGATGATCGTGGAAGGACTTGATCGCTTACGCCAACCGGTATGGCACATGATGACGATGATAGTCAGCTATAAGTCTCTGACTGCTGCCGGCTCTTGCACTGCGTATTTATAATCTAAAAGAGCAACACGAACTAGTATCAGAGAAAAACGAACACATTTCACAGCATGAGCTAGTGTCGGCGCCAGGGACGGTTTTTATGGTAGATGGGGCCCTGGGCAATCTGAACTTCGGCGCTCTTTTTTTAACTCTTTTCGTACGCTTCGCCGCACTGTGCGCCATGCCGAATTCGGCCGCGTACGGCTTGTCGCATAGTGCGCCACTTTCAGTTTGATTAGCGAGAATTATCATCAAACCATATTCTTATTATATGTCTTGTATCACCTTGGTATTTGTGAAATCTAATACCTTGTTCAATTATAAAAAAATGCATATATAATATATTATATGTTAGATAAATATAAATATGTAGATCGATTTTTAAAACCATGAAAAATTTTGTCTCTGAAAACTCTTCCGTTGAATTGATAAAAAGCTCCCACACAGAAAGGGTTATGCCTAATTATAAAAATCGTCACAAGGAAAAACATTAAAAATTGTGAAAGTCATTGACGGTGCCTCTAAGTGCACGACGCGCCCCTGGTAACTGCCCGAGTTGCTGATACCCTCAACCGGCCCTGAGTGTCGTGAGAAGACGTAAACATATTTAATATACGTGTACACTTGACATATATGCCACACTTGTAAAACTGTCCGTTTTATCTATCATTTGCAACTGAAAGCATGTGCTAGACAATCTGCGATGGCGTCAGTAAGGTTAGCGACACAAAGCTGATGAAGACTTCACTTTACAGAGACATCTTCTATTGCAACACACAAGCCAAGGAAGTGAAGATCACGTGGTCACCTCAGCGGTAACGCTGCTGATGTTAAAGACCCATGATACAACATTGTTTATATAGATCTTTCAAAAAGGAGACAATTCGATCAACAGACATGGGACACGTTGAGCAAGTGTTTCTTCTTTTAGTTTCTTGACACTCACAAAAGGGGGTGAGCATTAGGGTAGTGATTTGTAAGTGTCTAACTTCAAGGATTCTATTGTTTACGTTTGTATTAGCTTGGCATCTAGGATGTCATCTAGAGGATCCAGCCAGCGACCACTTTTTTAAATGAATGTTATTTTATCAGTTCGGCCACATGTTTTCCAATTATAAAGATTTATATTAAGGGTACCATAGACTGATATGAATTAAAATCAGATATTTATTTTTAAACATGTACTTAAATTAAATGAAACAAATCAAGCAATTTAGGAATACACCATGGCTGCTGGCCTCGGTAGCCTAGTTGGGAAACCCACTCGACTGGGCTACCGACGTTCGGACAACCCGTGTTCGATTCCCGCTCTAAGCAGTCTGAGTTGTACTCGTGGTTGAAAAAAAATACCCCCGTGGTCGACTCAGCCGCTAGCAGAAATGGGTAACAGGGTATAGTACTCTGATAAGGAGGTTAGGCCTCGCATTATGAGTCTCGATGCTTGAAGCGACACTATCCAGAAGTCTCTGAACACATCTGGATAGGCGGGCGAGTACATATGGGTCAAAACTCGCGTGCTAAGACGCTGATTCAAGTCTCGTACTTTATCTTTACCTTACCATAACGCGGAAAAACAGGCGCCGAAATAGATAGTTTAGTTTAATTTCGACGGATCATATTGATTGTCACGTTCATAAGTGCTCAGATCTCTTACCCAGTTTGTCCCCGTTTGTGGAGACTGACATTTCCATTTTTGTGTTGGTTGGCTTCTCTTCTGTGCCTCCTCGCGTGGCGCACCTTCTGGCTTCTTCGGTTTTGACCTGATCAATGTTCATCTGTTCTGGGCATGGCTATTCTGTATCATTCTTTAAATCTTTAGCTCGCCTTGCCTTCCCAGCGGCGTGCAATGGACCAGGCTGATGTTCTGAATGCCCTCAAGGAGGCCCAAATAGAGAATTAAAGAATCCAGAACAAAAGGGCATGCACCTCGTCTTGTGGTACATAACGTGGGGAATGAACCTACATTTTTTTACATGGCTATCCACACGTGTATGTATGTCGTGGTCAATATTAAGGACAATAATAATAAAGAAATACATATTTATTACTAATGTGCACTTGTGGAGCAAGAGACAAATTTTACATTGACGTTTACATCACGTGAAAAAAAATCAACAATGTAAACAAACAAAAGAAGAAAAAAAGCAGAACAACGGGCAAACCGAACTTTAATCTTTTTCTTACCCTTTGATAGAGTGAGCGCAACATTATCCCAGATCATCCTACTACTATAGTCAAATATACTATCTGGCGGGGGCCTCGGTAGCCTAGTTGGGAAAACCACCCGACTGGACTACCGACATTCGGACAACCCGTGTTCGATTTCCGCTGACAGCAGTGTGAATTGTACTCGTGGTTGGAAAAAAAAAAAATACCCCCACGGTCGACCCAGCCGTTGGCAGAAATGGGTACCAGGGTATTAACCTGGGAAGGTGAGGAATGTTGCCTCGCATCTGAGTTTCGATGCTTGAGGCGACACTATACAGAAATATCCGAACATTTCTTGATAGGCGGCCGAGCACATATGGGTATATACTCGCGTGCTAAGACGCCGGTTCAAGTCTCGTACTTTACCTCATACTATCCGGTATCTATTTTCATAGGTTGGGTAAACTCTGTGGAAGGAACGGATTCCACACACACACAAAACATGCATTTGGAAAGTGAACCCAGATTCATCTGGTTAGTCAATAAACGCATTACCCGCTTCGCTAGAACGATCAAGCGAATTATTCTCTGTTCTTTACTGGTTAGACTAATACCGCAGCACTCTAGGTAAATCTATAGATACTCAGTTAACAGTCAATACTTTCAACAGATAACGAAGTTTGTGTGCACAGTGATGGTTTCTATAGCTGATTGGCTATATGCACACCTGCGTCATCCAGCAAATTATCGTTCCTACGTATTCGACGCTTTTTTTCCAAATTAATTAGAACGCATCCTCACTGATAGCCATGTTGATCTTTAACATACTCAAGACCACATCCTTACTGATAACCATGTTGAATTTTAACATATTCAAGACAGCTTCCTCACTGATAGTCGTGTACGTTCATTTCTGACATTAGAATTTCAGGGTCTTCAAGACACCGCCACTTGCATGTGTCTTATCTTCTCGTGAAACTAGCCAATCAGCTCTTTCAATGCCCCGAACCAGGACAGCGCATCACAAGTTAAAGTTTAAAGCGTCTACACGAAATGTCATCTACCCTTGTCGGAGACATCTGCTGTGTGTTTTTGTTGAAACAGTCACTTGCCATTTTGTCCAGTGAAACAAAGGGACTGGCAGATTAGGGTCCGCGACACAATACAAACATTTTGATCATGGGAAGATAGACATCACTGTCTCACTGATCAACATCTGGGCATGGACAGAGCAATTAATTAAAGTATAACTCTAAAGTGTGAGCCGCGATAGCTCAGTGGTTAGTGAATTGGACTACAAAGAACAAGCGGTGGGGTTCGATCCCAACCGACGGCTTCCAGTTCACCCAGCCTTTAATGGGTACCGGATTTTTTCCCTGAGAAAGTAAAGCAGCACGGTCGTAATACCGACCACATTACCCCAAAAATCATATGCCGAAGGTCTATAAATATTATGGTCACTAACACCATATTCCTACAAGGCGTGACGGGGCTCTTTATGTGTGACGGGGCTCTTTACTTTTTACAATAACTCTAAAAAAACACAGAAGTAATGGTAACAACAAAGAAAAGACATCACCTCAGTGCAAAATAAAGACAAGTGGAAGAGAATATTAAAACAGGTAAATGAATTTAAATATTTGGGAACTTTGTTAACCTCAGACGGAAGATGTACAAAAGAAACGTGATGCAGAATAGCTCAGGCAAAAGCAGCTTTCCAAAAAATGAGGAAGATGCCATGCAATCCATTTTTGACAATAGAAACAAGAAAAAGAGCTCTTAAATGTTATATAGAGCCAGTCTTACATATGGATGTGAATCATGGACAATAGGACAACAGACAAGAAAATCACTGGAGTCTGTAGAAATGTGTTTTAAAAGAAGAACGTTGAGAATACTGTGGACAGATACGAAGAGTAATGAAAATGTTCTGAAATAGGTCAAAGCAAAAAGAGAGCTAATTTCCAATGTTAGAAAGAAACAATCATCCTTTTTTGGCCATGTAATGAGAAGAGAACAACTGGAATATATTGTAACAACTGGAAAAATTGAGGGGCGAAGATATAGAGGGAAGCAAAGAAAAAAAAAATACCAGACAGCTTAAGAGAATGGCTTGGCAGAAGGTCAAAAATAGAAATGATAAATAGCTGCCGAAATCGAAAGTTGTGGAGAGACATGATCACCTACGCCAGCAGGCCCGGTATTTGATGATGATGATGATGATGATAACTCTAAAGTTCAATCTGATTCACTGAAGAAATCTTAAACAAAGATGGTATGTAGAAAGGTGAAGTTAATAAATAAACGAAATATGTTTGATTCTACCAGTGATCAATTGTGCACAGCTTTGGTTGAATCTTCGGTATGAAAGAGTTTGTTAGTTGGGTTCTTTGTTTTATTGGTTGATGGGTCCTGTCCGCTGCTTGATTTGTTGGCTGGTTGGTTGGCTGGTTAGTTGGTGGTTGGCTGGTTGGTTGGTTGGTTGGTGGTTGGCTGGTGGTTGTTTGGTTTGTTAGTGGTTGGTTTATTGGTGGATGAGTGGTTGGTAGGTGGTGTTTGATTGTTAGTTGATGGTTAGTTGTTTGGTGGTTGGTAGTCGGTTTGTTGGCTGGTTGGTTTGTAGTTTGTCTGTTGGTGGTTGGTTGCTTGATTGGTTGGTTGGTGATTAGTTTCTTGGCTGCTTGGTTGACTGATTGGTTGTTGGTTGTGTTGTTGGTTGGGTTGTTGGTTGGTTGTCTGGTTGGTTGGTTGGTTGGTTTGTTGTATGGTTGATTGATGGGTTTAGTTGGTGTGTTGGTTGTTGGTTGGGTTGTTGGTTGGTTGTCTGTTGATTGGTTGGTTGGTTGTCTGGTTTGTTGGTTGGTTAGTTGTATGGTTGACTGATTGGTTGTTGGTTGGTTGTCTGGATGGTTGGTTTGTAGTTTGGTTGTTTGGTTGTATGGTTGACTGATGGGTTTGGTTGATATGTTGGTTGTTATTTTAGTTGGTTGTTGGTTCGGTTGTTAGTTGGGTTGTTAGGTCGGTTGTTGGTTGGGTTGTTGGTTGTGTTGTTGGTAGGTTGCCTGGTTGGTTGGTTGTATGGCTGACTGATGGGTTTGGTTGATATGTTGGTTGTTATTTTAGTTGGTTTGTTGGTTGGGTTGTTGGTTGTTATTTTAGTTGTTTTGTTGGTTGGGTTGTTGGTTGTTATTTTAGTTGGTTTGATGGTTGGGTTATTGGTTGGGTTGTTGGTTGTTATTTTAGTTGGTTTGTTGATTAGGTTGTTTCTTTGTTATTTTAGTTGGTTTGTTGGTTGAGTTGTTGATTGGGTTGTTGGTTGGGTTGTTAGTTGTTATTTTTGTTGGGTTGTTGGTTGGGTTGTTGGTTGTTATTTTAGTTGGTTTGTTGGTAGGTTACCTGGTTGGTTGGTTGGTTGTATGGTTGACTGATGGGTTTGGTTGATATGTTGGTTGTTATTTTAGTTCGTTTGTTGGTTGAGTTGTTGGTAGGTTGCCTGGTTGGTTGGTTGGTTGGTTGCTTGTATGGTTGACAGATAGGCTTGGTTGATATGTTGGTTGTTATTTTAGTTCGTTTGTTGGTTGGGTAGTTGGGCTAATTGTCTCATTGATTACATTTTGTTTTATCCAGTATGTTAAACACCAGCACGACTGATATAATACTGATTCTGCTAGTAAATCAGTCAACTAATTAATTAATCAATTGGCTAATAAAACGTCAAATAGTAAATCTACAAACTAATCAGTTGACAGACATGTTCACCTGAAAACTGCGTATTGCATTATTGGTTTAGATTCAACATCATCATCATCAAGTGCCGTCTCCGCAACGAAGGTTGGCTACCATGGATCGCCATTCCACTCTGTTTCTTGCTTTGATGGTGCAGATTGTCATAGATTGGCTTGTCCATCTTTTGATGTTACTCGTCTATGTTAGTCTTGGTCTACCTCTGCCTCTTTTACCTTGTATTTTCCCTTCTAATATTACTTTTAGTGGGCTGTTGTGTCTTTCAGATTCAACAAAAGACAAAAAAACTAGAATGTTTCGATTCTGCTAACAAGACGAGACTAAACAAAGACCAACATTTCGACATGAAAGTCTCCAACCCTGACGCAATCAAACACTGAATACATTTGTTGTTTTAATGAGAAGAAATCTACACTGTGGTCATAGACATATATCGCTGTCATGTAAACACGCACACAATAAAGAGTCATGAAGAATCATGAAGAGTCATGAAGAGTCATTCAAAATGAAAAGAAATCAACATGAAAATGCATCTACCTTTCAGCTCCCTGTGGAGCATAAGTCTTCAACAAACACTTTCCAAGCCATTCTGTTTCTTGCCATTCTTTTTCAGATCATTCCATGTCTTCCCCATCATCTTTATCTCTGCTTCCATCTGTCTTCTCCAATAATGCTTTGGTCTTGCTCTTTGTCTTTTCCTTTAGGGATTCCAAAAAAGACCTATTATAATTGTAATTAATTTTATTTTATTATTATTTACATTAAATTTTTATGCTTCGGGAGTCTTTTCTGTACATGATTTTATAACTGCTTCTGTTTCGTTGTTAGTTACAATGTGGCGTATCATTTTGAATATTTTTACGCTATACCGTTACATATCTACTGATATTATTTAGAATTATTTCAGATCTTTAAAGTTTTGTATACGGTTATGTCTGCGCCACAGCTGCAGACCTTTAATGCCGAGACGTTCAGTCTTTATTATTCACAAAAACTGAAACATTACAATTTTTGTCTGTTATTTTATCTAAAAGATAAAAAAAGAAGACATTACTGCAATACACAATAAATGCAAGTGGAACAATATTAAAACAGTTAAATGAATTTAAATATCTGGGAACAAAGTTAACCTCAGATGGTAGATGTACAACAGATGAGAGCTGAAAATTGCGAAGGCAAAAGAAGCTTTAAAAAAATAAGGAAGATGCATTTCAATCCATTTTTGACAATAGAAACAAGAAAATGAGTTCTTAAATGTTATGTAGAGCCAGTCTTAACATATGGATGTGAATCATGGACAATAGGACAACAGACAAGAAAATCACTGGAGGCTGTAAAAATGTAGAAGAATGTTGAGAATACCATGGACAGATAAGAAGAGTAATGAAAACATTCTGAGAGAGGTCAAATCAAAAAGTGAGCTAATTTTAAAATATTAGGAAGAAACAATCATAATTTTTTGGCCATATAATGAGAAGGGAACAGCTGGAATATGTAGCAACAACTGGGAAAATTGAGGGACGAAGAGATAGAGGGAAGCAAAGAGAAAAGATACCAACCAGTTTAAGAGAATGGCTTGACAGAAGGTCAACAACAGAAATGATAAATAACTGTCAAGATCGAAAGTTGTAGACATATACTGATGATGATGATTGTATCTAAAGAACTTATTAACTGACAAATTAACTAATTAATCAAAAGAACAAATGTAAGAATCAACACTAGCTACAGCTATAGAATAAATAAACAAGCAACAAAGCTTGTCGAATCATTGTATAAATGTCAACACTGCTGTACAAGAAGGAAATAGTATTAGGGACAAAACGGGCACTCACAACATAATAATCTATCTATCTAATCTATTGACCTTTCGAGCCGTAACCGGCCCATAGGGCGTAGACCAAGATACACCTTCTCCTATATGAATTTTTGTTCTAGCAGTTTTCTTTTAAAGATATTTTATCAAATCTCGCCATCTGTCTCTGTTCTGTGCAAGCAGTTCTATCTCATTGAGGGAGCCGATTCCTGCTGCTCTTGTCTCTCTCATCAATGTTCTTCTCAGTGTCTCCCTGGGTCTTCCTCTTTTTCTTTTACCTGTTGTTTCCCATATGAGGGCTTGCTTTGCTATTCGATTATTATCTCTTCTCATCACATGTCCAACATAATAATACATAAATATTATTATATGGGGAACTTCCGAGGCGATATTTTATCGCCTCGGAAGTTCCCCATATAATAATATTTATGTATTATTATTTGTACCCAGTATATAAACACTGGGAACTACTATTCGTGCAGTTTCGTCCAATAAATGTTTGTCTACAACACAAGTATTCAGCCCTACTGGGAGATACTTGCATTAATAGGAAAGTACAAATATACAATTTATTTCCGGTCTGTGATCGTTACCCTATGCTATAGTCATTGAGAACGTCATCGTGTAAGACACTACTGCAATAGCCAATTTTTTAGTTGGCTGCGTGGTAGTGTGCCAAGCGTTCGGCTTCTCGTGGCAAGGCGCGGTGCCACTGAGTACGGGTTCGATCCCACTTCGGACTATATATTGTTCTTCGTTTTTTTCTATTGTTGTTTGTCTGTCAATTTTTCCGAGTGCTAACACATACTTCTTTGTTCTATTATTCCCCACTCACAACATAATCTTTATTGTGCTCGAGAACAATAAGTAAAAATCAGCATCATCAAGTACCGGCCTGCTGGCGTAGGTGATCATGTCTCTCCACAACTTTCGATCTCGGCAGCTATTCATCATCTCTGTTGACCTTCTGCCAAGCTATTCTATTAAGCTGTCTGTTAATTTTTCTCTTTGCTTCCCTCTATCTCTTCGTTCCTCAATTTTTTCAGTTGTTACAATATATTCCAGCTGTTCTCTTCTCATTACATGGCCAAAAAATGATGATTGTTTCTTCCTAATATTGGAAATTAGCTCTCTTTTTGCTTTGACCTCTCTCAGAACATCTGCATTACTCTTTTTAGCTGCCCATGGTACTCTCAACATTCTTCTGTAAAACCACATTTTTACAGATTTCAGTGATTTTCTTGTCTGTTGTCCTATTGTCCATGATTCGCATCCATATGTTAAGACTGGCTCTACGTAACATTTAAGAACTCTTTTTCTTGTTTCTATTGTCAAAAATGGATTGCATAGTATCTTTCTCATTTTTTGGAAAGCTGCTTTTGCCTGAGCCATTCTGCATCTCACCTCTTTTGTTGGCGATTCATGATTGTACAAAGAAGCTACGACGGCGGTTTTCCGTTGCCTTCCGTCGGTAAGTAAAAATAACTACTCCAGAAATCAGACATGACAGGAAACAGTTTGAGAGATAAGATCAAAAACGTGAAACTTAGAATGAAGCTAGAATAATTCTCGCCATAGAAGACATACAGAAACAACAGATAAAATGGTTTACCCACGTGATAATAAAATAGAAAGATCAAAATACAATACAACGAGCGTCCAATAACCGTTGCTAAACACCAGACCCATGGACCGACCACAAAAAGATGTTTTGATTGAATATTAGAGACACCGGGAAACATAACGGCTGGGAAAACCAACATTAAAACTATATACCGTAGACGATATCACCCCTCAACACTGAAAGACAAATGATGAAGGAAAGAATAATAATAATAGTCTCTGGGCTTTTACCCTTCTTTTTATTGAGGTATGACAGTTCAGCCTCAAACTATGTCGTCTATGTTACTTTATAGCGCAATTGCAATTTTTTTTTTTACGTAGCCTAGTCACAATTACATTTTTATTACGCGAAACTGCAAAATGTTTGAACAATCTCCCAGCAATCTCTGAAATTGAAATGCTTTTCATGCAACCTTCGTTGACCTCCCAGGAAACATTGCTGCAGTGCCTCCTTTAGACCACATGCTTAGCAAAATTTCATTATGTGCTGTTTACCTATCCTCCATTGATGGCACCGCTGCCCGAGCACGCTACGAGGGTAATTAATCACACATAACCTGGCGTGTTGTGTACCCTGCCACTGCACCTGCGTCATTGTGTTTTTTGTACATCAAGATACGATCACACATACCTCCCGCACCATCAACATCATTGTCATCATCAGCATCACCAGCACCATCATCATCATCATCATTAATTTATATTTCTGAAGAAGTTCTGCATAAAACGTATATAATGAAGCATTTGTCAATCATCGAACAAAGAATAAAGGATAATCAGTTTGTGGAGTTGAGAAAACATTCACCTGTAGCCGAAACGTTAACAATAATAATAACAACACAGGGGTGGCCAAGAGTTAAAGACCACCTAGTGAATAATTTATTTATTACCAACACATTCTTCAAACACAGATAGCGCAAATATACACCTGATACAAGTGAAATGACACGATTTGTAGAAGCCAGATATATTTTATACTAACAAGAAAACAACAAGAAAAAAGTAACCGACAGGAGAGCTGTCCCTAATATAATGGATGTCAGATCACACAATGGCTATGATTACACTCAGGCAGCCAGGAGACAAGAACAGATACACAAACAAAATAAGGAAAAAAGAACTGATAATAAAAATAAAACAATTCAAAGACAAAGAATCTAGTAAAATCCTCAGGCTGAAGTCGGATGTGTTGGGTCGAAAGGCGTAAATATCACAGTTTTACTGCAAAACATAACAGACACGTGCATTTACAGCACGCTCGGCAGGCAGAATAGTCAAAGAAGACAGTGGTGCATACGTCATGACCACGAGTAGCATGGCAATGGATGCGATGGCAGTGACCAAGGCATTCAAATGGTTAGAGTCACAAGACAACACCCACGCATGTATACTGAGTGATTCGATGAGCATGATAAAAAAAGTGGAGGCGGGCTTTGTACGCATGCAATGGGTAGAGTCGTTGCAGAAATCCAAAATACGTAAGGTCACCTTTGTCTATGTCCCTGGACATGCGGGAGTACGGGGAAATGAAAGAGCGGACAGGTTGGCTAGCTGCGCTGTCGTTGAGGACGGGCAACCGATGGATCGGGCGGACATCATCAATGCCCTCCGAGATGTGGGAAGAGCACAGGACTTCGACAAATACAGATCATCGTCACTTCTTCGAATGATGGAAATAGGAGTTAAGATGGGCACAGCCAGAAATGAGAAACTTGGTGGCCGTGTAAGAAGACTTATCAACCAACATAGAACTGGAGTCGTCAGTCGCTGGACACTGAGGGAATTGCTGAGGAGGGGATCTGAGCACCTATGGACATGTTCGGAGTGCAATGATGATGACCCGCAAATGACTCAATAATTCAATAACTCACAACAGACACGCCCACTTAAAGAACTCTTAAGGGCGGATGATGAAAAGGTGTATTCCTTTAGTCAACGGGCGAACGCAAGCAAGCAAGGAAAACACTAAAAGAAAGATAAAAAGAAAAATTCAAGAAATTCCCAATGAAGACTAGAAAACACAGCAAAAGAAAATTGAAAGCATTTTTAAAAAAAAGTAACCAAAATCGCAACAACAGTATGTGAAACAAATTTTAGGATAAAGAAAGGGAAGAAGGGCATGCTATTGTGGGACAAGGTAATCAGAAAAGCAGTTACAGAAAAAAAGAAACTACTTAAAAATAGGAGGGTGTAGAAGAAACAAGAAGAATATGAAAAATAAGCCTCGGTCAGGAAGAAAGTCAAAAATTATTGTTCTAAGAAGCTAAGCCAAACCCATGGGCAGAATTCAGATACAAGACAAGAGAGGGACTTCAAGACAGACACAAGAGAGGGACTTCAAGACAGACACAAGAGACTTCTACAAAGCAGTAAAAGCAACAAGAGTGAGGAATGAGAACCACATTCCCACGAAATCATAAATGACAAAGATGAACAGCCAATAAATATCAAATAGCCAATATATGCAACAGAAATAGAATATTTCGATGACCTATTGAATATAGCATCAACTACTATAAGACAACAAAAGCCACACAAGAATACACACGCACTGAACGTAAACTCATGAAAGAGAAAATCGACGAAGTAATGAAATATGCACCAAGATAGAGAACATCAGTATAGAACATACCGGTAGATAAAATAACACCAAAAGGAGAAACAGAAGTCACATGGCTGCACAAAATATTCAATGTAACATGGCACCAACAAAAGTCCACAGAAGATTGGCAACAAGCAATCATCCGATCAATATGGAAAAATGTAGCATGAGATACTGCTACAAACATAGAAGCATCTTTCTTCTCATCCATGTGGGAAGGTTATGCGCCGAAAGTATGGAAATAATAGAACTTCAGTAAAGCGATTCTCAAATTGGGTTTCGAAAACAAAGAGGATTTACTGACATACTATTCACTTTGAAAAAGCTATCAGAAAAGACAGAACACAACCCATATTTTGTACATAGCTTTAATTGACCAGGAAAAAAGCATTCGACTCAGTAAATATAGAACAACTGTGGGGGATACTAACAACATACGGAGTAAGTCAATATCTACGCAACCTAATTAAAAGTCTCTACATCAACAGCAGCTGCACAGTCAGAACAGCAGCAGGCCACACAGATTCTTTTGAAGTTAAATCTGGAGTAAGATAGCGGATGCCTATTATCTCCCCTTTCGTTTATTACTTACATGGACTACGTAAGTAAGTAGCCAACCCATCGAAGACAGTGGAGATTACCGAGACTATTCGCAAATAGTCAGACACTTAAACACGGAAAAATAGGGGACTTACAGGAACATTTTAATAGATTCAGTACCACAGGCACTCAATACAACATGGAACTCAATTCTATACTGTTCAATTCTATTCTGTTCAATTCTATTCTGTTCAATTCTATACTGTTCAATTCTATTCATGGAATCAGGTTCATTGCAATCGGGGCATCGCCATATCCGCTCCATCGCCCGTCCCAGCATTTCTCGAAGCATATACAGACTGGTTGTTCTTGTAAGGTGTTGATTATAGGTGCATCTGCTTTTCACACTAAGCGCTCTGGACCGAGCAGATCCCTTTCTCACCTTTAGACTCTCCACTCTCCACTCTCTCAAAATATACATCATCGTCCCATGCAATCACCTTCTCTTCTCTTAAGGAATGAAGAACAAATCTTCTCTTAAGGAATGAAGAGCAAATTTGCCGATGTCCTTGTCCAGGGTAAGGCCATACTCAGTGCCAGCGACGGTATCGGCTATTTCATTGCCATATGCACCAGCTTGTCCTGGACACCACACCTAGGTTAACATTTACATTTTAGGCTCATCCAAGAGCTATATCCACTCCTGCCACAGACACTGTCTGTCAATCAAAGCATACTTCGCGAGTCAGTTACCAAGACTGTGCGATCCACGTTCTGTGTAACCAACCATGCTATCGCCGCTGTTGTTGCTTCTATCTCCATTCTCGTGCTGGACACGATAATGCTACACTTTGGTAAACCATAAAAATCACTGCGAATACAGAACTGTTCCCTGTAGTTTTTTTTCCCTCTCGCTCGCCAGCTCTGACGAAGTGCCTAGAGACTGGGAACTGAATTTTGCGTGTTAATCCTTTTTTTTCCTGGCAGCTATATGCACAGGGGTCCCTCGCCGCACAGGCAGATAACTCTGTCTACGGAGGTACTCACATTTGTTTCCGTCCATGAGTAATTGGCGTTTCAAGCCGGGCCTCGCTGCTGAGACCAGGGGGTGGTTTCCGCAGACAGAAATTATTTTGAAAAATCCGTGGAGACCAACCAGTTCCCCATTCCCTGTAGATGATCGGATCGTCAGATGATGACACTTTTGTAGCTCCATTTGCCACGCACTCTGCCGAGCTGAATGATTACTTCGGTTAGCCTCTTTTTCTCCGCTGTTACTTCTATCCAATCCTTGCCAGTAATAATGTCATTTACATCACATGCTCTCCTTATAGACTCCTGCGCCTCAACCATTCAGGATTTTCCCGGCCTGAGACACCTGCCCTTTGTCGAACCCACTTCTGAATGCAAGGGATGGTTTGGGTTCCTTACCACGTTCAAATAAGCACAGACCTGAAAACCAACATCAACAAAACAGAAGTCATTAATTTCGCGAAAGAAAAACAGAATATCAACATAACGATGGACGGCAGACAACTAAAACAAGTGGAGGCATTTAAATATGATGGAAGTATAGTGACAAACGACAATTCACAAACAACAGAGATAGACTCAAGATGGAACAAAGCTTGTCAAATTATTGGACAGATATCACCACTATTGTCCAACAAAGAAATAACTCTACAAGCAAAACGGGCACTCTACAATACAATATTCATTCTAACGTTGTGTTACCATTGATCAAATAAGCTAAAACCAGAACCTGAGATGCAAGAACAATAACAAAAATAACCACTACCGATATGTAATGTGTCAGACGAATGACAGGAAATAGACAGAGAGATAAGATCAGAAATGAAGAACTGAGAAAAAAGCTAGGAGCAATTGCTACTATAGAATGCATAGAGAAACAACAGATAAAATGGTTATTTGGTTATGGAAGGCCCCGGTATCACTGCAAACGAATTAAAATCCATAATTGCTCAACCGCCCGTACCAGCGTAAGCATCCGAATTAATATCTCATCTCCCAAAACAAAGAAAGGTAACTGTAGTCCCCATCGTAGCAGTCTCAGCACTTGCCAAAAGACACATAAGGCGAAACCGCGCAGAAAGTGAACACAGACAACTGTTCCCTGTCATACGATATCATCATTCATCGTAAACAATTGGAATATCGAAACATGATCAAAACGGATGAGACACACAGCTCACGGTGTGCACAGAGCACTTAACTCAGTAGCTCCTGCAACAAGCCGGACTTGGAATATGAGGAAACTGCAACAAGGAACACTTTTCATGCCTAGCCTTCAATTGTTCCCGCCGCCTATCCACCATATACCGGAAGTTCACGTACTCTTGAAAATAATGATCGTCGTATTTTTTTTTTTATGTCTAGCGCTTGATGATGTTAGGCCATCGTTGTTGACTCCAGTTCAGAACATATAGACACACAGTCGTCAGATTATCCCTGTCGCACATCAAACAACAGACCGTAAGAATATCGTACGGCCGGTCTAGGGATGTACAGTAGCCATTACGATGACGTAGCACTCAAAATTGTCGTACACACAAATTCGCTCCCTTTAGATTAATGAATACTGTAATGAAAGCAGCCTACGACGAACAAAACACGGTGCAAATTTCCTAAAGAGATAAAACTGCGGCTGACGAAGCAAGATAAAATGGTATGGCTACGCGATAAGGCAGAGGGTTCAAAACACTATACAAAGAGTTTTCAATAAAAGTTGCGAGAACACGAGACCCAAGGCCCGACCACACACAAAAAGATAGATTAATAGAATATTAGAAACACTAGGAAACGCTACAGCAGGAAAGGTCAACCAAAAGAAGTGCAAAAGACCGCAAATTATATCTCCCTTCGACGCTGAAAGACAAATGAGGAAAGAAGAAGAAATGGAAATAAATAAATGACAATTCCACACTTTGAGATATGCATAGATATCAAACAAATATACTATTACGAGGCGTTGCATTATCTGCTATTTCAGGGTATGTAGTGTGGTCTTTGGCGTCTTGGCCGATGTTGGTTGCAAGCATTCATGATAAATCAGTAGTTTGGTAAAGTATTAGTGTCTCATACTGGGTACTGCTTTACTGAACAGCTTCTCACGTGAATGAATTTGCAGTATTGGGCAGACAGATCCATCCACAGAACGAGCAAGGTGTATTTGTGGTACCTGGCCTTGCCTCTTTTCTCTTGCGCCTTTTGTCTTCTGAATTTGGCACCAGCACTGTCTCAAAACAGTCTTGTTGCAGGAGCTACTGAGTTAAGTGCTCTGTGCACACTGTGAGCTGTGTGTCTCATCCGTTTTGATCATGTTTCGATATTCCAATTGTTTACGATGAATGATGATATCGTATGACAAGGAACAGTTGTCTGTGTTCACTTTCTGTGCGGTTTCGCCTTAAGTCTTTTGGCATGTGCTGAGACTGCTATGATGGGGACTACAGCTCCCTTTCTTTTTTTGGGAGATGAGTTAGTAATTCGGACGATTCCACTGGCATGGGCGGTTGAGCAATTATGGATTTTAGTGATACAGGGGCCTTACATAACTATAACTATAACTGTCTCAAATGTTGCCGTGACATTTTTTTTTTGTTTCCCATGTGCTATGATCAGAAATCACATTTCCCCAGTTTCTTTCACTGATAAAAAATTCCCTCAAGGAAGCCCTGTAAACATCCGTATATCTCAGCACTGGTCTGCCCTTTGGTCTCTTTCCATCCTTAAGTTCGCCATACAATATTTGTTGTTTGGGAATACGATTGTTTGCCATTCTTCTTACATGGCCCAGCCACCTTAGTCTACGAATCCTAAGTGTAGCCATGATCGATGGGAGTTTGGCTCGTAGTAAGACATTAGAGTTAGTTATTTTGTCCTGCCATTTGATGTTCATCATCTTTCGAACGCAGCATACATGAAAGCTGTTTAAATATATGGTACACTAATACAAACATTGCAGTTTATTCCATCATCAATATTATAAATTGTGAAAATCAAGACTTTACTGTTGAATTGATTCAACATTTCAATGTGGATTTTTTTATTCGCCAAAACAAACAGGAAAAAACAGTTTTCGTCAATGAAAGAGCTCAAATAGTAGCATTGCGTGGAGAAGGGCGCATCATCATCATCAAGTACCGGCCATGCTGGCGTAGGTGATTATGTCTCTCCACAACTTTCGAACTCGACAGTTATTTATCATTTCTGTTGTTGACCTTCTGCCAAGCCATTCTCTTAAGCTGTCTGGTATCTTTTCTCTTTGCTTCCCTCTATCTCTTCGTCCCTCAACTTTTCCAGTTGTTACAATATTTTCCAGCTGTTCCCTTCTCATTACATGACCGAGAAATGATGTTCCTTTCTAATTTTGGAAATTAGCTCTTTCTTTGCTTTGACCTTTTCCAGAACGCTTTCGTTACTCTTCTTAGCTGCCCATGGTACTTTCAACATTCTCACGTAAAACGATCTTTCGACAGCCTCCAGTTATTTTATTTTTTGTTGTTCTATAGTCCATGATTCACATCCATATGTTAAGACTTGGCTCTACATAACATTTAAGAACTCATTTTCTTCTTTCTATTGTCAAAAATGGATGGCACAGTATTTTCCTCATTTTTTGGGAAAGCTTTTGCCTGAGCTATTCTGCATCTTATCCCTGTTGTACATCTACCATCTAATGTTGACATTGTTTCCAGATATTTAAATTAATTTACCTGTTATAATATTGTTCCACTTGTCCTTATTGTGCATTGTGGCGATGTCTTTTTCTTTGTTGCTACCATTACTTCTGCCTTTTTGCTATTAAGGCTAAGTCCTCTATTTTTGCTTTCTTTCACTTTAATGTCTAATATTTCTTGTAACTCATTTTCACCCTTAGCTATTAAGACTGTATCATAAGCATACATTTATTTATATTATGACCTCCAATTGTTATTCCAGGCATGCCCCTTATGGATCATAAAATAATCTCGCTATACATCTTAAATAAATCTGGTGACAGTACACAACCTTGTTTTTTATGACCGCTGTTTGTTGCCAGTACATGTTCTTTATTATTCTTAGATCTTTGCTGTCTATGTTTAAGCCTTCTAAATGTTTTATTATTTCTTGGTGCTTTACTTTGTCAAATGCCTTGGTGTAATCTATGAAACATAGGTATAGGTCTGTTTTCACCTCTATGGCTTTCTACTAAAGATCTTATGATGTAAATGGCATTGCTCGTACCTTTACCTCTAACAAAACCACACTGTTCATCACTAATTTCTGGACTAATTTTGTTTCTTACTCTTTGCATGATTCTTCTTCTTCTTCTTCTTCTTCTTCTTCTTCTATCCTTCCTCTGTTGCCGTTGGCGTCGACGGGAGAAACAATCTGCGATTCTTTGCTCTTCTGTTGGCCTCTTCTGGTGTTATTCCTCCTAGTGACTCTAGTATTCCCTTTATCCATCTCTTTCTCGGTCTTCCTCTTAATCTGACGTTTTCGTAGCGTTTGTTTATGACTCTTTGATTCATTGTTAGTTCTTTCTGTCTTATTATGTGGCCGAACCAATTTATCTGTTGTTTCTTTATGTATTCGATGGCTGGTTCAATTTCGAGTTTCTTCCTCAGGTCAGTGTTTCTTACTCTGTCCCTTAAGCTGTATCCTGCCATTCTTCTGACACATTTCATTTCGGTGGTCGTTATCTTTCTTATTGTTCTAGAGTCCAGCGTCCAATTCTGGCACTGATAGCACAGAGTTGGTAGAAAAATTGATTTGTATATTGCCCTTTTTGCTTCCGTAGTTATTGCTTTGTTTTCCAATAGTGTTGATACTTGGCCTATAACTTGGCATGCTTTGTTACACCTTATATCTATCTCTGTTTCTTGGTTATTGTCTTGTGTTAGCGTGCTACCCAGATATTTAAAATTGTCAACTTGCTTCAAAGATGTATTATCTATAATGATGTTTAGTTTTTCTTTCTTTCTCGCTATTGCCATTACTTCGGTTTTGCTTATGTTGATCTTCATGTTGCATTGTTTACAAGTGTTGTTTAGCCTGTTGATATGTTCTTGTAGGTCCTCAGTTGTTTCATGTATCAGAACTTGGTCATCTGCAAATAGTATTTCATTTATTTCTTCCTCTCTTCTGTTGTTTTCTGGTACGCATATTTCGTTCTCTTCTGTGTTATCGTTTGTTGTCATCCGTGTTGGTATGTTTCCTCTGATTGGGCATGCTAATTTGCATATATTGTCCATATATGTGATGAAAAGTAAGGGGGAAAGCACGCAGCCTTGTCTTACTCCGGAGTTAATGGTGAAATGTTTAGAGTAGCCTGCTGAAGATCTTACTGTAGTGCGACTACTTTCATAGAGGCTCTTGCATATCTCTACTAGGTGGTGACTCACTCCGTACAAGGGCAATACGAACCACAGTTGTTCCCTGTCCACCCTATCGAACACCTTTTCTTGGTCAATAAAAGCTGTATATAGTGTTTTATTATGCTCTATTGTTTTCTCCGCTAGTTGTTTTATGATAAATAGGGCATCTGTGCAACCTCTGTTCCTCCTGAAGCCCATCTGAGCATCGCTTAGTTGCGGGTCTATAATTGGTCTCAATCTTTTTTCAACTATTTTGGCATATAACTTCCCTGTGTGGCTTAATAGCGATATTCCTTGCATGATTATTCTTAGTGATAGCTTAGTCATGTGGCTCATACGACTTATCGTGTGATGATCATCGCATTCAGTCACACCAAATTTCGTTGTGTAAAGCTATGAATATTGAATTGAGCATGCCGTCAGGTATATATCCGCTGATGTAGATATCATTCAATATTTTGTTTATAATTTCTATTCCTAAATTACTTATGACTTTATACTCTTCTTTAGTTATATTACCTGTCCAGTAGCTTTTCCAGCTTTCATATTTCGCAAAGCGTCTTCCACTTCTTGAAGTTTTTCTCGTCTTTCTCCATTATCCTTAGTATTTACTTCTGTTCGTTCATCATCATGAAGTTCTTTAATGTATTCTGTCCATTGTTCCCTTATGTTTTCTTTTTCAATCAACAATTTTTCTTCCTTTGATCTTAAATATCTAGTTTTTAATTTCGTTTTTCTTCTGGTTAATTCTTTAATTTATTTGTATATAGTTTTGGCATCTCTTCTTTGATGCATTTCAATCGCTTTGCATCTCTGTTTTAGCCATGCTTCTTTTCCTTTATTGGATTTTATTACCGAGCTTTTTCTGTCCACAGACTTCTTGGATGTTGCTTAAACCAAGTGTTTCCTGTCATCATGTTGTGTAATCTTGCCCAGTCAATAAGTTTATCACATTATTCATTTCTCTCTCCTAAGCCAACCAACCACTTTTTCAACTCTTTCCTTCCCTACTCTTGCGCTGAGATCCTCTAGAACTATGGTGTTTTCATGTGGTTTGCATTGATAAGTGGCAAATGGTAAAATGTATCAACTGTTTCTGCTGGACAGTCTGCTATTGTTGCATAAACTTGTATGAGATTAATATCTATTTGCTTTCCATTCAATTTTACTAAAAGGACTCTGTCAGATATAACGGCACACAGGACATTATATTTCTGTTAGAATTTGATGTACCAAAAAGGCTGTTTACAATGCAATCACTGGGTACCAGATAAACGGTACATTTTTTTAATCAAAAGAGAAGTAACAACTCTCAAAGTTTGCTAAAGGATATTGGGAGGCAGTTTGTGGCAGGAGTGAATGCTCCTGAATGACTCTCAAACGAGAGCGTTAAACTGAGTGTACTGTTAGGGACATGTTGGTGTACACGGCAATGAGATAACCGATACGCTAGCTGGCATCTCTTGCACTCAGTGCCGCCTTATTCAGGTCAAATATTTTATTATTCAGGATACATTTTTAAAAAAATGTAGGAAACAGTTTAATTAATAGGCAAAACAGAACAAATACTCAGCCTATTGACGGCAGGCCTTAAGAGCTGCCCCGCGCATTATTGCAATAAACTGAAGAAGACCTGTGATAGAAACGTTTAGTTATTGTTCTACCTTCCTATTAGTTAAGCTGTTACAGTATTACGTCTATTTTGTTTATGTTTTATTCAATTTAACGGGGGTTTCGCACGATACTACATATCTGTGCCTGTCTTATCTGGACATAGACAGCTCTTCATTTCTTAAAAGAAGCGGAGGAGGTGGATGAGTTCAACAATGATGTTTTTTTCATTGATGATTTTAATGATAGACTGATGATTTTAATGATAGACTGATGGTTGTATTGATAGACTGATGGTCTTTTTATAGGCTGATGATTTTAATGATAGACTGATGATTTTAATGATAGACTGATGGTTTTATTGAGAGACTTGTGGTTTTATTAATCGACTGATGGTTGTATTGATAGACTGATGGTCCTTTTATAGACTGATGATTTTAATGATAGACTGATGATTTTAATGATAGACTGATGGTTTTATTGAGAGACTGTTGGTTTTATTGATAGACTGATGGTTGTATTGATAGACTGATGGTCTTTTTATAGACTGATGATTTTAATGATAGACTGGTGGTTTTATTGATAGACTGATGATTTTAATGATAGACTGATGATTTTAATGATAGACTGGTGGTTTTATTGATAGACTGATGATTTTAATGATAGACTGGTGGTTTTATTGATAGACTGATGATTTTAATGATAGACTGGTGGTTTTATTGATAGACTGATGATTTTAATGATAGACTGATGATTTTAATGATAGACTGGTGTTTTTATTGATAGACTGATGATTTTAATGATAGACTGATGGTTTTAATGATACACTGGTGGTTTTATTGATAGACTGATGACTTTAATGATAGACTGATGGTTTTAATGATACACTGGTAGTTTTATTGATAGACTGATGGTTGTATTGATAGGTTGATGGTCTTTTTATAGGCTGATGGTTTTATTGATAGACTGATGGTTTTATTGATAGACTGATGGTTTTAATGATAGACCGATGGTTTTATTGATAAGCTGATGGTTTTATTGATAGGCTGATGGTCTTTTTATAGGCTGATGGTTTTATTGATAGGCTGGTGGTTGTATTGATAGGCTGATGGTTTTTTGAAAGGCTGATGGTTTTATTAATAGGTTGATGGTTTTATTAATAGGCTGATGGTTTTTTTGATAGGCTGATGGTTTTATTGATAGGCTGATTTTTTTATTAATAGGCTGATGGTTTTATTGATAGGCTGATGGTTTTATTAATAGGCTGATTGTTTTATTAATAGGCTGATGGTTTTATTAAAAGTCTGATGGTACTATTAATAGGCTGTTGCTTTTATTGAAAGGCTGATAGTTTTTTTGATAGGCTGATGATTTAATTAATAGACTGATGATTTTATTGATAGGCTGATGGTTATATTAATAGGCTGATGGTTTTATTAATAGGCTGATGGTTTTATTAATAGGCTGATGGTTTTATTGATAGGCTGATGCTTTTTTTGACAGAGTGATTGTTTTATTAATAGGCTGATGGTTTTATTCATGGGTTGATGGTTTTATTGATAGGCTGATGGTGTTATTGATAGGCTGATGGTTTTACTCATGGGTTGAAGGTTTTATTGATAGGCTGATGGTTTTATTAATAGGCTGATTGTTTTATTAATAGGCTGATGGTTTCATTAAAAGTATGATAGTACTATTAATAGGCTGTTGCTTTTATTGAATAGCTGATGGTTTTATTGATAGGCTGATGGTTTTATTAATAGGCTGATGGTTTTATTGATACGCTGATGGTTATATTAATAGGCTGATGGTTTTATTAATAGGCTGATGGTTTTATTGATAGGTTGATGGTTTTATTGATAGGCTGAAGGTTTTATTAATAGGCTGATGGTTTTATTAATAGGCTGATGGCTTTATTAATAGGCTGATTGTTTTATTGATATACTGATGGTTTTATTGATAGGCTGATGGTTTTATTAATAGGCTGATGGTTTTATTCATGGGTTGATGGTTTCATTGATAGGCTGATGGTTTTATTGATAGGCTGATGGTTTTATTGATATGCTGATGGTTTTATTGATAAACTGATGGTTTTATTAATAATCTCATGGTTTTATTAATAGGCTTATGGTTTTTTTGATAGGCTGAAGGTTTTATTAATAGGCTGATGGTTTTATTGATAGGCTGATGGTTTTATTAAAATGCTGATGGTTTTATTAAAATGCTGATGGTTTTATTAATAGGCTGTTGATTTTATTAATAGGCTGATGGTTTTATTGATAGGCTGATGGTTTTATTAAAAGGCTGATG
This sequence comes from Megaustenia siamemsis, assembly GCA_032433765.1. Lineage (NCBI taxonomy): Eukaryota > Metazoa > Mollusca > Gastropoda > Stylommatophora > Ariophantidae > Megaustenia > Megaustenia siamemsis. Next base: position 63,672,189 of record JAVIAB010000024.1, read on the forward strand.
GTTTTATTAATAGGCTGATGGTTTTATTGATAGGCTGTTGGTTTTATTGATAGGCTGATGGTTTTATTAAAAGGCTGATGGTTTTATTAATAGGCTGTTGATTTTATTAATAGGCTGATGGTTTTATTGATAGGCTGATGGTGCTATTAAAAGGCTGTTGGCTTTATTGATAGGCTGATGGTTTTATTGTAAGGCTGATGGTTTTATTGTAAGGCTGATGGTTTTATTAATACGCTGATGGTTTTATTTATATACTGATGGTCTTATTGACAGGGTGATTGTTTTATTAATAGGCTGATGGTTTTATTCATGGGTTGATGGTTTTATTGATAGGCTGATGGTTTTATTGATAGGCTGATGGTTTTATTAAAAGGCTGATGGTTTTATTAATAGGCTGATGGTTTTATTGATAGGCTGTTGGTTTTATTGATAGGCTGATGGTTTTATTAAAAGGCTGATGGTTTTATTAATAGGCTGTTGATTTTATTAATAGGCTGATGGTTTTGTTGATAGGCTGATGGTGCTATTAAAAGGCTGTTGGCTTTATTGATAGGCTGATGGTTTTATTGTAAGGCTGATGGTTTTATTGTAAGGCTGATGGTTTTATTAATACGCTGATGGTTTTATTTATATACTGATGGTCTTATTGACAGGGTGATTGTTTTATTAATAGGCTGATGGTTTTATTCATGGGTTGATGGTTTTATTGATAGGCTGATGGTTTTATTGATAGGCTGATGGTTTTATTAATAGACTGATTGTTTTATTAATAGGCTGAAGTTTTTTTTTTGATATACTGATGGTTTTATTGATAGACTGTTGGTTTTATTAATAGGCTGATGGTTTTATTAATAGACTGATGGTTTTATTCATGGGTTGATGGTTTTATTAATAGGCTGATGGTTTTATTGATAGGCTGATGGTTTTATTGATAGGCTGATGGTTTTATTAATAGGCTGATGGTTTTATTGATACGCTGATGGTTATATTAATAGGCTGATGGTTTTATTAATAGGCTGATGGTTTTATTGATAGGTTGATGGTTTTATTGATAGGCTGAAGGTTTTATTAATAGGCTGATGGTTTTATTAATAGGCTGATGGCTTTATTAATAGGCTGATTGTTTTATTGATATACTGATGGTTTTATTGATAGGCTGATGGTTTTATTAATAGGCTGATGGTTTTATTCATGGGTTGATGGTTTCATTGATAGGCTGATGGTTTTATTGATAGGCTGATGGTTTTATTGATATGCTGATGGTTTTATTGATAAACTGATGGTTTTATTAATAATCTCATGGTTTTATTAATAGGCTTATGGTTTTTTTGATAGGCTGAAGGTTTTATTAATAGGCTGATGGTTTTATTGATAGGCTGATGGTTTTATTAAAATGCTGATGGTTTTATTAAAATGCTGATGGTTTTATTAATAGGCTGTTGATTTTATTAATATTCTGATGGTTTTATTGATAGGCTGATGGTTTTATTAAAAGGCTGATGGTTTTATTAATAGGCTGATGGTTTTATTGATAGGCTGTTGGTTTTATTGATAGGCTGATGGTTTTATTAAAAGGCTGATGGTTTTATTAATAGGCTGTTGATTTTATTAATAGGCTGATGGTTTTATTGATAGGCTGATGGTGCTATTAAAAGGCTGTTGGCTTTATTGATAGGCTGATGGTTTTATTGTAAGGCTGATGGTTTTATTGTAAGGCTGATGGTTTTATTAATACGCTGATGGTTTTATTTATATACTGATGGTCTTATTGACAGGGTGATTGTTTTATTAATAGGCTGATGGTTTTATTCATGGGTTGATGGTTTTATTGATAGGCTGATGGTTTTATTGATAGGCTGATGGTTTTATTAATAGACTGATTGTTTTATTAATAGGCTGAAGTTTTTTTTTTTTGATATACTGATGGTTTTATTGATAGACTGTTGGTTTTATTGATAGGCTGATGGTTTTATTAATAGGCTGATGGTTTTATTAATAGACTGATGGTTTTATTCATGGGTTGATGGTTTTATTAATAGGCTGATGGTTTTATTGATAGGCTGATGGTTTTATTGATAGGCTAATGGTTTTATTTATAGGCTGATGGTTTCATTGATAGGCTGATGGTTTTTTTTGATAGACTGATGAACGTAGCAGAGAAAAGCTGTCTGGTCGATAGGGAGTGCACCGTGGGGAAAAACCAGATATAGCTTCAATCAACACATTACAGGAACAATCTGACTGTATACACTTTAAAACATGTTATGAGGATCGATGGAGCGGATACGGGGATGCCTCGACTGCTGTGAAACTTATTCCATAAATAAAATAGAATTCCTGAGTAATCGGACAGCAGACAAGAAACTATTTACCTGCCCCAGTAATGTAGTTTTACATAAGAATGTTGGGAATACCACAGGTATCTAAACATGTAAAGTGAATTTTTAGAAGCTACATTATTTGTTAAAAGCTTACAAGCATCATGAATAGAAAATAATCGTCCATTTTGGCCATGGAATGAGAAGGGAACAGCCGGTACATACCCAACAAGTGAAAACCAATGAAGGAAATAGAGATTTGGAGAAACAGAGAAAAAAAGATGCAAAACAGTTTTTTTTTAATGAAATGATATTTAGTGAGACAGCAGAAGAAATGAAGACCTATAGAGGGAGAAAGTTGTAGAGAGACAGAACCAATACTGTATTCACTGTACTTTTTAATGTTGACAATTAAAAATTAATATTAACTTAATAAAATTATACATTAAAAATAATATTAACAAAACTCGAAAGCTCTTTTGTCTTGTCGATGAAACAGACATATATGTGTATGTCTCAAAGATCCATTCTGTTGTTTTCCGTGCGTGAATTGCCACGTTGTGTTGTGTTCTTTCTATAAATTTCTGAAGGTTGCTGTTTATAACGCTTTATTCCTTGTTTCGATCATGCGATTCATTCAGGGACCAGATTGTTAATATTTTCTATGTGCTCTAATTCCCTTCTTTATTTGTTTTGTAGCATCGACGGGAGTTATAATCTGCGATCATTTGCATTTCTGTTGGTCATGCATTTGTTACGTTTCATAGTATTTCTAATATTTCATTAATTCATCTTTTTCGTTGACTATTCTTGAGTCTGGTGTTCTCGCAACGTTTATTTAAAGCTCGTTGTGTTGTGTTTTGATCTTTCTGTCTTATCACGCATCAAACAGGTTTAATCTGTTCTTTCTGTATGTATTCAATGTTGGAAATTACTCAATAGTTATCCTATTTGGTAATTGATTTATACTTATCACATTAATAGTCTTGAGTTTACTCTGAACCAATGCATACACATTAATCATGGATCTCTGTGTTCTACAAAGTAAAAAAAAAGAAATTAAAGTACCCCCGTCACGCCAAGTGGCGTATAGGGAATATGGTGTTAGTGACCATAAATTTTACAGACCTTCGGCACATGATTTTTGGGGTAATGTGGTCGGTGTTACGCCCGTTCCGCTTCACTTTTCCAGAAAAAAAATCCGGTACCCATTAAAGGTTGGGTGAACCCGGAGCCCGTCGGTTGTGATCGAACCCTACCCCTTGTCCTTTGTAGTCCAGTTCACTAACCACTGAGCTATCGCGGCTCCCGTTCTACATAGCTGTGACGTAATTAATTTAGTTGAGTCTTGGCGACCAGAATTGGGAATACTTTGCGAAGTCACAGAGTAACATGTGCCAGCTCATCATTGTTTGAGTTTAATGTCGAATATAACTTGAATAGTGACTTCAGTATTTCATGTTTGTGCATTTCCAAAATAATAACAATAATAAAACGGTAATGATTGATTCTACATTTCACGATTCTGTCAAAGTTCATTAAGTTAAGAAAGGAAAGAAATAAAAAAAAAGTTAAGAAAGAAAAGAAAAAAAAAACTTGCCTTCATAGAAGCGGATTATTTTCTGTAAAATGTCAGCGTGACCTAGACATCTAAACATTCCCTACAATCATCATCATCATCAAGTACCGGGCCTGTTGGCGTGGGTGATCATGTCTCTCCACAACTTTCGATCTCGGCAGTTATTTATCATTTCTGTTGTTGACCTTCTGCCAAGCCATTCTCTTAAGCTGTCTGTTTTTTTTTTTTCTCTTTGCTTCCCTCTATCTCTTCGTCCCTCAATTTTCCCAGTTGTTACAATATATTCCAGCTGTTCTCTTCTCATTACATGGCCAAAAAATGATGATTGTCTCTTCCTAACATTGGAAATTAGCCCTCTTTTTGCTTTGACCTCTCTCAGAACATCTTCATTACTCTTCTTAGCTGCTCTACGATAGATGCCCCGAAATGATGACGATTTCACTTTTACTTTACATGGCGACACTTTTTGTACAATGTTTACAGCATTAATCAATTATTCGTCAATACCGTAAACATCCTGTTAAATTATAACATTTAAAGTCGAGGATATTATAAAATGAAGTTGCAAATAAGATATAAAGACTCCAAAGCAACGTTTAACTTTTACGATGAAGGATGAATCTTTGTGAAGAGAAAATGTTGCTAACGGTATTTTTAGTTTCTGTGTGTAAAGTGAAACATCGTTCTTACTCTCCTGACGGTATTTTCAGTTTCTGTGTGTAAAGTGAAACATCGTTCTTACTCTCCTGACGGTATTTTCAGTTTTTGTGTGTAAAGTGAAACTTCGTTGTTGCACACCTGACGGTTAGTTTCTGTATGTAAAGTGAAACTTTGTTGCTGCTCTCCTGACGGTATTTTTAGCTTCTGTGTGTAAAGTGAAGCTTCGCTTTTGCTCACTTGACACTCACTCCTTTAAGATGACGTCAGATTGGTTTAGGTACATTGTTATGTGCTTTACAGCGATAAGTAAATGTTTCGGACAATTACATCGAGCTTCAGTGGGACATTGTTGATTACCAAACTGTCCTCCTTTCATCTACGTTTAGCTTTTCTTAATCATATTTCTTAGTTTGTTTCTAGAAACACCACGATTATAGTGAAAATGAAGCGTGCACTGCCACTACCGATGGTGTTTGTTTATTGATAGTAAATAAGCCTCGGTGGCCAAGTAGTTAGTGTGTTCGCTTCCTGATAAAAAGGTCTGGGTTTGATCCCAAGAATTGGCGGATTATTTGGACCGATAAAGCCCTGGGGTTCACCCAGCCTCTAACAATGGGAACCAGGGATTAATCTGGGCAGCAAAGGCGGCCTGATGTGATACCGACCACATCAATTAAAAAGTAAACCGTGGTCATAGAAAAAAGCGGTCACTAACACCATATTCCTCGTGCATCTAGCAAATCAGGAGAGAGAACCTTCACTTTATTGTAAATCTGTCTCGTTTATTTTATTGAGCTGGTGTAAGGTTCACAGTGTGAACTGTTGAACGCACATCAACAAATGTGTGATCATCTTGTGATTTAATTAAATATGATTACTCTAACGACACTCATGAGAGCCGCAATAGCTCAGTGGTTAGTGAACTGGACTACAAAGGACAAGATGTTGGGTTCGATCCCATCCGACGGCTTCGTGGGTTCACCCAGTCTTAAATGGGTACTGGATTTTTTTCTGGGAGAGTAAAGAGGCTCGGGCGCAATACCGACCACATTACCCCAAAAATCATGTGCTGAAGGTCTGTAAAGTTTATGGTCACTAACACCATATTCCCTATACGCTACTAGGCGTGATGAGGGCTCTTTACTTTACTTTTAATGTGACGACACAGCTTATATTTAGTTAAAGAGCCTCTAGCCTTCTCTTATAACGACAATAAACAGAAAAGAGTGTAAGTCCAGTGTGCACCCAGCGCACGTTAATGAAACATTGGGAGTCATAACTGAAAAGAGTAAGTCATCAAATGTTGCCTTCGCGCGGGTAAAATTGTCAACAACAAGAAATGTCCACCCACACCGTGGATCCCATTCTCTGCTGTGGAATTCCTGCATGTGGGTCAGGATGTTCCTAGGATGCTCTCGAGATTTCCGATGGAAATACCGGAGCACCTATGGATTCGTCGGGTGTGCATTGATGACGAGTATAACAACAAGAACAACCTTATTGTCTACTGTCAACGATGGGTGGCTTACACACGTTCTCTGTGTCCGTTTTGTCTTTAAAGGAATGTTTCTCTGAAAATGATCACCACCTTCCCAGTCTCCACCCTTCTTTATTAAAACTACAGGATTCCTTTCACCTTGTGAGACATAAATCTTTGACAAGAATCTCTCTAAAATAATAAAAGTCGTTGCGGATAGAAGAAATTCTTCAGCGATTTCAGCTGGAGATTGGGTAGACAGAAAGGATTGAGAGTTGTGGCCCAATTGCTCCGATAATAAAGGGCGCAGAACTTTGGAAAATGTGACTTGAATGAATACGTTTTATTTTGTTGATAAGGAAGAACTGAAAGCACAATGTGTGTTTTGTGCCTCTATCGCTTTTTTTACGAACACGACTATCTGAAATCGTGAGATAATGTTGATTCCTTAAAGTATGTTCAGGTAATAGCATAAAACAATTTGGAAAATAATGTTGGAATTTTATGTCCTTTATAAATTTGCATCATTTCCTTATTTTATATATATATCCATCTCTTTACTATTTGAAACTTAAGAGAATAGCTTGGCAGTAGGTCAACAACAGAAATGATAAATAACTGTCGTGATCGAAAGTTGCGGAGAGACATGAAATTCTACGCCAGCAGGCTAGGTACTTGATGATGATGATAACTATTTGAAAGAATTCGGAGCCTTGGTGGCAGAGTGGTGCATACGCACGCTCACTGATCAGATGGCTCCTGGTTCGATTTCCAGAAGTGGCTGATTTTGTTGTCTCCGGGCTTCACCGGTGTTCCACGAAAACTGGCTCCCAGTGATTTTTCTTGGAAAAGAAGGCGACCTTCATATTTCTCTTAACCACACACCAAATAGTTAAATCCACTTCTAACACACTAGTCACTTACACAATCTATTGATGCTATCATACACAATCTATTGATGCTATCATACACAATCTATTGATGCTATCATACACAATCTATTGATGCTATCATACACAATCTATTGATGCTATCATACACAATCTATTGATGCTATCATACACAATCTATTGATGCTATCATACACAATCTATTGATGCTATCATACACAATCTATTGATGCTATCATACACAATCTATTGATGCTATCACACACAATCTATTGATGCTATCATACACAATCTATTGATGCTATCATACACAATCTATTGATGCTATCATACACAATAGATTGATGTCACTTACACAATCTATTGATGCTATCATACACAATCTATTGAAGTCACTTACACAATCTATTGATGCTATCATACACAATCTATTGATGCTATCATACACACTCTATTGATGCTATCATACACAATCTATTGATGTCACTTACACAATCTATTGATGCTATCATACACAATCTATTGATGCTATCATACACAATCTATTGATGCTATCATACACAATCTATTGATGCTATCATACACAATCTATTGATGCTATCATACACAATCTATTGATGCTATCATACACAATCTATTGATGCTATCATACACACTCTATTGATGCTATCATACACAATCTATTGATGTCACTTACACAATCTATTGATGCTATCATACACAATCTATTGATGCTATCATACACAATCTATTGATGCTATCATACACAATCTATTGATGCTATCATACACAATCTATTGATGCTATCATACACAATCTATTGAAGTCACTTACACAATCTATTGATGCTATCATACACAATCTATTGATGCTATCATACACACTCTATTGATGCTATCATACACAATCTATTGATGTCACTTACACAATCTATTGATGCTATCATAGACACCCCTTTCTCCAAAGCAATCTATTTCATCTGCCTCTTCTTCTATAATCACACTTCTCAGCTTTAGTTATGGCTGTGAAAGTTCTGTGTTATTGAAAGATCTGTAACTTTCATCGCTTGCCTGCCTCCCTACCTACAAACCTAATTACAATCCAACCTGCCTACCTACCTGCCTACCTACTTACCTACCTACGTACCTACCTACCTGCCTGCCTACCTACCTACTTACCTACCTACCTACCAACATACATACACACATACATCCATACATACTTATGTACATATGTACATACATACATACATACATACCAACCTTCCTAACTACCTACCTACCTACTTATCTACCTACTTATCTACCTACCTACCTACTCACCTACTTACCCACATAAATCATTATATATACATACATACCTATCAACATAAATACATACATTATACATTCATACATACACACATACATACATACACACATACATACGTACATACAAACATACATACATACATACATACCAACCAAATTGTGTGTGTATACATATATATATATATATATATATATTTATTTATTTATATATATTTATAATATGTGTGGGGAGCCGCGATAGGTCAGTGGTTAGTGAACTGGACTACAAAGGACAAGAGGTAGAGTTCGATCCCAAACGACGGCTTCCGGTTCACCCAGCCTTTAATGGGTACCGGATTTTTTCTGGGAAAGTAAAGCGGCACGGGCGTAATACCTTCCACATTACCTAAAAAATCATGTGCCGAAGGTCTGTAAAATGTATGGTCACTAACACCCTATTTCCCTATACGCCACTTGGCGGGACGGGGGGCTCTTTACTTTTGTTATAATATGTGTGGTGGGTGTGTGCGCAAGAAATTTTGTAGATGCAAAAATAGATAACTTTAAATTTCATAATAACTGTATTTAGTTGCTGTTTGATTTTATTTTTGTTAATATTCACGGTACTTATGTGATACATTCACTTAATGAAAGTACAATAGCTAGTTTTGCTTTTCAATAACAAAAAAAGTTTAAAATAAAAAAAATTTAACAACATATAGATATCAATTGCAATATTAAAGTAATGTTTACAGTATCTTATTTCTACTGAAGAGGCTGTTGCTTCAGCGTGGTACTTGTTTTTTGAGTGTATATTTCTCAAGATCTCATGATTTGAAGCAAGTTTTTCACTGAAGCTTTCACACGATAAATTAATGTTAGTTTTTACTGTTAACATGGCTTGCACCGTGCTCACCTTAATCCGTGATTTCTCTTCGGACCAGACGTAGTTCATTTGAGAAAATAGTCTTTCTACGGATGCATTGCTGCCAGGTAAGCATATAAAAAGTTCAAGAATCCTCTTCACATTAGCATGTGGTACATTATTTTCTTTCAAGTACCTGAGTACTTCATTCCATTTTCTACATGGGGGCTTGTTACTGAACCACTCACATTCTTTTTGCAACAGATTGCCTCGCAAATAAGTAAATTCATCAAAGAGCTCATCATGATTGATGTTTACAACTTCATGACACTTTGAAGATATCTGTTCTACTGCATTATCAAAATGTTTCCTTTCAGGCACATTATCCAAGAGAAGGCAGCTCGTTGTGACAAGTCCTCATTGTGCTTGTTCCAAGACTGCAAGTAATGTACAGCAGTATTATAGAATTATTTACTTATTTGGAAATACCTTTCCATTTGGATGTCACCACTTTCTACTAAATCAGTTAGCAAACTCTTTACCATGTATGGGATGACATTTTCATCTCGTCGAGTTTCTAATTTTATAATGAGATTGTTCACAGCTAGTGCTGATTCTGTTGCACTCTTGTCGTCGCCTTCAATCGCCTTAATTGTTTCATGGAAGAGTGATGCCTGAGAATGAGCAAAGCTGAGCCAAAGCTCTGATTCACTGTTTTCAAAGAATTGTTTCAATATTGTAGTACAGTGTGTTTCTGACAAGAAGAAAGATCTCAGTGATAGATACAGTTTCAATATTCTTTCCAAGGCTGGAAGTAATGACAACCACCTTATATTCGAATAACCTAATAATTGCTTAAACTCCTGTCCAGCAAATTCACAGAAGTCTTTTAGGCGTTCTACACGAACGTAAATGTGAAAGTATCCAAATATTTTTGTTACAATCACTTCCATATCCATAGGCATGGTATCAAACGCTGTTTTTGCACAATTGTGAATTATGTGTGCGTTGCAACCAAGACCCATTATGTGTCTGTTTAACTTGGACTTTATTTTAGTTATAACATTATCTCTCCCTTTCCTCAACAAGCCTCCAAAGTTTGTATTTGTATTGTCTGCTGAGAGTCCAACAATCTTTTTGTTTAAGTCAAAATTATCAATTGCTTTCAACAATTGTTCAGATATAATGTCGGACGTTTCTCCTGGGATATCTCTGAAAGCAATCAGTTTGGTCTTTACTGGAGTTTCCAGCTCATAAGCCTGAAAATAACGAACTAAAATAGGAAGTAGCTTAACATGTTTATGATTAGATGTATCGCAAGACAATGTTACGAAGCTGACATATTTGAGGTCATTTTTTAGATCATCAATAGCCCAAGGAGCAAAAACATTGGTAATTATGGATTCACACTTTGTTCTTGCACAGGAAAATTGTTTCGTTGAAAATGTCTTTTGTAGAATTGTTGTACAATCCATACTGCGGAAACTATGATTATGAAGTGCAGTATGATATGCGAAGTTCCTTCATGAACTGCTAGAGTGTATTCATCTTTGAGGGTTCTGTTTTACAAAAATAATTTGTCATACACCCAGACTGAGACTTACAAAGCAGCGCATCCTTTTGCTTTTTTGCCTGTAGATGATCAATTATTGATGTCCTTCCACCACTTGCTATAGAAAAATTTGAATTACATATATTACATTTCACTAGCGTTCCATCCTCTAAAATTGCTTGTATAATAAATGGAAATTCAGCTTTCAGCGAATCACTAAAATGACACTTACGTTTTTTGGAAAGCATTGTTTTTATGAAACAGACGTCTACTGATCACAAATAGAAAAGACGACTGCACTGTACTGTCATTACACTCGGACTAATTTGAAAATTGGCCGGGAAAAATACTTTGGCGGGAGATGTCCGGAAAAGCAAGGGGTGGGGGAGAGAGAGAGAGAGAGAGAGAGAGAGAGAGAGAGAGAGTGTGTGTGTGTCTGCTTTTCTTAAAATTAAACCCATCTCAATAGAAGTCAGTAGGTGGAATAGAAGTGACGTAGCATCGCGCTTCAAGAGTTCAAAGAGCTATCTCCGACACAACGCGTCCAAGCCTTCTCTTTTATCTTCCTGCTAATGCCGCTCAATCTGGGATAAAGAAACACAACTCAGTAACGTCCTTCGTCCTAGTGATTATTTTAAAGAGGGCCGATTCCGCGTATGAACATTTATTTATTCACTGAATTCGGGGACAAAATCGGGGATACATTTCTTTCGGGGACAACTTCTACACTTCGGGGACTGTCCCCGAAAATCGGGGACAAATGGTCACCCTATTATACACATGTCTTCTGTTTTTGTTTGTTGGTTTTTATTTTTGTGCCTGTGTGTTTTTATAAATGTTAAACTTTGTTGCATTGTTCGCTGACGGCCCCAATTAGAAGGTGCTATTTCTATATGCGCAATTATTAGGGTGCGCCTCTGATGCATTTACCTGTCACGTGCTTATTGCGTCATATCGGTAGTATGGCGTAGGAGATGGAATCTCCCGGCACAACCAATGAAAAGTAAGCTTCTTAGGTAATGGACCAATCAAGCAGCGTGGACTGGTTAGCCGTATGCTAGAAAATGTGCATAACCAAACCGTGGAGTGGATTAAGGAATACATTAGCCAACAAAGAGAATGATGGACACATGAGAGACACATAGCAAGGACGAACATTTTGCCAGAGGATCAGTTAGGTGGAGACCACGAGGAAACATAGGATTATCAGAACAATGTTGTGTGTGATCTCACCCGTTTACAATTCGAATTTACAACATCTGTGCAAAACAAGAGGTAATCAGTGAATCACAAGAAACAAACTACACGGAAGGTGATAATTACATCGGGTGGTAGCCAGTCATCGAGTTACATATCATTATTTCAGATCACAATGACCGAGACTGAATTTCAGAAGATTTACCAGAGCTAATTATAGATGTTGAAGTATCTGAGACGGACTGACACTTCTTTCGAGAATAAAAGTTTAGTAGAGGTGAATTTAAATGTGTGATTTATTGTCCATTCCAATATACATTTTATTCTGTTACTTTTGCAATCTGTCCATTTGTTGCTCATTTGTTTTATATTTACTTTGTGTATTTAAAGCTTAATGTTTTCCTGGGTTTTTCTTTATCCACTTGTTTTATCTTGTCTCCCTGTGCATTTGTTTCATATTATCTGTCTTAGCATTAAAAAAAAAATCTTCTATATGTCGTACTTATATGTACACATTTTTTTTTTCTGTTCACCTATTTTATAACAATTTCTCTGTACATCTGATCTATTGTACATTTAAATTTGTTTCCCGCTCGTCTCTGTTGCTTCAGCTCTTGCTGGATAGGTTGTGTGCACACGATCGCTAGCGTCATCACGTTATCGTTTCCTGGTCCCAAATTTCTCCCCACTGAGAAAAGGAAAGCACTTTCAGATTTTCAAAAATGACAAAACAAAAACACAATCAAAGAAAGCAAAAAGTAACCACATTCTCCCCAACTCAGCCGTTATCTCTCTGACGCCACGCTAGCTTAGAACGACCTTGGATCGACTGGAGGCAGACGGATACGGTAATGAAGGAATGTATTCAAAATGAACATAAAATGGCGGCAAAGAAAAACAATCCGCTACTTGTCTTCGTCTGCTTTAGAGCGATCCAGGAACTTACTAGAACTATGGGGAAGGAGCCATGTATGAAGAAGATTGAAAATGAAAACACAATTTAAAAATATAAATTTGGAATGGAGTCTAAAAATGAGAGTGGAAGTTCTCATATCAAGTGTCAAGATTGTATCAGCACCGTTTATGTGGGCACTTATTAAACTGCGTTTATCTTAATTTTGGAACTTGCTCCAGCTGTGGTATTATACAATTACGACTGTTAATTATAATGTCCCTTTGATCTGCTTGCCGTAAAGTCATTTATTGTTTTCTTTTACATACATGACTTTCCAAAAGTATTGTCACCCTATATCATCATCATCAAGTACCATGCTGGTGTAGGTAATCATGTCTCTCAACAACTTTCGATCTCGACAGTTATTTATCATTTCTATTGTTGACCTTCTGCTAAGCCATTCTCTTAAGCTGTCTGGTATCTTTTCTCTTTGCTTCTCTCAATCTCTTTGTCCATCAATTTTTCCAGTTGTTACAATATATTCCAGCTGTTCTCTTCTCATTACATGGTCCTAAAATAATTATTGTTTCTTCATAATATTTGAAATTAGCTCTTGCTTTGACCTCCTTCAGAACATCTTCATTACTCTTCTTAGCTGTCCATGGTATTCTCAACATTCTTCTGTAAAACCACATTTCTACAGACTCCAGTGATTTTCTTGTCTGTTGTCCTATTGTCCATCATTCACATCCATATGTTAAGACTGGATCAACATAACATTTAAGAACTGTTTCTTGTTTCTATTGTCAAAAATGGATTGCATAGTGTCTTCCTCATTTTTTGGAAAGCTGCTTTTACCTGAGCCAATATGCATCTCACCTCTTTTGTATATTTTCCGTCCGAGATTAACATAGTTCCCAAATAATTACATTAATTTGTTGTGGCGATTTATGATTGTACAGAGAATTGATTGAAGAGATTGACAGTGGTTTTGTTACCCTATATATAATACAATAAAACAATATAAGCAAAGTATATGGTAGAATGAAGGGATGATAAATATGTAACAGAGATGTTTAAACATCCATCCTGGTTGATATTTGATCCATCGAATATGCATGTTTATTATATTAGCTTAAACAAGACAAATCTGAAACAAGTGCAACGTTTGAAATACTTAGGCACAGTGATAACATCAGGTGGAAGATGCAACACAGAAATAAAAAGCAGAATAGCTCAGGCCAAAATAGCATTTCAGAAAATGAAAAATATCTTATGCAACAAATCTATGTCAATAGAAATGAGAAAGAGAGTTCATCGATGCTATATTTTAAACCAATTCTGACCTATGGAAGTGAATCATGGACAATAGACAAACGAAAAGCCGATTAGAGGCCACAGAGATGGGATTTCTCAGAAGAATGTTGAAAGTTCCCTGAACAGCTAAATAGACCAATGAGAAAGTTCTCAATGAGGCCAACACAAAAAGGGAGCTCTTAAAAAACATCAGAAAGAAGTAATCAACATTTTTTGGGCACATCATGAGAAGAGGAAAGCCATTGACCTGTAAAGCTGTCATTGACCTGTAAAGTATACATTAACCTATAAAGCAGCCATTGTCCTGTAAAGTAGACATTAACCTATAAAGCTGTCATTGACCTGTAAAGTAGACATTAACCTGTAAATAAGTCATTGACCTGTAAAACAGTCATTGACACGTAAAGCAGTCATTGACAAATAAAGCAGTCATTGACCTGTAAATAAGCGTGTACATCATGTGACAACAAAGTTCCTCCACTTCGAGCTGTCTCTGGTTATCCTCCACATGGAATCCCAGGTCAGGTCCACACTGTCATGTTCCGTTGCCACTGCCCTTCATCATTTTGTCATTTGCCTAATTTTATCTTATTGTGAGTCCAAATTCTTATGTATTCTGGATTACGTCTAAGCATATGACCTATTCAGCTCCAATTTCTCCCTACTGTCGCAGCATGTTGATCCATGTTTTTAAATGTCGAACACAGTTCTTGTTTGTTTACTTTATTCGGCTAAAAAAAAAAATCGACGAAAGGTCTTTAAGCAGGTTGATTAAATGTCAGGTACTTTCCTTTCATTGTTGCTTTTAAGCATTTTTTCTTCTTATTTCCTTCCTTTCAGCATCAGGGGAATATAACATTTGCGCTCATTTCCTCTTCTGCTGGTTTCTCATGCTGTTTGTTTTGTTTCTTAGCTTTTCTAAAATTCCATCAATCCATTTTTTTTAAAGTCAAACCTCGTGACTGCTATTTTCATCGCCACGTGGCGTAAAGGGAACATTTGATAGTGCCCATCATTTTTACAGACCTTCGGCGCATGATTTTTGGGGTAATGTGGTCGGTATTACGCCTGTGCTGCTTTACTTTCCAGAAAAAAAAATTCGTTACCCATTTAAGGCTGGGTGAACCTGCAAGCCGTTGAATCAGAATCGAACCCAACCTCTTGTCCTTTGTAGTCCAGTTCACTAACCACTGAGCTATAGCGGCTCCGTTGTATTGGTATACACGACATTTATTTGTCTACATATTCTTCTTCTGTGCTGTTTCATTTTTTAATCCCCCTCTTGCACATAATTTCTCAACTTGCTTACTTGTTCATTCCCCAAAGTGTGTATTGTTCTGTAAGAATTGGCAGCCTTTCTAGACATTCCAAGCATTTGCAGTAAACTGGTAGACGCTGATGTTAACATTTAGCGTACCTGTTCTCCCTATAATGTGAAAACATCATTAGACCCAGGCTTATTAACTAGGATCGCGTAATGTAAACAATTTGTAAGACCTGGATGAATCTACTTTAACAGTGGGTGTGCCAAGGTTTGTACATGAGTAGCTGCTAAGGTAATGAACATAATAGGTTAAAATAACGATTAGCCTCAACGGAAGAGCGCCGAGTATCTCGAAGGGTTTGACTTTCACACGTTAGTTAACTAGGTGGTCGCCGGGTTTAACTTTCACACATTAGTTAACTAGGTGGTCTAGGGGTTTAACTTCCACACATTAGTTAACTAGGTGGTCGAGGGGTTTAACTTCTACACGTTAGTTAACTAGGTGGTCGAGGGGTTTAACTTCCACACATTAGTTAACTATGTGGTCGAGGGGTTTAACTTCCACGCGTTAGTTAATTAGGTGGTCTAGGAGTTTAACTTCCACCCGTTAGTTAACAATGTGGTCGAGGGGTTTAACTTCCACCCGTTAGTTAACTATGTGGTCGATGGGTTTAACCTCCACAAATTAGTTAACTAGGTGGTCGAGGGGTTTAACTTCCACCCATTAGTTAACTAGATGGTCGAGGGGTTTAACTTCCAACCGTTAGTTAACTATGTGGTCGAGGGGTTTAACTTCCACACATGAGTTAACTAGGTGGTCGAGGGGTTTAACTTCCACACATTAGTTAACTAGGTGGTCGAGTGGTTTAACTTCCACACATTAATTAACTAGGCGGTCGAGGGGTTTAACTTCCACACATTAGTTAACTAGGTGGTCGAAGGGTTTAACTTCCACACATTAGTTAACTAGGTGGTCGAAGGGTTTAACTTCCACACATTAGTTAACTATGTGGTCGAGGGGTTTAACTTCCACACTTTAGTTAACTAGGTGGCCCAGTGGTTTAACTTCCACCCGTTAGTTAACTAGGTGGCCCAGTGGTTTAACTTCCACCCGTTAGTTAACTATGTGTTAGAGGAGTTTAACTTCCACCCGTTAGTTAACTATGTGTTAGAGGAGTTTAACTTCCACCCGTTAGTTAACTAGGTGGTCGAGGGTTTAACTTCCACACATTAGTTAACTAGGTGGTCGAGGGGTTTAACTTCCACATATTAGTTAACTAGGTGGTCGCGGGGTTTAACTTCCACCCGTTAGTTAACTATGTGGTCGAGGGGTTTAACTTCCACCCGTTAGTTAATTAGGTGGTCGAGGAGTTTATCTTCCTAATATGGTATTCACCCCTCCCTGAACTTATTCGGCTTCAGTGTTCACCAATATTTAAAAGAAATGCACAAGGCGAGCTGAGGTGATACTGACCACATCGTTTGAGAACTTAATTAACATACAACGACAGTTGTACACGAACTTAAACAAAATAGGATAATGAAATAAAGTTATAACCACGTAACGTTTCGTGACATTTCTTTTCTTTCGCAGAAAAATCCAATGCCGAGTTAGCCATTAAGAACGTAACTTCTGTAGATCTCGATCGACTTGACCTTTATTATGATCTATTTCACACGACCAGTTTACAAAGCACAGTTCTACCCAGGGATTTCCTCGAGTAGAACACACCGATTAGACGTATTTACATGCATAGAAGCTTTAATAACATTAATAAGAATCGTGTATCATACTTTTCGTTTCTTTTATATGGGCAGTTATGGTTAGAGCAGTCCTGCCCATCGCCCCACTTCCTCGCCCCAACCAGGACAGGTCGGAAGGAATTGCTCACGGGACATTGTTAATTACAATAAATAATATAGTATCTATTATCTATAAATGGAGCAGCGATAGCTCAGGGGTTAGTGAACTGGACTATAAAGGACAAGAGGTAGTGTTCGATCCCAACCGACAGCTTCCGGGGTTCACCCAACCTTTAATGGGTACCGGATTTTTTTTTCTGGGAAAGTAAAGCGGCATGGGCATAATGCCGACCACATTACCCCAAAAATCATGCGCCGAAGGTCCGAAAAATTTATGGTCACTAACACCATATTCCCTATACGTCACATGGCGTTACGGGGGTACTTTACTTTACTTTTATTATCTATACCCAGTCTTTTTTTCGGCTGGTTACGATTGGTGACGATTATCGAGACAGATTGGTTGTGAGTTCAAATCCCGCTGCACCAGTTAGGATTTTTGTTTGTGATTTCTCTCTGTTGTAACTACCGAAGGTCTCAGTAACGAGAATCGGCTTGAAATGTGGCAAATTACCCATCGACGGAAAAAATATATGAGTACCTCTGAAAACGGAGTTATCTGCCTGTGCGGCGAGGCACCACTGTGCACACTACTGGCAGGAAATAAAACGGATTAATCAGCAATGTTCAGTTCCTAGTCACTAGGGACTTCGCCAGTGGTGAAAGCTGGCGAACTCCCCCCCCCCCCCCCCCCCAGTCCAAAACAAAATTAATAAATTAATTAAAATAATAATACTAATAATAATAATCAGTCGTTTCGTATAGAGATGAATAGTGGACATACTAAAAATAAACACGTTCTCTTAATACTGTTCAAGCGTACTATTTTTAGCAAGTAAAGGATGTCTGTGTGTCAGTGATGTTATAGAGGAATGTGGCATTCAACTTCCCTGGGATTTGTTCATACTGTCTGATAGGAGCTTAGCTCCTCCTAGCTGTTATTACATCCCGAACTCATTGAACCAGTGCACATTATTCAATTTGATAGCTTAGACAGTGGAATGCTTTGGAAGTTACTGAGTCATTACGGAATCCCCACAAAGTTTATTAACCTGATAAGAACAATGAATGAAGGAGTGAAATGTAATGTTGTGCACGAAGGACAGCTTACAGAAGCATTTGAAATAAGAACAGAAGTTGTTCAGGGATGCCCTCTATCTCCATTTCTCTTTCTAATGGTCATAGATTGGATAATGAAAATAACTCAGAAAAACAGAAATGGAATCCAGTGCTCACTGACCAAGCAAATAAATAACTTAAATTTAGCTGATAACATGGTGCTCCTATCACATGATTTTCAACAGATGCAGGATAAAATGAGCATACTTGATGAGAGATCACAACAGCTGGGACTGAAAATTAATAGAGATAAGACCAACATTATGAGAATTAATGCAGTTGGCAGTAACCAAATATCATTAGAAGAAATATCTTTACTAAACGTTCAATCTTACATATATCTGGGCAGTAATATAGACAAAGAAGGAGGAACATAGAATGATACCAAAATAAGGATAGCAAAAGCAAGAAGAGCATTCTTTGCACTGGAAAACATATGGAATTCCAAAGAAATTAGGTTAAATACAAACATAAAAATGCTGAACTCCATTGTTAAGTCAGTTTTATTATATGGTTGTGAAACATGAAGAACAACAAAAATGACAATCGTGAACATACATACCTTTATTATTGGTTACTTACGCAGAATATAAGGATGGAAATGGCAGGACAAAATCACTAACATAGAATTATGGAAAAGTACCAGTCAAATACCAGTGGATAAAGAGATACAGTGAAGACAATGGCGCTGGACAGGACACACACTGCTGGAATCACCAAAACAAAAGACAAAGAGGATGACCAAAATATTATTGGAGAAGACAAATGGAAGCAGAGATGAAGATGATATGGAAGACATGTAGTGGACACAGCAAGACTTGTTGAGAAAGGGAACTGAGCACGTATGGACATGTACGGAGTGCAATGATGATGATCCGCTAATAACTCAATAACAATGGAGTAATCGTAAATGAATGGCAAGAAACAGAACGGCTTGGAAAGTGTTTGTTGAAGATCTATGCTCCACAGGGAGCTGAAAGGTAGAAGAAGAAGACGTAGTTACTTGCCTGTGCGGCGAGAGACCACTACGCACACGGCTGCCATGAAAAAAAAAAACAAATTAACCCGCCAAATTCAGTTCCTATTATCTAGGGACTTTGCCAGAAGCAGAAACTGGCGAACGCCCCGTGGCCCTCACCCCACGCCCCCCGCCCCCCCCCCCAAAAAAAAAAAAAAAAAATTAAAATTAAATAATAATCAATCTTTTCGTATAATGGTGAATAGTGGACACACTAAAAATAAACACGTTCTATTAATTCTGCTGAAGTGTTCATTTTTTTAGCAGATGAAGTATGTTCGTATGTCTGTGATGTTATAAAATAACTATTATAATAAACAGCTTTACAGTACGTGGTCATAGTGTCTGATAGGAGCATAACTCCTCCTCTCCGTAATTACCTCCCGAACTCATTGAACCAGTGCACATTATTCCTGTCATCTTTTTAAAGCCCAACGTAGAAAACAGGCAAAGTATTTAGAAAATGACTGACAGTGTCACAAGGGAAGCCTTTATTGAACAGTTGAACAAGATATATAAAAAAAAAAAAGCCAGTACAACAAAAAGAACCGAGGTAAAGACTACAAATTAAACTAGAAAATACAATGCCATCTGGCGTGACACGCGAATAATGAGATGAACCGAAAACTCTCGTACACTCTCATTCTCTGACGCGACGGGAACAAATTGTAGAAATGAGAATAAACTAAAAGAGAGGAGAAGAACGCAAGGTAAAAGTGGTCCATGCTTTGGATTCTTCAACCAACGCTTCCAGAATACTTCAGAATGATCAGCACATGGTTTTGAGAACACAATGAATACTGATGGAGCGTGCAGTACATGGAGAACAGGTAGAATAGCATACATAAAGAGCGACAAAAAGTGTTAAACCAGAATATATATCGAAAAAGTGAATTTACAAGATTAAGTTAAAATGGGAAGGTTTTTATTGATGTTCAGATGGGAATTTGTCGAGGGCAATTCATTGAGCTAAGTGAACTTTGTTGGCGTTACATCCATTTGTTGATTTGAGCAAGAGGGTGAGTGGGAGAAAGACAGTTATGAAATTTAGAAGTTGAGCTGCAGAAATTAAGTTATGGAAATTAGTAAAATTGAGTGAGAGAAATGAAGTTATAAAAGTTAGAAGTTGAGTGAGAGAAGAGAAGTTATGAAAGTTAGAAGTTGAGTGAAAGAAAATAGATTATAAAAGTTGAGTGAGAGAAATGAAGTTTATAAAAGTTAGTTATAAGTTGAGCTAGAGAAAGGAAGATATAAAAGTTAGAAGTTGAGCTAGAGAAATGAAGTTATGAAAGTTAGAATTGAGCTAGAAAAATGAAGTTATAAAAGTTAAAAGTTGAGCTAGAGAAATGAAGTTATATACGTTAGAAGTTGAGCTAGAGAAATGAAGTTAAAAAAGTTAGAAGTTGATCTACAGAAATGAAGTTATGAAACTTAGAAGTTGAGTGAGAGAAAATAGATTATGAAAACTAGAAGTTGAGTGGGAGAAGAGAAGCTATGAAAACTAGAAGTTGAGTAGGAGAAAAGAAGTTATGAAAGCTAGAATTTGAATGAGAGAAATACAATTATGAAAGCTAGAGTTTGAGTGAGAAAAAATAGTGAGAGAAAGGAAGTTACGACAGTTAGAAGAGAAGTTGAGTGAGAGAAAGGAAGTTGTGACAGAAATTGAGTGAGCGAAAAAAAATTATGACAGTTAGAAGTTGAGTGAGAGAAAAGAAGTTATGGAAGTTATAAGTTGAGTCAGAGAAAATAAGTTATGGAAGTTATAAGTTTAGTGAGAGGAAATAAGTTATGACAGTTATATGTAGAGTGAGTGAAAAGAAGTTATGACAGTTATAAGTCGAGTGAAAGAAAAGAAGTTATGACAGTTTTAAGTTGAGTGAGAGAAAAAAGTTATGACAGCTATAAGTTGAGTGAGAGAAAAGAAGTTATGACAGTTATAAGTTGAGTGAGAGAGAAGAAGTTATGACAGCTATAAGTCGAGTGAAAGAAAAGAAGTTATGACAGTTTTAAGTTGAGTGAGAGAAAAAAAGTTATGACAGCTATAAGTTGAGTGAGAGAAAAGAAGTTATGACAGTTCTTCTTAAGTTATGACAGCTATAAGTTGAGTGAGAGAAAAGATGTTATGGACGTTATAATTTCAGTGAGAGAAAAGAAGTAATGACATCTATAAGTTGAGTGAGAGAAAAGAAGTTATGACAGCTATAAGTTAAGTGAGAGAAAAGAAGTAATGACGGTTATAAGTTGAGTGAGAGATAAGAAGTAATGACAGTTATGTGTTGAGTGAGAAAAAAGAAGTGATGACAGTTATAAGTTGAGTGAGAGAAAAGAAGTTATGACAGCTATAAGTTGAGTGAGAGAAAAGAAGTTATGACAGCTATAAGTTGAGTGAGAGAGAAGAAGTTATGACAGTTATAAGTTGAGTGAGAGAAAAGAAGTTAAGACAGCTATAAGTTGAGTGAGAGAAAAGAAGTTATGACAGCTATAAGTTGAGTGAGAGAAAAGAAGTTATGACAGCTATAAGTTGAGTGAGAGAAAAGAAGTTATGACAGCTATAAGTTGAGTGATAGAAAATAAGTTATGACAGTTATAAGTTGAGTGAGAGAGAAGAAGCTATGGAAGTTATAAGTTAAGGGAGAGAAAAGAAGCTATGGAAGTTATAAGTTGAGTGAGAGAAAAGAAGTAATGACAGTTATAAGTTGAGTGAGAGAGAAGAAGTAATGACAGTTATGTGTTGAGTGAGAGAAAAGAAGCAATGCCAGTTATAAGTTGAGTGAGAGAAAAGAAGTTATGACAGCTATAAGTTGAGTGAGAGAAAAGAAGTTATGACAGTAATAAGTTGAGTGAGAGAAAAGAAAGCTATGGAAGTTATAAGTTGAGTGAGAGAAAAGAAAGCTATGGAAGTTATAAGTTGAGTGAGAGAAATGAAAGCTATGGAAGTTATAAGTTGAGTGAGAGAAATGAAAGCTATGGAAGTTATAAGTTGAGTGAGAGAAATGAAAGCTATGGAAGTTATAAGTTGAGTGAGAGAAAAGAAAGCTATGGAAGTTATAAGTTGAGTGAGAGAAAAGAAAGCTATGGAAGTTATAAGTTGAGTGAGAGAAAAGAAAGCTATGGAAGTTATAAGTTGAGTGAGAGAAAAGAAGCTATGGAAGTTATAAGTTGAGTGAGAGAAAAGAAAGCTATGGAAGTTATAAGTTGAGTGAGAGAAAAGAAGCTATGGAAGTTATAAGTTGAGTGAGAGAAAAGAAAGCTATCGAAGTTATAAGTTGAGTGAGAGAAATGAAAGCTATGAAAGCAAGATACAAAGGCGCCTAACAGCAGCAGAGATGGAAGCTGTCAGCGACCCTAAGCTAATTGCTTACGTCATTAACGGTGAACCAGAACTATCCAGACCGCACTCCACCTATTCGTGGTGCTCCCAGAAACAGATTAACCTGTCTAGTCTGACCAAGCGTGTAGGGATCGAAGAGGGAAGATAACCCGGTGCTCAAAATTAATATACTGAAGTTTGAAGTATGCTGTGTTGGGCCTAAAGGTACAAATATCACAGCTCTCCTGCAAACTACAACACAACGTATTTACGCCCATTTAACGTTCTTCTGAGGATGGTTGACTATGAGAGCAATCAGTTCCTTTAATAGTCATCTGTTGACTGAAAGAAAGGAAGGTAGCACAATACGAAAAGTTTTATTAGATTAAGAGTATAGATCATTTCCAGTCGACATATGGTAGGGATAGGTTTTTGGACAATAATATAACAGATAGTAGAGATAAGTATTTGGACACTAACATAACAGATAGTGGAGATAGGTTTTTGGACAATAACATAACAGATAGTGGAGATAGGTTTTTGGACAATAACATAATAGATAGTAGAGATAGGTTTTTGGACAATAACATAATAGATAGTAGAGATAAGTATTTGGACAATAACATAACAGATAGTAGAGATAAGTATTTGGACACTAACATAACAGATAGTAGAGATAAGTATTTGGATACTAACATAACAGATAGTAGAGATAAGTATTTGGATACTAACATCTATCTATCTATCTATTGACCTTTCGAGCCGTAACCGGCCCATAGGGCGTAGACCAAGATACACCTTCTCCTATATGAATTTTTGTTCTAGCAGTTTTCTTTTAAAGATATTTTATCAAATCTCGCCATCTGTCTCTGTTCTGTGCAAGCAGTTCTATCTCATTGAGGGAGCCGATTCCTGCTGCTCTTGCCTCTCTCATCAATGTTCTTCTCAGTGTCTCCCTGGGTCTTCCTCTTTTTCTTTTACCTGTTGTTTCCCATATGAGGGCTTGCTTTGCTATTCGATTATTATCTCTTCTCATCACATGTCCAACGTATGACCATCGTCTTTTCTTTATTACTGAAGATATTAGTGGTTGATTGGCGATTTCTCTAATTTCCTCGTTTGTTTTGAATTCGTTCCATTCTATACCAAGTATTTTCCTTAGACATTTATTTTCGAATGCGTTCAACTTTGTTTCTATATCTCTTGTTGTTTTCCAGCTTTCACACGCATACGTAAGGGTTGATAGTACATTTGATTTGAATAGCCTAAGTTTTGTGTTTGTGCTAATGAGTTTTGATTTCCACAACTTTTCAAGGCTTCTGAAAGACATTGCTGCTTTAGCCAGTCTGATTCTAATTTCTTTGCTCGTATCCCCTTCTCGATCAATGTGACTTCCAAGATAGATGAAGTGATCGATCTCTTCTACTGGTTTGTTTTCCATGTATATTTTGTCACTTGTTGGAATTAAACTTTTCATGACTTTAGTCTTTTCATGATTGACCTCAAGCCCAATTTTGCTGGCTATTGATGATAGTTCATTTGTGTTTTCCTGCATCGTTTTTATCTGATTGCTGATGAGAACTATGTCATCAGCAAAGTCCAGGTCCTCCAAATGGTCTCCTTGTATCCATTCGATGCCTTTATTACCAGTGCAGCATTTCTTCATTATGAAGTCCATAACAATTCCAAATAACAAGGGCGATAAAATACATCCTTGTTTAACCCCAGTTTCTATTGGGAAACATTCGCTCAGTCCTTCCTCTGTTCGAACTGCACATGTGTAACCATCATACATGTCTTTGATAATATTTATGATTTTTGATGGTAAGCCATATTGCTTCAGAATTTTCCACAAAGAATCTCTATGAATACTATCAAATGCTTTTTTGAAGTCGATGAAGTTAAGTACAAAAGGTTTTTGCTTTTCAATGTGTTCCTCCAATATAAGTCGTAGAGTGAAAATGTGGTCAAGACAGCTTCTCCCTTTTCTAAACCCAGCCTG
This sequence comes from Megaustenia siamemsis, assembly GCA_032433765.1. Taxonomy (NCBI): domain Eukaryota; kingdom Metazoa; phylum Mollusca; class Gastropoda; order Stylommatophora; family Ariophantidae; genus Megaustenia; species Megaustenia siamemsis. The sequence goes on from JAVIAB010000024.1 coordinate 63,696,804, forward strand.
TTCTTCACGCATTACTGTATCTATTGAATCCTTTATTCTATTTAGGATGATTTTACAGAATAATTTTGAGGCAACTGACAAAAGTGTCACGCCTCTCCAATTGTTACAGTCTCTAAGATTGCCCTTTTTTGGGATCTTAACAATGATTCCTTTTTTCCATTTATGAGGCGTCTTCTCTGTTTTCCAAATGATGTTGAACATTTTTTGGAGATGTATTAAATTATGGCTATCAATTGCCTTGAGGATCTCAGCTGTTAACTTATCCTCTCCAGCAGCCTTGTTATTGGTCATTAGCTTTAAGGTGGTTTCTATTTCACTCAAGGTGAAGTCATCTAAATTTACATCTAATTCTGCTGCTGGTGTTTCAGCTTCAAAATCTATTAAACTGTGAGGTAGTGGACGGTTAAGAATTTCTTTGAAGTGTTCCGCCCAACGGGCTTTTATGTCTGCGCTTGTTGTTAGCATTAATCCAGATTTGTCTAGAATTGGTGTTCCACTGGATGTATAGGTGTTTGTCAGCATCTTTTGTACAGTATAAAGAGTTCTGCTGTCTCCTGTAATTGCAGCTGTCTCTGCTTTCTCTGCCAAGTTGTCTATATAAGCTCTTGTATCTCTTCTTGCCGAACTTTTCACTTTGTTGTCTAATTCTTTGTATGTTGCTTTTGCCAGAACCTTTCCAAGATCTGTCTTTACATTAGTCATGGCTCTCTTCGCTTCTCTTCTTTCTTTGATGTATTTCCATGTGGTGTCTGAGATCCAAGCTCGTTTTTCCATTTTCTTCAGTCCAGCACTTGCTTCTGCTGCTGTCATTAGTATTTTGCTCTGTGAGTCCCACATTTCATTGATATCTAAGTCTATTTCACCAAGTGCTGAATAACAATTACTTAGCTCTATGTTAAACTTTTCCTTTATTGCTTCATCTTTCAGTTTATGACTATCAATTTTATGTGTAATTGACCTCTTCTGTTGGTTTCTAAATTTTAATCTTATTATACTAACATAACAGATACTAAAGATAAGTTTTTGGACACTAACACCAGATAATAGAGATAAGTATTTGGATACTAACATAACAGATAGTAGAGATAAGTATTTGGGCACTAACATAACAGATAGTGGAGATAAGTAATTGGACACTAACAACAGAAAGTAGAGATATGTATTTGGACAATAACCACATATACAGGCACTATACAAGTTTGTTCAATAACCACACATACAGGCACTATACAAGTTTGTTCAATAACCACACATACAGGCACTATACAAGTTTGTTCAATAACCACACATACAGGCACTATACAAGTTTGTTCAATAACCACACATACAGGCACCATACAAGTTTGTTCAATAACCACACATACAGGCACCATACAAGTTTGTTCGATAACCACACATACAGGCACTATACAAGTTTGTTCAATAACCACACATACAGGCACCATACAAGTTTGTTCAATAACCACACGGCTATCTCAGAGAATGATGATCGTCTCTAAGATATAGAAGCTGTATGAAGGAAACGTATAATGGATTTGCTTAGAAATGTGTTTGCTTGTATGTTATTAGAATTATCATTACCGAACGAATCTATAGGTACTCCAACATCCCCTCGATTAAAAAAAAAACTGTCATTACGACACATGCTTGCTTGCTTACGTTCGCCCGATGACTAAAGTATTCTAGAGTATTCGTAGACTGTGGAGTTCCTCTTCGTCATCCGCCCTTAAAAGGACGTTAAGTGGACGTGTCTGTGTCGTGTTGTGGTTTGCAGTGTAACTGTTATATTTGCACCTTTCGGCCCAACACATCCGACTTCAGCACGACATTTTTTAGTACCGGGTTGTCTTCCCCCTTCGATCCTTGCTCGCTTGGCCAGACTAGACAGGTTAGTCTGTTACTAGAGGCACCGCGGAGAGGTGGAGCAGGGTCTGGATGGTTTTGGTTCACCGATCCTGGCGCAAGCCATCAGCTGTGGCTCGCTGACAACTTCCAGCTCTGGTGCTGGGAGACGCGCCTTCGCCTCCATTACGACACATATTATCATTGCTGGTGTATGTCACGGGGGGAGAGGGAAAATGGGGAAAGGGGGAGGCGGGATCTCTCGACAGGACCAGAGGGATAAAGGCCTCTTAGTCAAAGCAGTCACCACGATGTGCGAGACTCAGGCTCGACAATCTCGAGAGAGTCTGATGAGAATCCTGACCCACGTGCACGAACTCCGTCGCACGGCCTGGGATCTATGGCGAGGTTAGGCTTTCGCTGAAGATTTTGCCCGGAGAGCGGCCATATTTATAGGCTATTATTTTCTATGTTAACTGCCAAGGGATCTTTAACGTGCGCGAGTGCACACGGGACTTCCTGTTTGTTGCTGTTATCCGAGAGGGCTAACATCGGATCTCACTACCCAAGAGTTCAAGGAAGGGTAATATCATACAGAAACCACACAATGGGAGCCGCGATAACTCAATGGTTAGTGAACTGGACTACAAAGGACAAGGGGTAGGGTTCGATCCCAACCGACGGCTTCCGGTTCACCCAGCCTTAAATGGGTACCGGATTTTTTTGTGAGCAAATAAAGCCAGAACGGGCGTAATACCGACCACATTACCCCAAAAATCATATGCTGAAGGTCTGTAAAATTTATGGTCACTAACACCATATTCCCTATACGCCACTTGGCGTGACAGGGGTACTTTACTTTTTAAACCACGGATTACATTTTCCTATTTTCTTTTTTAAATCACCACCGCTTCTGTTGGGCTTGAACCCATGCCCTCACTGTCCTGAGGCCGACGTTGTACCTCTAGACTACCCAGCCCCTTCATACCTAGAAGTATTGTCATCTGTCACCTATCTAGACCATGATTAACTTGTTTCATGTCGCGAGGAAAGACGTGAGCGTCTGAATTAAAGGGACATCAGTCTTAAAGCTAAGACATTTCAGTCACTACTTACTGTCGTGAAGATTGGTAAAAGCTTATATCCCATATTGTGCCGTGAAGTTGTTAAACTGATACAATGCTTATAGTTCATTTGGCGCTGTGAAGATGCATATACAGAGCTTGTTCGAGATATTGTAATGAACTTCTCAATCTGCATATACAGAGCTTGTTCGAGATATTGTAATGAACTTCCCAATTTGTATATACAGAGCTTGTTCGAGATATTATAATGAACGTCTCAATTTGTACATACAGAGCTTGTTCGAAATATTATAATGAACTTCTCAATTTGTATATACAGAGCTTGTTAGAGATATTATAATGAACTTCTCAATTTGCATATACAGGGTTGTTCGAGATATTGTAATTGTGACCTAGACGATTTTATAATCGAGAGGACAATCGTTGACATCACCCTCGATGCCTGATTGAAATGTCGATTGGCTCAAATATGATCGCGCAAATCATCCAATCATCAATGCTTGCACCAAACAATATGATCGCACCAATCATTCCATCATCACCGCTTGCACCAAACAATATGATCGCACCAATCATTCCATCATCACCGCTTGCACCAAACAATATGATCGCACCAATCATTCCATCATCACCGCTTGCACCAAACAATATGATCGCACCAATCATTCCATCATCACCGCTTGCACCAAACATTATGATCGCACCAATCATTCCATCATCACCGCTTGCACCAAACAATATGATCGCACCAATCATTCCATCATCACCGCTTGCACCAAACAATATGATCGCGCCAATCATTCAATCATCACCGCTTGCAAGAAACAATATGATGACGCCAATCATTCAATAATCACCGCTTGCACCAAACAATATGATCGCGCCAATCATTCAATCATCACCGCTTGCACCAAACAATGTGATCGCGTAAATCATTCAATCATCACTTTTTGCACCAAACAATGTGATCGCGCCAATCATTCCATCATCACCGCTCGCACCAAACAATGTGATCACGCCAATCATTCCATCATCACTTTTTGCACCAAACAATGTGATCGCGCCAATCATTCAATCATCACTTTTTGCACCAAACGATATGATCGCGCCAATCATTCCATCATCACCGCTTGCACCAAACAATATGATCACGACAATCATTCAATCATCACCGCTTGCACCAAACAATATGATCGCGCCAATCATTCATTCATCACCGCTTGCACCAAACAATATGATCGCGCCAATCATTCAATCATCACCGCTTGCACCAAACAATATGATCGCCCCAATCATTCAATCATCACTTTTTGCACCAAACAATATGATAGCACCAATCATTCAATGATCACTTTTTGCACCAAACAATGTGATCGCACCAATCATTCAATCATCACTTTTTGCACCAAACAATGTGATCGCACCAATCATTCAATCATCACTTTTTGCACCAAACAATGTGATCGCACCAATCATTCAATCATCACTTTTTGCACCAAACAATGTGATCGCGCCAATCATTCAATCATCACTTTTTACACCAAACAATGTGATCGCACCAATCATTCAATCATCACTTTTTGCACCAAACAATGTGATCGCACCAATCATTCAATCATCACCGCTTGCACCAAACAATGTGATCGCACCAATCATTCAATCATCACTTTTTGCACCAAACAATGTGATCGCAATAATCATTCAATCATCACTTTTTGCACCAAACAATATGATCGCACCAATCATTCAATCATCACCGCTTGCACCAAACAATGTGATCGCGCCAATCATTCCATCATCACTTTTTGCACCAAACAATGTGACCGCGCCAATCATTCAATCATCACTTTTTGCACCAAACAATGTGATCGCACCAATCATTCAATCATCACTTTTTGCACCAAACAATGTGATCGCACCAATCATTCAATCATCACTTTTTGCACCAAACAATGTGATCGCACCAATCATTCAATCATCACTTTTTGCCTCAAACAATGTGATCGCACCAATCATTCAATCATCACTTTTTGCACCAAACAATGTGATCGCGCCAATCATTCAATCATCACTTTTTGCACCAAACAATGTGATCGCACCAATCATTCAATCATCACTTTTTGCACCAAACAATGTGATCGCGCCAATCATTCAATCATCACTTTTTGCACCAAACAATATGATCGCACCAATCATTCCATCATCACCGCTTACACCAAACAATATGATCGCGCCAATCATTCAATCATCACTTTTTGCACCAAACAATGTGATCGCGTAAATCATTCAATCATAACTTTTTACACCAAACAATGTGATCACACCAATCATTCAATCATCACTTTTTGCACCAAACAATGTGATCGCACCAATCATTCAATCATCACCGCTTGCACCAAACAATGTGATCGCACCAATCATTCAATCATCACTTTTTGCACCAAACAATGTGATCGCACCAATCATTCAATGATCACTTTTTGCACCAAACAATATGATCGCACCAATCATTCAATCATCACCGCTTGCACCAAACAATGTGATCGCGCCAATCATTCCATCATCACTTTTTGCACCAAACAATGTGACCGCGCCAATCATTCAATCATCACTTTTTGCACCAAACAATGTGATCGCACCAATCATTCAATCATCACTTTTTGCACCAAACAATGTGATCGCACCAATCATTCAATCATCTCTTTTTGCACCAAACAATGTGATCGCACCAATCTTTCAATCATCACTTTTTGCCTCAAACAATGTGATCGCACCAATCATTCAATCATCACTTTTTGCACCAAACAATGTGATCGCGCCAATCATTCAATCATCACTTTTTGCACCAAACAATGTGATCGCACCAATCATTCAATCATCACTTTTTGCACCAAACAATGTGATCGCGCCAATCATTCAATCATCACTTTTTGCACCAAACAATATAATCGCACCAATCATTCCATCATCACCGCTTGCACCAAACAATATGATCGCGCCAATCATTCAATCATCACTTTTTGCACCAAACAATGTGATCGCGTAAATCATTCAATCATCACTTTTTGCACCAAACAATGTGATCGCGCCAATCATTCCATCATCACCGCTCGCACCAAACAATGTGATTGCGCCAATCATTCCATCATCACTTTTTGCACCAAACAATGTGATCGCGCCAATCATTCAATCATCACTTTTTGCACCAAACGATATGATCGCGCCAATCATTCCATCATCACCGCTTGCACCAAACAATATGATCACGACAATCATTCAATCATCACCGCTTGCACCAAACAATATGATCGCGCCAATCATTCATTCATCACCGCTTGCACCAAACAATATGATCGCGCCAATCATTCAATCATCACCGCTTGCACCAAACAATATGATCGCTCCAATCATTCAATCATCACTTTTTGCACCAAACAATATGATCGCACCAATCATTCAATCATCACCGCTTGCACCAAAAAATGTGATCGCGCCAATCATTCCATCATCACTTTTTGCACCAAACAATGTGATCGCGCCAATCATTCAATCATCACTTTTTGCACCAAACAATGTGATCGCACCAATCATTCAATCATCACTTTTTGCACCAAACAATGTGATCGCACCAATCATTCAATCATCACTTTTTGCACCAAACAATGTGATCGCACCAATCATTCAATCATCACTTTTTGCACCAAACAATGTGATCGCACCAATCATTCAATCATCACTTTTTGCACCAAACAATGTGATCGCGCCAATCATTCAATCATCACTTTTTACACCAAACAATGTGATCGCACCAATCATTCAATCATCACTTTTTGCACCAAACAATGTGATCGCACCAATCATTCAATCATCACCGCTTGCACCAAACAATGTGATCGCACCAATCATTCAATCATCACTTTTTGCACCAAACAATGTGATCGCACCAATCATTCAATCATCACTTTTTGCACCAAACAATATGATCGCACCAATCCTTCAATCATCACCGCTTGCACCAAACAATGTGATCGCGCCAATCATTCCATCATCACTTTTTGCACCAAACAATGTGACCGCGCCAATCATTCAATCATCACTTTTTGCACCAAACAATGTGATCGCACCAATCATTCAATCATCACTTTTTGCACCAAACAATGTGATCGCACCAATCATTCAATCATCACTTTTTGCACCAAACAATGTGATCGCACCAATCTTTCAATCATCACTTTTTGCCTCAAACAATGTGATCGCACCAATCATTCAATCATCACTTTTTGCACCAAACAATGTGATCGCGCCAATCATTCAATCATCACTTTTTGCACCAAACAATGTGATCGCACCAATCATTCAATCATCACTTTTTGCACCAAACAATGTGATCGCACCAATCATTCAATCATCACTTTTTGCACCAAACAATGTGATCGCACCAATCATTCAATCATCACTTTTTGCACCAAACAATGTGGTCGCGCCAATCATTCAATCATCACTTTTTACACCAAACAATGTGATCGCACCAATCATTCAATCATCACTTTTTGCACCAAACAATGTGATCGCACCAATCATTCAATCATCACTTTTTGCACCAAACAATGTGATCGCACCAATCATTCAATCATCACTTTTTGCACCAAACAATGTGATCGCACCAATCATTCAATCATCACTTTTTGCACCAAACAATATGATCGCACCAATCCTTCAATCATCACCGCTTGCACCAAACAATATGATCGCGCCAATCATTCCATCATCACTTTTTGCACCAAACAATGTGACAGCGCCAATCATTCAATCATCACTTTTTGCACCAAACAATGTGATCGCACCAATCATTCAATCATCACTTTTTGCACCAAACAATGTGATCGCACCAATCATTCAATCATCACTTTTTGCACCAAACAATGTGATCGCACCAATCTTTCAATCATCACTTTTTGCCTCAAACAATGTGATCGCACCAATCATTCAATCATCACTTTTTGCACCAAACAATGTGATCGCGCCAATCATTCAATCATCACTTTTTGCACCAAACAATGTGATCGCACCAATCATTCAATCATCACTTTTTGCACCAAACAATGTGATCGCACCAATCATTCAATCATCACTTTTTGCACCAAACAATGTGATCGCACCAATCATTCAATCATCACTTTTTGCACCAAACAATGTGATCGCACCAATCATTCAATCATCACTTTTTGCACCAAACAATGTGATCGCACCAATCATTCAATCACCACTTTTTGCACCAAACAATGTGATCGCACCAATCATTCAATCATCACTTTTTGCACCAAACATTGTGATCGCACCAATCATTCAATCATCACTTTTTGCACCAAACAATGTGATCGCACCAATCATTCAATCACCACTTTTTGCACCAAACAATATTATCGCCCTGAAAAACTTAATGACGTGTAGACAGGCGCCACTAATTGACACGTGGCCGCTGCTTGACCTCTCGTATGAAACCGCCTTTAACCTTGAGCTTTAGTACTCTCTTGACACAATGGAACACCTTTATGCACAGACAAGTATGTGCATGATCTGGTTCCTGTGAACATGCTGATTCTGTCAGTTAGGGTTCAGCCCCCGTGCCAACCTGGTCTGAGATTGTTATACCCTAGACTCGACATCCTGTAGCCAGATTAACGGCCGTCTACTTGACTGATGAATGCTGTAATTGCGGACTGGCTAGGACACTCTCTTCGCGTCCCTCGTGATAGTGTAACAATGTATTTCGCGCTGTTCTTGATACTGACTCCTCCGATGTCAGAGGGCCATATCTGGGACACCCCGCACAGGTATCGTTGTCGCTAGTCCACCGACAGACAAATACTCACGAGGTTCAACTAATCAACTGAGCTCCAATGTTAAAACAACAACGCTCTTTATTCATGAATCGTCACTCATGAACAATAAGTTGTACATCAGCTCACACTCTCGTTCTCAGCTGCTCAGCATACACAATTAATGTCATACACGAGGCTCCCATGCGCCCCGATTTCTCTCGTTCTGTCAAATTGAACACATTACTGTAACGTGGTTGGATCAACTCCTAATGCCACTTAGTCTATTTGTCTTAGGCTTAATCTATAGCATTTGCTCTCATCTCGAGTAGTACCTAAGTCACAAGTTACCAGCATCAACTACTAGTTTCATAACTCACTGGAACTTTAAACACTGCGGAGGTTGTTAACGATCTCCTCCCGAATGCAAAATAGTTCAGTTCTTTTCGAATCTACTCTAGTACTACATTTTGACTAACACTTCGAATTACGTGAGCTGTGTCTAGCTCCACTGTCACACTATCTTCTAAAAACAAACAGTCACTATACTATCTCTTGTACCTAACATGCTTACTCAACAGTACCGGCCCAACTAATAAGCCGTCCGCCTCGAGTAATTGTCGCATCTAGACTGATTTCTAACTTGTGATTTGTCCCCAAATCTTTTCCTCCAGCCAATCATAACCCGGTTTACATTCTCCCCTCTCTTCTGATTGCTTTTCACTTTTCCCATGAAACTCAATGTTTTCTACTTACGTGAACTCTTTATCACTTTTCCCATGAAACTCAATGTTTTCTACGGGGCTACTTACGTGAACTCTTTATCACTTTTCCCATGAAACTCAATGTTTTCTACTTACGTGAACTCTTTATCACTTTTCCCACGAAACTCAATGTTTTCTACTTACGTGAACTCTTTATCACTTTTCCCCCGTGGACTCCACACACTCCCATATTTGTCCTCCACCTTTTAATCCCTGCTTCATAATGAACTTCTCATATTACATATGCAGAGCTTATTCGAGAGATTTTGTAATGAAATTCTCAATTTCCCCTTAAAACAGAACTTGTTAGGGATACTGTAATGCGCTTTTTGATTTTCTTACAAAAAGCTCAAGCAGAAATTATTATGCCATTTTCAGTTGTCCCCCAAAGCATTGTTAATGGAACTAATTTTCTTTTGTTTTGTTGCATTATCAAAATTGCCAGTGCTCTCATTGTGCACTTTTCTGTCCATAGATTTGAATTGTAAATAGATGCGCTTCTCTATTGTTCTGCAAAGAGTTATAAGAATCACCAATGTACCTTCCAATGTTCATCGCGGAATGCTACTTTAACCGTCTTACACATCGTTACCTCGTGAGTAAATGACCCTTTAGCCACACCATACTTCTGACGTCCACCAAAGACAAGCATGAACACGAGTTTACCTCATCAGACATGACGTATAGCATTCTTTGCGTCACAAAAACATACTGCCTCTATGTTCACACCCAGCCCAAAGTGATGCTAGAAGCTGTTCACCAACAGGTGATGAATGATCTATCTTCTAATGCTCAGTCTGGCCTGGTTGTGTATGTTGGCTAAAAGCCGAGCCAGAATGCTACAGTAACTGATATATTGTTTTTATTTCAAGGTTGACTGAACTTCGTTTCCGAAAGGACTTTCCAGTTGTTATCGATAGTGTCATAGTAGATAACATTCCAGTTGTTATCGATAGTCTCATAGTAGATAACATTCCAGTTGTTATCGATAGTCTCATAGTAGATAACATTCCAGTTGTTATCGATAGTGTCATAGTAGATAACATTCCAGTTGTTATCGATAGTCTCATAGTAGATAACATTCCAGTTGTTACCGATAGTCTCATAGTAGATAACATTCCAGTTGTTACCGATAGTCTCATAGTAGATAACATTCCAGTTGTTATCGATAGTGTCATAGTAGATAACATTGGTTTGTCCACGTGATAAGACAAAGATCAGATCACCACACAAAACCAGAGACGCTCCGTTCTTCCCACAACATATGACAAATATATTCTACCTGAAAGTTCATGTTTCTTGCTGGTTATGCACATTACAGATCAGGGAATCATAGGAGGAAGAGGTATGTATTACAGCACTCAGAAAAAATGACAAATAAACAACAGAGCAACAACAACAAAACAATGAACAACATATGGTTTCGCCTCGGAAGTTTCCCTCTATAATAATATTCATTTATTATTATTTGTCTCCACATTACAGATCAGAGCCGCGATAGCTCTGTGGTTAGTGAACTGGACTACAAAGGACAAGGGGTAGGGTTCGATCCCAACCGACGGCTTCCGGGTTCACCCAGCCTTAAATGGGTACCGGATATTTTTCTGGGAAAGTAAAGCAGCACCGGCGTAATACCGACCACATTACCCCAAAAATCATGTGCTGAAGGTCTGTAAAATATAGGGTCACTAAAACCACATTTCCCTATACGCCACTTGGCGTGACAGTGGTACTTTACTTTTTTTTTTTTTTTTACATTACAGATCAGTTTTCTCAATCCTCAATCTCACTTATAACTGTTTTAAACCCTCTTTGTGGAGAATCGCTGTAGAACTTTTTTTTTCTTTTACCAGATTTCATTGAAAATAAACGGCTGCAAACTGCCCTCTCCAGTTCCCGAATATTACATGGTGTTTTTATGAAACTTCAAATATATTGGATTATACTAAAGGGAGGTCAAAAAGTAATGCACACCAATTTTTTTCTCGGCTAATAATAAAGATAGGAATATGAAATTTTGCACACTTGGAATATGACATGTTCCAATTATGTGTACCAAATTGCACAGCATTCTGAAAAATATTACGCAAACCGTTAAAATGGAGCTTGTCAACAATGTCCGTTACAAACAGCGAATTGTCATAGAATTTCTGGTTGCGGAAAAAGAAACTGTGGCAAACATTCATAAACGACTGTGTGCAGTGTACAAATGTTCTGCAGTCGATAGGAGCACAGTTAGTCGCAGGGTTCAGAGAATTAAAGCTGCAGAAAGTGTACGAGTGGAGCTGCATGATTTACCGCGTTCTGGACGTGTTGCCTCGGCTACCAGCACAGACATGTTAAACCGGGCTGATGCCATTATTCGTAAGGATAGGCGTATCACTAGTCAGCAATTGGCATTGCAGCTTACAGTCAGCAAGGGAAGTGCAAACGCAATTTTTAAAACTCTCGGATATTCAAAGATTTGCGCTCGATGGGTTCCTCGGTGCCTAACAAATGATCACAGAGTTCAAAGGAAAACATTCTGTTCTGAATTGTTGGAGCGTTTCGGTGTTGAAGGAGAAATGTTTTTGTCAAAAATTGTTACAGGTGACGAAACGTGGGCACATTATTATGAGCCTGAAACAAAAATGCAGTCAATGGAATGGCATCATCCGCAGTCACCAAAAAGAAAAAAATTCAAAACATCTCCATCAGCCGGAAAGGTGATGATCACTGTCTTCTGGGACATTGATGGTGTGATTCTTGTTGATGTAATGACAAGAGGTGAGACAATCAACTAGACAGCTTACATCAATACACTGACAAAAGTCAAAAATCGGTTCCACAGAGTTCGGCCTAATAAGCCATCTGCAGATTTGTTGCTTCAAAATGACAATGCACGCCATCACACAAGTCTGGTAACACGGGAAGCAATCAACAAATTTGGTTGGACTGTACTGCCCCATCCTCCTTACAACCCTGATCTGGCTCCCTCAGATTTCCATCTGTTTGGACCACTCAAAAAATTCCTGCGTGGGACACACTTTGACAATAATGAGGGTGTGATCCGTGCAGTTAAAAAATGGCTACGCGAGCAGGACAAAACTTGGTACAAACGAGGCATTCATGACCTAGTTTCGCGTTGGCTTAAGGCAATACGCTTAGTGAGATTATGTTGACAAATAGGTAGTGTCAAGGGGATGTTCAACTACAATCTGTGAAAATTTCACACATTTTGCCCGAATAGTTTCCGAGAAAAAAATTGGTGTGCATTACTTTTTGACCTCCCTACGTATGTTGCTAGACTGCGAGAGTCTGTAGAATGTTTTGTTGGGCTTAAGGGTGTAGATACCTTCGCGACTTACCGATTCGAAGTCACTTTAAAGAGCTCTAATCTACTACAGTGGAACACTCCCATGCAGTGACCCAGTTTTTAAGAAATGCACGCATGTGTTTGAGACTGACAGTATTGCATTCCCCAATGGCAACTTCGATATTAGTAAGGAGTTTATCTACATTTCGCGGGTTTGTAAGCATGTATGTGTATGCAGAAATCTGTAGACTTTAAGATGATCGATTTCGTGAGCATCTCCGCGACATCTCCACTTACTTATGGTACTCCTGCAGCAGTCCATATCTAATGCCAGAACCATTCTGGAGCTGTCGACATCCGTGTTACTGACATATTATGCATCTCAGATGAACACAACGAAGAATTGCCTCATGGCTCGCTTTCTACTGTAAGCTCTTGTGGGATTAAATCTCTTCATTCATATTTTGAACCATACTGTGTTCCTTTCTTTACATTTTATCTGGATGCTTGTCTCGGAGTCTCGTCCATACACTGTTTTAGAACCACTCTTCTATAGTCTTTTGTTACTAGATGACGTCTCATTTTGTGTGTAGTTTCGTGATGGCGTAATATGACTGGCTGTTGTTTTAGAGTATGTATCTATAGGAAAATAGGGAGAACTTGGTGGAAAGAAAATAATACAAATAAGGAAGTTCCGAATCAGCTGAAAATGAAAAAAAGAACTACTTAATACAATTCTAAAAGAAGCTAAAAATGAAAAAAAAAAAACTACTTAATACAGCTCAAAAAGACAGCTGAAACGTTTTGGACACGTGAAGATACATAATACCCTAACCCTAACGCGAAGATACATAATACCCTAAACCTAACGCGAAGATACACAATACCCTAACACGAAGATACATAATACCCTAACCCTAACTCAAAGATACATAATACCCAACCCTAACGCAAAGATACATAATACCCTAACCCTAACGCGAAGATACATAATACCCTAACCCTAACGCGAAGATACATAATACCCTAACCCTAACGCGAAGATACACAATACCCCAACCCTAACGGAAAGATACATAATACCCCAAACCCTAACGCAAAGATACATAATACCCTAACCCTAACGCAAAGATACATAATACCCTAACCCTAACACGAAGATACATAATACCCTAACCCTAACACGAAGATACATAATACCCTAACCCTAACACGAAGATACATAATACCCTAACCCTAACGCGAAGATACATAATACCCTAACCCTAACGCAAAGATACATAATACCCTAACCCTAACGCGAAGATACATAATACCCTAACCCTAACGCGAAGATACATAATACCCTAACCCTAACGCAAAGATACATAATACCCTAACCCTAACGCGAAGATACATAATACCCTAACCCTAACGCAAAGATACATAATACCCTAACCCTAACCCTAACGCAAAGATACATAATACCCTAACCCTAACGCAAAGATACATAATACCCTAACCCTAACGCAAAGATACATAATACCCTAACCCTAACGCAAAGATACATAATACCCTAACCCTAACGCGAAGATACATAATACCCTAACCCTAACCCAAAGATACATAATACGCCAACCCTAACGCAAAGATACATAATACCCTAACCCTAACGCAAAGATACATAATACCCTAACCCTAACGCGAAGATACATAATACCCTAACCCTAACGCAAAGATACATAATACCCTAACCCTAACGCAAAGATACATAATACCCTAACCGTAACGCGAAGATACATAATACCCTAACCCTAACGCGAAGATACATAATACCCTAACCCTATCGCAAAGATACATAATACCCTAACCCTAACGCAAAGATACATAATACCCTAACCCTAACGCAAAGATACATATTACCCTAACGCGAAGATACATAATACCCTAATCCTAACGCAAAGATACATAATACCCTAACCCTAACGCGAAGATACATAATACCCTCACCCTAACGCAAAGATACATAATACCCTAACGTGAAGATACATAATACCCTAACCCTAACGCGAAGATACATAATACCCTAACCCTAACGCGAAGATACATAATACCCTAACCCTAACACGAAGATACATAATACCCTAACGCAAAGATACATAATACCCTAACACAAAGATACATAATACCCTAACGCGAAGATACATAATACCCCAACCCTAACGCAAAGATACATAATACCCCAACCCTAACGCAAAGATACATAATACCCTAACCCTAACGCGAAGATACGTAATACCCTAACCCTAACGCGAAGATACATAATACCCTAACCCTAACGCAAAGATACATAATACCCTAATCCTAACGAAAAGATACACGATACCCTACCCTAACGCGAAGATACATAATACCCTAACCCTAACGCAAAGATACATAATACCCTAACCCTAACGCGAAGATACATAATACCCTAACCCTAACGCGAAGATACATAATACCCTAACCCTAACGCAAAGATACATAATACCCTAACCCTAACGCGAAGATACATAATACCCTAACCCTAACGCGAAGATACATAATACCCTAACCCTAACGCGAAGATACATAATACCCTAACGCGAAGATACATAATACCCTATCCCTAACGCGAAGATACATAATACCCTAACCCTAACGCAAAGATACATAATACCCTAACGTGAAGATACATAATACCCTAACCCTAACGCGAAGATACATAATACCCTAACCCTAACGCGAAGATACATAATACCCTAATCCTAACGAAAAGATACACAATACCCTACCCTAACGCGAAGATACATAATACCCTAACCCTAACGCAAAGATACATAATACCCTAACCCTAACGCGAAGATACATAATACCCTAACCCTAACGCGAAGATACATAATACCCTAACCCTAACGCAAAGATACATAATACCCTAACCCTAACGCGAAGATACATAATACCCTAACCCTAACGCGAAGATACATAATACCCTAACCCTAACGCGAAGATACATAATACCCTAACGCGAAGATACATAATACCCTATCCCTAACGCGAAGATACATAATACCCTAACCCTAACGCAAAGATACATAATACCCTAACGTGAAGATACATAATACCCTAACCCTAACGCGAAGATACATAATACCCTAACCCTAACGCGAAGATACATAATACCCTAGCCCAAACGCAAAGATACATAATACCCTAACGCAAAGATACATAATACCCTAACCCTAACGCGAAGATACATAATACCCTAACCCTAACGTGAAGATACATAATACCCTAACCCTAACGCAAAGATACATAATACCCTAACCCTAACGTGAAGATACATAATATCCTAACCCTAACGCGAAGATACATAATACCCTAACCCTAACGTGAAGATACATAATATCCTAACCCTAACGTGAAGATACATAATACCCTAACCCTAACGTGAAGATACATAATACCCTAACCCTAACGTGAAGATACATAATACCCTAACCCTAACGCAAAGATACATAATACCCTAACCCTAACGTGAAGATACATAATACCCTAACCCTAACGCAAAGATACATAATACCCTAACCCTAACGCGAAGATACATAATACCCTAACCCTAACGCGAAGATACATAATACCCTAACCCTAACGCGAAGATACATAATACCCTAACCCTAACGCAAAGATACATAATACCCTAACACAAAGATACATAATACCCTAACGCGAAGATACATAATACCCTAACCCTAACGCGAAGATACATAATACCCTAACCCTAACGCAAAGATACATAATACCCTAACGTGAAGATACATAATACCCTAACCCTAACGCGAAGATACATAATACCCTAACCCTAACGCGAAGATACATAATACCCTAGCCCAAACGCAAAGATACATAATACCCTAACGCAAAGATACATAATACCCTAACCCTAATGCGAAGATACATAATACCCTAACCCTAAGGCAAAGATACATAATACCCTAACCCTAACGTGAAGATACATAATATCCTAACCCTAACGCGAAGATACATAATACCCTAACCCTAACGTGAAGATACATAATACCCTAACCCTAACGTGAAGATACATAATACCCTAACCCTAACGTGAAGATACATAATACCCTAACCCTAACGCGAAGATACATAATACCCTAACCCTAACGCGAAGATACATAATACCCTAACCCTAACGCGAAGATACATAATACCCTAACCCTAACGCGAAGATACATAATACCCTAACGCGAAGATACATAATACCCTATCCCTAACGCGAAGATACATAATACCCTAACCCTAACGCAAAGATACATAATACCCTAACGTGAAGATACATAATACCCTAACCCTAACGCGAAGATACATAATACCCTAACCCTAACGCGAAGATACATAATACCCTAGCCCAAACGCAAAGATACATAATACACTAACGCAAAGATACATAATACCCTAACCCTAACGCGAAGATACATAATACCCTAACCCTAACGTGAAGATACATAATACCCTAACCCTAACGCAAAGATACATAATACCCTAACCCTAACGTGAAGATACATAATATCCTAACCCTAACGCGAAGATACATAATACCCTAACCCTAACGTGAAGATACATAATATCCTAACCCTAACGTGAAGATACATAATACCCTAACCCTAACGTGAAGA
This sequence comes from Megaustenia siamemsis, assembly GCA_032433765.1. Taxonomy (NCBI): domain Eukaryota; kingdom Metazoa; phylum Mollusca; class Gastropoda; order Stylommatophora; family Ariophantidae; genus Megaustenia; species Megaustenia siamemsis. Next base: position 63,714,297 of record JAVIAB010000024.1, read on the forward strand.
TACATAATACCCTAACCCTAACGTGAAGATACATAATACCCTAACCCTAACGCAAAGATACATAATACCCTAACCCTAACGTGAAGATACATAATACCCTAACCCTAACGCAAAGATACATAATTCCCTAACCCTAACGCGAAGATACATAATACCCTAACCCTAACGCAAAGATACATAATACCCTAACCCTAACGCGAAGATACATAATACCCTAACCCTAACGCAAAGATACATAATACCCTAACACAAAGATACATAATACCCTAACGCGAAGATACATAATACCCTAACCCTAACGCGAAGATACATAATACCCTAACCCTAACGCAAAGATACATAATACCCTAACGTGAAGATACATAATACCCTAACCCTAACGCGAAGATACATAATACCCTAACCCTAACGCGAAGATACATAATACCCTAGCCCAAACGCAAAGATACATAATACCCTAACGCAAAGATACATAATACCCTAACCCTAACGCGAAGATACATAATACCCTAACCCTAACGCAAAGATACATAATACCCTAACCCTAACGTGAAGATACATAATATCCTAACCCTAACGCGAAGATACATAATACCCTAACCCTAACGTGAAGATACATAATACCCTAACCCTAACGTGAAGATACATAATACCCTAACCCTAACGTGAAGATACATAATACCCTAACCCTAACGCGAAGATACATAATACCCTAACCCTAAGGCGAAGATACATAATACCCTAACCCTAACGCTAAGATACATAATACCCTAACCCTAACGCAAAGATACATAATACCCTAACCCTAACGCGAAGATACATAATACCCTAACCCTAACGCGAAGATACATAATACCCTAACCCTAACGCGAAGATACATAATACCCCAACCCTAACGCAAAGATACATAATACCCTAACCCTAATGCGAAGATACATAATACCCTAACCCTAACGCAAAGATACATAATACCCTAACCATAACGCGAAGATACATAATACCCCAACCCTAACGCAAAGATACATAATACACTAACCCTAAAGCAAAGATACATAATACCCCAACCCTAACGCAAAGATACATAATACCCTAACTCTAACGCAAAGATACATAACACCCCAACCCTAACGCAAAGATACATAATACCCTAACCCTAACGCGAAGATACATAATACCCTAACCCTAACGCGAAGATACATAATACCCTAGCCCTAACGCAAGATACATAATACCCCAACCCTAACGTGAAGATACATAATACCCTAACCCTAACGCGAAGATACATAATACCCTAACCCTAACGCAAAGATACATAATACCCTAACCCTAACGTGAAGATACATAATATCCTAACCCTAACGTGAAGATACATAATACCCTAACTCTAACGCAAAGATACATAATACCCTAACCCTAACGTGAAGATACATAATACCCTAACCTAACGTGAAGATACATAATACCCTAACCCTAACGCGAAGATACATAATACCCTAACCCTAACGCGAAGATACATAATACCCTAACCCTAACGCGAAGATACATAATACCCTAACCCTAACGCAAAGATACATAATACCCTAACCCTAACGCAAAGATACATAATACCCTAACGCGAAGATACATAATACCCTAACGCGAAGATACATAATACCCTAACGCGAAGATACATAATACCCTCACGCGAAGATACATAATACCCTAACCCTAAAAATAATGTTGGAAGGGAAGGTAAAAGGTAGACGAGGCAGAGGCAGACCAAAACTAAAGTGGACTGATACCATTAAAAGGTGGACAAGCGAATTCTTGATAGCGTTTACCGTCAAGACAAGAGACAGAGTAGAATGGCACTCCATGGTAGCCAACCTTCGATGTGAAGACGGCACCCATTGAATTAATGTTGTTTAGAAATCTTCGGATTTTTCAGAATTTGTATTCTGTTTTGTTTGCTTTCCTTCCACTAGAGAACCTTTCTGTCGTAACGTTGATTCTTAGTTTAGCCTGAAACATCCTAATTATCGTCTTTTTTTGGTATATACTCCAGTTCTGCCCAT